>BLBF01000010.1:35650090-35738967 GCA_015471245.1 Laticauda colubrina | reverse complement strand
TAGATAGATAGATAGATAGATAGATAGATAGATAGATAGATAGATAGATAGATAGAATGAAT
Source organism: Laticauda colubrina (assembly GCA_015471245.1). NCBI lineage: Eukaryota > Metazoa > Chordata > Lepidosauria > Squamata > Elapidae > Laticauda > Laticauda colubrina. Next base: position 35,738,905 of record BLBF01000010.1, on the reverse strand, counting down.
TATTCCAGAATACATAATACCTAATTTAATATTTTGCTACATAAATATGTTTTATATGCATATTTTTTTCTGTTAGAGTGACCTTGTCATTCACAAGAAAAAAATCGAAGAAGTTGAAAGATGGTTAAAAGATCACACATTTCAAAATCAGCCAAGACAGGTAATAAATATTATGAACCTAATACTTTTAAAATTGCTCATTTTGAAGCTTTTATTTAATTTCAGTCAAGTTTTATTTTTATTTTATCAATTTTATTTTACTGAATAATGAAGTGAGATTAGAATATTATCAAAATCTTATATAATTTTAGAGCAACATTTATCTACTGGAATAAAATAAACTTATTTGTTTGGCTAGATAAAGATAAAGCAAGTTGCAGTTGATTTATACAAAGATTGCCTTGAGAGAAATTATCCAGTTTGTGTTTCTTTTTTTCTGAATATCCTGATGTTTTATGTCACTAAATGAGAACACAGGTTGGGATTAATCTGTGCCCATTAAGGAATACCTGCTTCCATTTAGAGAACGCACACTAGGCCATTTGAACTGCAGTCCAAACAATTTATTTGAATTATCTCCAGGTCTGCAACAGATATTAAATTGTTACAGGAATTAAGTTGTGCAGCATAAAGGAAGTGGGCTACTGTAATATTGAATTACTGAGAATATACTTATGGTACTGTATTTCCTGGAAATATTGATATTATTGACACCAAAGTTCTATTTTGTTTCAAGAATATTAAAATATATCATAGAATGTTAAAGAATATCATATTTTTTTCTTTAAATATCATAATCTACTTACAATAAGTACCTTGTTGTAGGGAGGCTCCATCCTAGTGTTAACTGGCCCTCCTGGATGTGGAAAATCTGCAACTGTGGAAATATTAGCCAAGGACCTTGGTATTCAGATACAAGAATGGATAAATCCTGTATTGCTAGACTTTAAAAAATATGAAGACTTTCAAGTTGCTTTCAATCATGGTAAAATTTTAAAATGTTCACTTCTTCATTGTTGAAACATTAGAATATATTTAGTGGCATATCTATTTCTGGTAGGTTGACCATTAGATGGTAGCAAATTTCATTGAAATAAATGGAGCTAACTTCTAATTAATATGAAAGTAAGTTGCTGAGGAAATCCCAAAGGATTTTCACACAATGCCTGAGAATAAAGGCATTCTTTATTTTCAGCTTCCTCTATATTATGATTCCCTGTGTTTTAAAACTGCTGCACTTTAGAGTGATTAGAGATTTCAAGTTGAAAATAAAAGTTGAACTCAAAATTGTAACTGCAGGTATAGTCCAGTACTACTTGCTCCTTGTCCAATACCACTTTCTCCTTGATACATGTGCTCTTTTATCTGTTTTCCTTTCTGCTGGTGTGACTGCAAGGAGGTTTCTAGCTATATGTCTGCATTATGTCTGAATTGTAATTTATTCTTAGCTATATTTAGCAAGAAAAACCAGCTCTGAAGATAGGAGATTAAACTTGGCTTGCTTTCATTAAAAATATTTAAAATTAATTGCAGTTTATTTGATTTCAGTTGGGTGATAAACTGCATTTTATCTAAAACCTAAACGAAAACTTGGTTCTACTCTTGGGATTAAATTCTTGGTGTTCAGTTCCCCTAAAACTCCACTGTGAGCTTCTTCTCAGCCTACATGCAAACTGTCTCTTCACCTCCTACTTCCACTTATAGAGAACACTTCTCTATAAAGTTCCCTCTAATTTCTGCTATTCTGTGTGCAAAAAATAAAAAAAAAGATTTGTGCAGCTTGTTCCAAACCAAGTACAAGTTTTGCATCTTAATATAAGAACATGAATAAATTGCAAATGCATATAATAGTTATATGCTAAAATATGTTTTGGAGGGTGCTGAAGGCTCTGGGGTTCAGGGAAGGTCAGCTACTAATGCAAAGCTGTCTGCCAGTGGTCCTGGGAAAAAGGCATAAGCTTGCTGTCTCAGCTTAATTGCAGTATCTAGGTCCTGCTACAGCACAGTTTCAGAAGGAACTTCTGTCACATGATGCTCCTGCTCCATCCATGCTAAACAACCTTTAGTTAATTGTTACTGCGATTAAGGCAGTGAGCTTGACCACAAACAAATTATTGTTTAATTTGTAAATGTAATATTATATATGTTTAATTGAATTTTCTCTTATTCTTATTTTCTTAAATAAATTTCTCCACTGTATTTTAATCATGTTCAGACAGTACCCAGGAGTGCCATGATACACATATATAGCCTATGTGCTGCATTTTTGACATCTCTGATTTAGATAATATGACTGTTATTAAACTAATGATTAATTTTCAGTAAATTTTTTTCAGTAGACTAGTTTTTTACTTTCAAATAAAATTCAGGCCATTTTTTTTGCCCAGAAATGTAGCATTATAACAATGGACAGATCTTCAACGCTAAAGCACATCTGATTCTTTTTGAAAAATTTCAATTGAGTAATTGATTTATCCGGCCCATTGTTTCAAAATATATACCTCTGCCTATACAGCTTGTCTGGTTCCTGTAATTTACATATCAATTGAACTTGGACCAGTAACAATCCATGCAAATAAATATAAGAACAAAATTCAAGATAGTAAGCTGTAGCATATTGTCACATATATGTACTACTTTTCTTGGTACTTTATACAAAGCATATTACAAAATAAATATTTCTATTTAGAATCAGATTTTCAGATACTTCCTTATCAGAGCCAGGCAACTGTCTTTCAAGAATTTCTTCTAAGAGCAAACAAATATATGAAACTTCAGATGGTTGGAGAGTCCATGGAAACTGACAAAAGACTTATTCTTGTGGAAGTAAGTTGCAGTAGTTGAATAACTCCATTTAAGTGTTTTAATAATTAAAATTAAATGTTCTATTATTTTCTCCCAATTTTTAAATATACTAGTTTAAATTAATTAGGTTTTCCAAAATTAATTGCTCAGTAGTAAAATTTCAGTTTTCTACAATAATAATAGCTAATAGCCTATTTCAAACAGTCCTACTAATAATCATTGATAAAAATTGCTTACAAATATAACAAGTACTTGATTTTTTTTCAATTAAAATTTTAAAAACCTGCAGTTTTCAGAAAGTGCAAAATAATTGCCTGATATCTTTTTTCATTAGTTTGAGCTTTATTTTCTGTCAAGCATTTTGGAAAATGTTGTACTCTAATGGTAGAGCATTAGCTGTGAATACAGGGTTCTAAATTCAATAACTAACGTTTCTTTGAGCCTAAATACCAAAAAAATTTTGAATAATTATTAAATAAAGGTATTCATAACAATGGCATTTAGATTCTTTGTTCTAAAGCTAGTCACTGGGCAAAATCAATATCATGTGTTTCTGTGGTTTCCAAATGCACTTTGGGCTTAACATGAACAAAGGTATCTTACTCCTTTATATGTTGAACTTCTTTTTAGGTATGAAATAAATCCAGAAACTATCATAGATAGATAAGCTCAAAGCATAGACTCTTATTGATAGACAAGTAGTTTAATGCAGGTAATGTATTTTAAGGCCTACACAGATCTGTGTGCTTGTCTGTCTAACTAGACTCATGATGTTAAATCTGAGCTTTTTATTTTCATTTTTCAAATTAAATAATATTTCATTGCTCTCTACAAGGCAATGGAAAAAACAGCTACAGCACTTTGTTTACATATTAACTTTTTCTGGCTTGAAAGTTGTAGCTTTCTACCTCTCCATCTTCAACTTGACACCATATTGCATTGAGTTCATCTCAAGTAAATATACCATGTTTGTAACATTTATAGCTGTAAAGTAAAATATCCTTAATGAATAATTTTGTGGCTTAAATTGATTTTAGTTCAATTTAACATATATTTTAGAATAACAACATTGTATTTCCTTTTCAATAGGATATGCCAAACCATTTTTATCATGACCCTAGCAGTTTACATGACATTCTGAGGTATGTTCAGTATCTCATTTTGCCAAAGGATCAGTCAGGGAAATTAATAGGTATGGCTGGACCAAGCCTAAGGTTCTCTAGTGCAGGATAGTCCACTACAACATACAAAGTTCCATCTGTTTCTTTTGCTGCATAGTTGGGGGTGGTGAATGAATAAAGATGGCAGGTTGCAAGTTACATACCATTTGTATTTTTGCTAGTGCAATTCGATTGATTGCTGGTCAAAATTGATGCTGTTAAGTTTGAACTGCTAATTTTCAATTTTTCATTGTAGGAGTTTTTTGCGGTCAAGCAGATGTCCTCTGGTATTTATAATATCAGATGTTTTCAGCACAAGGAGCAACCAAAGGTCTCCATTCCCAAAGGCAATTCAAGAAGAGCTGTGTATAACAACCATTAGGTAAATAAATTGACAGCTACATTGGCCATGATGAAATGTTCATACTGAAATTTATCTTGACCGTTTTCTTTCTTCAATATTCTCAGTTTTAACCCAGTGGCACCAACACTGATGATGAAAGCCCTAAATCGAGTAATCACAGGGGAGATCAGTACGGTAAGATAAATGAAATTACAATATTGTCTTACTGTAAGGAATACAAAAAGCAAACGTTGGTGATGGAAACATTATTATTACATTTCATCTGAAAGATACCTTAGAAGTTTTTAAAAATGTGTTGTGTAATAATGGTTGACAGTATTGATCTCAAAAATCTTTGCTCATTAGTGAGCAATTCATTCATAATTAGCATTGCTCCTCCAACTTTACTATAAAATTGTTATGAAAGTAAAATAGAGATAAATCATGGACAGAGTTTTGAATGATTCTGTAGAAGTAGTGAAAATATTGAGTGATAAATGTTCCTTCCAAAGTGTAAGTACAGCTCAATCTTTGGAATGTTTGGATCAAGGGAGAGATAGAAATGGAAGCAGGAAGCATCCGGGAAGTTTTTTTTTAATACTTTCCATAGATTTTCTCAAATTAGCTTTGATTTTATTGTCAATTTTTCTTTGTAGAGAAGAGATAAAATTGATGTCCCTGACAAAACCTTATTAGAACTGATTTGCAGTGGATGTACAGGTGACATTAGAAGTGCAATAAACACCCTTCAATTTTCTTCTCTAAAAGGTAAGAAAATATTCTTATTAAATTATGCTGAGCACTAGCATTTAAAAAGTCTTTACTCATTCTTATAATTTTTTTGCTTTTAATCTGTCAGGAAAATATTTTATTTTACAATACAGAAAAAGTTGTTTCTTTTTAACATTACTAATACTTAAAAGTATGGGAAATAGTGGATGAAAAAAATAAGAATTTTGAAGAGTAGACCAGTTAAGGAATGCTTAATTTATATCTAGTTAGTTTTTAATTATGTTATTGACAAACTATCCTAATTGTTTTTCAGGCTGAACTGAATATAGCTAATTAATTGAATTCTTAAAATTGCAGTGTTATTTTTATATTAACTGGGATTATTTTTTAAATATTTTCCTTTTTGCTATCATTTTTTCTTTTATTATTATTCTTGTTTATTATTGATATTTTCATTCTGTTCTTAGCTAAATTTCCACATGTATATTAGTGTGGGATTCTAGTATTTTACTCTTATTGCAGACTAATGTCTTTCGGATATTACAAAATATTTCTATTTGTTGTAACATTGTTACAGCCAGTATCATGCCAATATATTAGTACTGTATTAGCAGTATATTAATAATTACAATAACATAAATAATTCAAACAACATTAGAAAGCATAAACTAAAAGTTTTTAATTCCGAAAATTTTTAAAAAGTCCTCTTCACATATGCAGTACATAAAAAAAGTAATTAAAAGAATCAAAATCACAGACACATGGAATAAAAATAGTTATTCCCTTTGGAAGAATTTCAAACTTTTGAAAAATTAAAAGCATTTTAAAAACTATATACACAATATTTTTTTTAGTAATTTCAAAATCTGTGCATGCATTTTTATCCAGAATAGAATGAAATAAAAAGTAAAGCAACATGTTCTTTCTAGACAGAATTTTGCTGTAAAAGCTATGTTTTTTTCTTTCTACTAAAGACAAAGTTTTCCATTTTTCCTATTTGTAAATTCCCTTGCGTTTTTTTCCAGAGAGGCCATCAGACAAGAGTTTATGGTCAAAAAGAAAGAAAAATTATGTTTTAAATTGTGATACATCATCTAAAATAAAGAAGAAAAAACTATTCAATAATTTTTTAGAGGACCAAAAAATACCAGCTATTGGTAGCAAGGATGCTTCCATCTTCCTTTTCCATGCTTTGGGAAAAATACTTTACTGCAAAAGTAAGAGAATCTACTTGTCCGTATTATATTATATATGTAAAAATTCTAAGATTTTTTTATTATGCATATTTTATAACTTAAAAAACATTTCAGTAATAATTTTGTTGTTAACTTGGCCTGCCATTGTGAGGAAACTCATGTAATTTATAAGTGTGGATCAAAATTTCTGAGCCCACTTATCAATACCAGATACAGCAATTAAACTCTTCCCTACTTTACATTCTTGAGCAGATACATGAAGATGAACTAAGTAGATTCATTATATAAAAAAACAAAGGAGCCATACATTTGAAGAAACTCTCCATCTAAATCTTGCCATCAATATATGTTAGTCTCCAGTTTTAAGTTCGGGACTTAAAACATAGGACTCTTCCTATGTTTTTGAGTCCACAGCTTAAAGCTACTTTGTAGCTTTGAAGATTTCTGACTTCTTTGACATTACAGATGTCTTCCTCACCAGCTTCAACTGTTATAGTATCAGCAAATATCCATAAGTTAGCCCATGTACTCTGTACTAACAAGGCCTTCCACGCAATAATCATACATATTAGACTTCCGCAGATGTCAGACCTATAGCTCACCCCAACAGATGGATACCTTGGAATAGGATGCTGTCTAATTACTTTGTGTAGCTATCAAAAAACCAAAACCTGTGAAATATAATAGTAAAAATCTTCAATAAAATAGAGGTGCTGCCTTTTTGACACAGGTTAACTCACCAATATATTACTTAGAATTTAGATAACAAAATTCATATTAAGCAGTGCAAACCATGTGAGCCAGGATTGTTCTATAAACTATCTGTTTCTGAAGAATACCTGTCTCCATTTGTCAAGATTCTGTCTTTCAGACATCTGTTATTTGATGAAATTACAGTTATTTAAATAATTTTATAGGAGAACCAGCTATAGAGGTGGACTTTCCTCAATTACCTCATCATTTATCAGAATATGAACGACAACCCTTGCTTGTTCAACCTGAGGTAAAAATGTTTGCTATTTCTATAATAATATGTTTCCATGTATACTTGGCAAAATTCTTAATTTAAAAGAAAACAGATAATTTTTCTATGTGGTATGATATTCTGTGTATATTTTCTTTTATTAGGATGTCATAGAAAAATCACACATGTCTGGGGACTTATTTAATGTATACCTTCACCAGAATTATTTGGAGTTCTTCTCTGATATCGATGATATTGTAAGAGCCAGTGAATATTTAAGTACTGCAGATTTCCTTTGCGGTAACTGGGATGTAAGTTTTTAAATACAGACACACACACACATATATAAATGTAACAAAATATGTGACATGCATACTGTAATTTTTACAATTTGGAATCTTATGAAGAAATAAGGCAACATTAATTATATTTACTGTTTATAGTCTTATTGCTCTATAACTTAAGACACAGTTGCTGTTTGTTTATTTGTCTTTTCTGACATTTTCTCCAAGCTGTTCCAGACACAGGGTTGCACTGTGTCTGGACAGCAGATCTACAGCTTGGAAGTATTCCTGAATTGGCAAATGGAAGCTCTGTCCATGTAGGAGCTTTGGTTACTGGAAAAGTTGTGGTTAACCTGGAGCACAAGGATTTTCTAACAGTAAATGCTGCTTTCATCATCATTAAGTGAGACTGCTGCAATGAACTGTAAAACTGCTTTTGAATATCACCCAGATGTTTCAGTTGGTCCAGATACTGGCTGGCATGAGCACATACAATCAGTGCTGTGGGTCCTGTCTGGTTCTTTTAGATCTTGGATCTCTAGCATCTCCCTGTCTTTCAAACAGGCAAATCTCATTCAACTCCCAGTCCATTCCTTGCTGCTTTGGTTAGATGTGGGGCATGGGTTCAATCTCATAGGCTGAGCTTGAATTCCAAAGACTCTGTCTATCTCCTTTGGATCCAAAGACTATAAAAGATAATGCCGCAGGATATCGTATCTCTTTTTCTTAGTACATTCTGTCTGTCCAGCTTCCAAGTTGGAGCAAATGTAGGCAATTTGTCCATGAAATGGTTATGCAGATGATCAAAACTTAGTCAAACATTGACTTAAGTTTTCCAGTCCATCCAAAGGATGCAAGACATTTTAAACAGTGTAGTTGGCCAGGATTCTGGAGACACAGAAAGTGCAATGATTATGCTTCCTATATTTTATCAGAATAGGCTCAAACATAGGCTCTTAATTTGTCCAATCACATTTGCTTCTTGTTTTCAGCCCTCCAGGCATCTCTTTGCCCTGGTTGTTTCATGAAAATCTTCACTAAGTAAAGAACTACATGAGATTCCATGGGTAGAAATAGAAGATGCTCTGCATGATCCTTTCATGTGTCTAGTTGCCAGTAGTCAATAAATTTCATGGAGGAGCATCCATGAGAAAAGTTGCTGGTTTCATCAGATATTTGGGGTAGATAATCTTAGTAGGTCCCTCATCTCTGCATGGTTGGTGCCTCAGTTAAGTCTACAGTTGTGAGGAGATTTGTCCTTGATAATGGACTAATGTAAGACACATTTTAGTGAAAGACAAGTCCCCTGAGGATGGCTCCAGCATGAGTCCAAAAACTCCAAAGTATCTACTCCAAAGTATTTGGAGTATCAAATACATATTTGATCTGGTTACTGACCCAGATCTTGGATCTTGATGTAAAATTTCTCTGGAATCAGATCATAATACATCTGTTCCAGAATTAGTTCTAGATCTAATACATAGCCAGCCATGAGTGTTGTGGCCTAGGAACAATCTGGGGCCCATCCATAATTTAATGGCAATAATGAATTCCTGAGTTGTCTCTAGTCCCAAGAAGGGGATGGTGCAATCTGCCATAACTAAAGCCCATGTCACACTGCACCAACAGATGGAAAGAGGATGTAAAACGGAGAAAAATGCTTGCCATCTGTTGGTTAACGCGATGCATCTGTTGTGTACTCACTGTATATGTTTTTCATACTCTCTATCCGTCCAGCACCCGTCTACTGTGATTTCATCCACTCAAAAAGTTTTGAGCTGCACAAAACTTTTTGAGCGGATGAAGTATCCAATGCATCCGTTTTACATCCGCTACGCATACGGGGAACATCCGTGATATGTCCATTGTCAGACGTTACGCGTCCACTATATCTGCTAGGCATCCACTGCGCATCTGCGCAACTCAAATCCGCTCCAGCGGAAAACGGACACAGAGAGGAAGAAAAATGGATGCGGAACGGACACACAGCGTTAGTTGCACGGACATAGAAAGGATGTAAGCAGATGCAGCTCGCATATAAAGCATTAAAACGGAAAAAACGTTCGTATAGGGGACATATCTCGGATATTTAGGAAGTCTGGAGGATGTCTAGAGGATGCAGAAGGACACCTAGCGGAAAACCTATATTTCCTATAAAAAGGGGGAGGAAATCACCTGGATCTCACTTTCAGTCCAACAGCCCTGGTGTGCAGACCTCTTCAGCCTTGCTCTTGCTCTTGCTCTTGCTCTTCCACAGCATCCAGTCATCTCCACCATGGATCGTCGCACACTCCTTTTGGTAGCCGCCATCGTTCTACAACAGTGCGAAGCCCTCTACAGGCTCTTTCACCTGTTCTACGGGAAGAAAAGGAGGCGTCCAAGAAGTGTCTGGGTCTGAAGACGGATCGCGAGAAGAGCCGAGTACGGACTGTACAACAAGCTGATGGCGGAGCTGAGGAACGAAGACCCTCGTGCATTCCAGAACTTCATGAGGATGCCACCAGCCATGTTTGACGAAGTTGTGGAGCGGCCTGAGACCCAGGTTGACCAAGGCAAACACCAACTTCCGGCCCAGCCTGAACCCTGGGCTGAAGGTGGCACTGACTCTGCGCCACCTGGCCTCCGGGACCACGTACAGGAGCATGCAGTACGCCTGGAGGGTGCCACACAACACCATCAGCATTGTGGTCAGAGAAGTGGTGCAGGCCATCATCGACGAATACCTGGAGGAGCTCCTCCAGTGCCCCTCCACTGAAGAAGGCTGGAAGAAAGTTGCAGAGCAGTGGTATCAGAAGTGGAACTTCCCCCACCGTTGGAGCCATAGATGGGAAGCACGTGGCCTGCAAAGTTCCAGCCAACTCAGGGTCCACTTATCACAACTACAAGGGCTTCTTCAGCATCATCCTCTTCGCCATGGTCGATGCTGACTACAAGTTCATGTACATCGATGCTTCAGGCAACGGGTCATCTTCAGATGCCCGGGTATACAACGCCAGTCACCTCAAGGAGGGGCTGGAATGCAACCTCATCATAGGCTTCCCAGATCCAGACCCCCTGCACAACGACACACAAGATGTGCCCTACTTCATCGTGGGGGATGACGCCTTCTCCCTCAGAACCTACATCATGAAGCCCTACACTTCCAGATGCCTCACCCGTGAAGAGAGGATCTTCAACTACAGGCTGTCCAGGGCAAGGCAGGTGGTGGAGAACGCCTTTGGCATCCTGGCCAACAGGTTCCAGGTACTTCTCACCACCATGCAGCATCACCCAGAGACCGTGAGGAGGATCGTGGAAGCTTGCTGCATCCTGCACAATCTCATGCGCATCCGCTACCCAGTGTTGCAGAACAGGCTTGTGGACCGCCAACAAGGCAATGGGGACATGGAGCCTGGTGAATGGAGTCAAGGAGTAAACCTGATAGACACTGTGGATGTGCCAGGCCCCAACAGAGCTTCACGTGAAGGGAAGAAGAGCGCAACCTCCTGAGACACTGGTGCAACTCCCCAGCTGGAGCAGTGGAGTGGCAAGACAGGATGGGAGATGCTTAATGGATGCTTCCTTCAGCCTGTCTCATCACACTGATGAGATTGGGCCATGTATGTTGAGTGGCCCTACAATGAACAGGGCATTTAATAAAGAGTTGTGTTTATGTTGAAATGTGTGGATGAATGATTACATTGTTTTGGATAATAAAGGGCCATAGGTGTGGCACCTGGGAGGGTGGACCATACAGTCCCACTATGCTTGCACTGGAGGTTTATCTATCCCACTGCTATCCTTACCCATCCCACAGTTATTACCCATCCCAAAGGTATCCCTCCCCATCCCACTGCTATCCTTACCCATCCCACAAGCATGCAAAGGCTTAACCATTTTATAAAAGTTTCCACCAAGACTTTATTTACTAAAAGAACTGAACCAAGTGTGTGAAGCAAAGATAAATTTTTTAAATAACAAACTGTAAAAGCAAAATGACCCAAGTAAAGTGTCCCAAGCAAAGATAAAGTCAACAGGTAGCAACCCAGTCTCTGGCACTCTTCTCAGTCACTCTGAGGTGTGCCCATAGTCTTGGGTGAAGGGTCCAGGGGCTGTGGAGGTGGCAGTGGCTGGAGTGCTGGTCTGAGGCGTCATTGGGGTGCCTGGCCCTGAGAGGACAACAGGGGATGGTGTGTGGAGGAAGCTCTCAGAGAGCTGGCTCAGTCCTGTGATGTTGAGAGCCCCTTCCTCCATGACGTGGGGTGTCAGTCCCAAGACCGATGACAGATGTTCTGAGGCCGGGCTTGGCTGTGGGGTGGAGGAAGGAGCAGTGTAGTGGGGTTGTCTGGTCTGCAGGTGAGCGAGGTGAGGCGTCGATGGCATCTGTGGCATCGGTGGTATCGGTGGCACCTGTGGTGTGCGATGTACCTGTGCCTGGACTGGGAAGGGCTGCCTGTGCTGCTGGAACTCCTGGTAGCCGTAGCCTTGGTAGGTGAGGGGCTGTGGAAAGCCTTGGAAGGGCTGTGACATCACCTGGGGTGGAGGAGCAGAGCTGGACTGGGTCAGAGCAGGTTCAGCTGGGCCTGGAGGGTGGTGCAGAAGACCTGTGATCCTCTCCTTGTTCACCTGGTACTGGGATTCGGGCATTTCCATGAGGGTCTGGGTGACGTAGGTGAGGAAGGGCTTTCTGTTCGAGGATGGTATGTTGGACTGTACCAGCTGAGAGAGGAGATCTACGCTGCTCTTGATGGTGTCCCTGATCTCCAAGAGGACAGTGTGGCTCTGCCCCTCCGGTCTGGCTCTCTGCCTGCTTTCTGTGGAGGTGGAGCTGGGGGTGGGTATGGGTTGGTCTCTGGTGGCAGCGGCTTCTTCTTGCTCCAACTGCGTCAGGGGGTCCTCCATGTGCTCCGCCACGGGGAGCGCAGCTGTCGGGGTCTCCGTCGTGGGGCCCTCCAAATATACCTGCCTGGACACAGGAGCTGACTCTTGGCCAGAAGAGGACTGGCTCTCTGTGGGCTGCCTGAGAGAGAGTGTTGACAGAGGGGCTGCTCCTCGGTGGCGGATCTCACCCTCCAAGAAGCTGCACTTGGCCATCACATAGGTCTCCCGGTCGGTGAGCTTGACCATGGCCTGGCCAGACTTCTTGAGGTGCAGCTTCCCGTACCAGGTGTGCATGTGCTTCCACCACCCGAGGAGGACATCCGAGGTATAGCCCAGGCTCTCCGCCTTCTCTCTCCAAGCCGCCTGCTTCCGCTTGGTGTCTCGATAGAGCCTGTGTCCCTTCCTCCAGAGATACTCGTTCTCCCTCAGCCATTCGAGCACCTCCTCCTCATGTTCCTCTGCAATGGAGTACTGTCTCCTCTCACCCTTTTCTCGCGAATGCCTCTTCCTCCCTCTGGCAGGGCCTTCTGGGCCCTCATCAGCAGGGCTTTGTGGTTCTAGGGGCTGCTCCACCACACCAGCAGCAGCAGCACCAGGACCAGCAGCACCAGCAGGACCAGGAGCAGCACCAGCAGAGTCAGCACCAGCAGAAGCACCAGCACCAAGAGCAGCACCAGCAGAGTCAGCACCAGCAGAAGCACCAGCACCAGGAGCAGCACCAGCAGAAGCACCAGCACCAGCAGAGTCAGCACCAGCAGCAGAACCAGCACCAGCACCAGCACCAGCAGCAGAAGCCCCAGCAGAAGCAGAGTCAGCGCCAGGGGGTGGGATGGTGGTCCTTCTTGCCAGGGCTGGCAAGAGATGGCACAGGCTTCCTCTTCTTCCCCATGGTTGTTGGCTGAAGATGTGTCTGGCAGCAGGTCTTTCCTCTGAATGGTGACCTGCTTGCGAGCTGCATCCTTTTATATCCGCAATGCATCCTCCCCGCATGTGCAGTGAACGCTTAGCATCCGCTAGGCATCTGCTAGGTGTCCGTGATGCATCCGCGTCATCCGCGAGGCATCCGCTCTGCATCCGCTCCTGCTGCGCATCCACTTCAGTGTTCTCCCCCAGAAGCCCTGCGGATGTGTCATCTGCTTCCCTCCGCTAGGCTTCCGTTGAGCATCCGCTTAACATCCTCGCTACATCCTCCCCTCGTCCGTTCCTTTCCGTTGTTATCCGCTCTGTTTTTGCAAATTTGGGGCACTTTTGAGAGCGGATAACAACGGATGGAAAATTTGCTCGTCCGCTGTGTCCTTTTTACATACGTTTTGCATCCGTCGGCCGATGTGACCTAGCCTTAATAACCTGGACAAATTTACAGCTAGTCCTGCAATGATATTGGCCAGCTTGAGGAATGCTGTTGTACAGCTGCAAGGATAGTACAATTGTAGCACCTCCAATTAGTCCTTTTAGCCCAGCATCATCAGGAATGTCTCACATCTGTTACCTGTGAAATAGCATTCCTTGCACTTGCTGGGGTCTCCTGGTAAACAACTGTCATACCACTTCTACCTTGGGGTCAGGACTGATAGAAAACTATCCTTTCTCTCCTTCCATACAACGTTTACAACAGTTATAACCACAAATATAAGCACTGGTGAAATAGCAATATATTTATATACCATTTCACAGTGCTTTATAGCCCTCTCTAAGCGTTTTACATTGTTATTTACAACAACAAAGTGGTTTACTGTGTCAGCATATTGCCCCCAATAATCTGGGTCCTCATTTTACAAATCTTGGAAGGATGGAAAGCTGAGTCAATCTTGAGCCAGTGAGAATTGAACTGCAAACTGCTGAACTATTGGCAGCAGTCAGTAGAAGAAGCCTCCAGTATGGCATTCTTACCATTGCACCACCACAGTCTATTAATAACTCCACAATCTGAGTAATTCTATATTTTAAGAACTTTCAACCTTTGTATTTAAAGATAATGTGGACATTATCATCCAAGAAGTTTTGTCAGATGGTGTTCTGCTCACCATCTATGCAGTTTATCAGTTTTTGTCTGTTTTAAAAATAATTGTGTTAGACTTTATATTGTTTTTAATTACAAAGTAAAAGTTTGCTTTTTAGATTTAACAGAACATTTTTTCCTTAATAATGGATTTACTTGGATTGTAAATTCAAGTAAATCAATGGGAAGAAAACTTGATGTCTGTTCAATCAAGCATATTTTTTGAACCAAGATTTTGACTGCTTTCTGGGACGTACAATTTGTTATTTCAACAAGATTTAATATATACCTGTAATATACTACTAATTTACACCTGGTATTCTGTACCTTGCTTTAAAATCTATTATGGAGCTGTTATACCATATTTTAATTCTGCCAATTCCTATAGGCACGAACTACACTTCAAAAATATGGTGCTTCTGTAGCCACAAGAGGTATGATGCACTCAAACAGAGGCAGAGCTTTTGCACAATGCAAAAAAGGAATGGGTTTTAGACCTCTTCATAAACCACAATGGTTCCTAATTAATAGAAAGGTAATTGATAACAATTTACTTTTTCTCAATTACTAATGTTATTTGCATCAGTCTAAAACAGAATCAAGTAATCTATTTTTTTATTATTGCTTTCATTGCAGAATCAATAGTGAAGTAACATTGACTTAACTTTTGTATTTGTAATTAACATTATTACAGGATTAGGATTCATATAAAGATTTAGGTCTCAGTTAGAAACAGCCCTGCTCATACTAGCAAAGTAAGATATTTTAAAACAGGGATCTCCAGACTTGGCAACTTTAAGACTTGTGGATTTCAACTCCCAGAATTCTCCAGCCAGCATAGGTGGCTGGAGAATTCTTGGTGTTGAAGTCTACAAGTGTTAAAGTTGCTAAGTTTGGGGACCCCCGTTTTAAATGAATCAGTAAAATATAGCACTAACTTGACTACAAAAACCATTTTAGAGAAAATATATTTATGGATTACTGTGAAGCATTTTTTGATCTGAGAAATATATCCATTACAGCAGGGGTGTCAAACTCACAGCCTGCGGGCTGGATGCATCATGCACTGGCCACGCCCACCCCCATTTTAGCGAAGGGGGGGAAAGTTGCAATATGTCACATGATGAGGTGTCATTGCAAGTTTGACACCCTTCCATAACAGTATACTCTGAAACATTAAAATGATCTTAAACATCATTTAGATTGTATTACCTTTAAGTGAAAATGAGTTTTATCAAAATTGGATTGCCCCATTTAATCCCCCATATAGAAAACTAATCAATAGTCAGACAGAAAATAATTTGAAGATTTAAGATCTTGCAATTAATTATGTATTTATTACATCAGGCAGCAGCAATTTTACAGAACAGTTTAATAGGATAACATTGAAATTAGATTGTTAAACACAGATGATTAAGTTGTGTGTGTGTGTAAATCAAAACTATAGTTTAATGGATAAAACTGAAAAAGTGCTTTTGCATATTGGATTTATATTTTCTGATTCCTTTAGTATCAAGAAAACTGCTTTGCTGCAAAATCCCTCTTTTCAAGTTTCTGTTTATCACCATTGTGTCTTCAGACTGAGCTAATACCTTATCTTACCATGCTGACTAATCCAATGAGAAACCAAGGTATATTTAAACATATGCAGAATGTTTCATATTTCTGTTTCTGCTTTAGAAGAGCAATTAATCATAGAACAGAATATTATTCAGTGTAATTTCATACTATTTACTAAGAAGTCCCAGTGACATAAATTGGATGTATCAAATATTTTATACATATATTATTTGTATGCTGTGCATTCCCTGCACCCTGTAGGATGTTAACAATATAAACACATTAAACTCCAAGAAATCCCATGCACATGTAAGAGATTTTTTTTAAAAAAACTACTAACCAATACAAATGTCTGAAAGATTTGTTTCACATTCCTGACATATTTGGGGTCAGCTATCCAAGGGTTTAACTGAGCATCATAGACTACTCTGTTTGATCACAATAGTCGGAATTTTAAGAAATATGTATTACCTGTAAACTGGTTACTTCTATTATTGCTTGTGTAACTCATCATAGTACTTTAAAAGTAAACAGAATTTTCAATACTTATGTCAGAAAGTATTAAATGTTTTGGAGTGTATAGTCTAGCAGTAGAATTTGGTTAGAATTTGGTCTCACACCCAGCTCAACCTTGAAGCCTGGGTAGATCAATTTTACCTAACAAACTGAACTCGCCTCTTACATTTGCTTGGAGGGGAAAAGTGGTCTTTTTTATGCAGAACGTTTACCCAAGAAGAAAAAAAATTATATACTCATTTATATTTCCATATTGCTTTTCTTTCTGGAGGAAAAAAGAGGAGATGGCACTAAGTCTCGCTTTAGAGAGAACTGAAGTACCATGTTATATTTTCCGTATTAATGTTTTGAATTGAATGTATCGGCTAGGATCTTATCTGAATTTAAAAAAACAAAAACAAATGCTGCCCAGTTTCCTTTCCCAGCAATATCCCCCCACCCCACCTCTTCAGACTGTCTGAGAATTTGCTGCTAGAAGAAAACAACTTACTTGCTTCCTGCAGCTGCCGAATCATTTTCCACCTCCTTGTGTGTGGGGGTGGAACTAGCTTAAATCCCAGCAGGAATAACTAAGTACACTTGGGGTAAAAAAGCTTTAGATTTCAGTGCTATATCAATTTACTTGAGAGAGTACAACAGATTGATCTCAGTGGTACTGTGCTCCGACATTGATATGTGTACAATTACTTTGTAAATGTTACTTCACAACTTTTTTTGAAGTAATACATGTATTAGATTG
The DNA here is from genome assembly GCA_015471245.1 of Laticauda colubrina. NCBI lineage: Eukaryota > Metazoa > Chordata > Lepidosauria > Squamata > Elapidae > Laticauda > Laticauda colubrina. Next base: position 35,721,747 of record BLBF01000010.1, on the reverse strand, counting down.
TTTTCTGAACATATACTACTAGTCTGAACAACAGCTTGATGGTATGTTTTATATAGAAATAATTGTTTTTCTAAAAATGTGACTTAATGCTCTTATGAAGCCTTTTATGGATTCCAAAAGGATTTATATTTTAAAGTCTAAATCAGTTTTTCTGATATATTACTATATATTGACTTTATAGAACTAATTGTTGAATCAAACAAAGTATATTCTATGTATAGATTGAAATTACTTTTAGGAATAATTTTTGTTTCGCTTTTTCAGCTCAGATTACCTTTATTCAGGATGTTGGGAAACTTCCTTTAAGAAATCACTTTGGAAGGTAACTTTGATATTCTTCATAAAGCTTTATTGAATCCAGCCCCCCTGCTGTCATTCTCAACTCTCAAGCAGTAAAGATCAAAATGGCCGCTAACATTGATTCTTAAAGTGAAAACCTATCCATCTGTTTAAACTAGGGATATCAAACTGGTAGCCCACGGGCCAGATACGTCATGTAAAGGCCATGTCCACCCTCACTCCACAAAGGGGAAAAAAATCATAAAATGTCACATGAGGGCAACATGATACTGCCACTTTGATACCGGTGGTTTAAACTGCATGCTGTTATAACTTAAATGTATAAAGCTTTTGTTTTCTCTGTCTCCTACTGGAATCTGTCTTTATGCAGAAAAGACTCCGCTGATCTTTCTTTAAGAAACACCAGTTTTGAATTTAATTCCTATATCCGGTGGTCTGATTTGCACAACACACTCCAGTTAAGTGGAGGCTTTCTTGAGAGACATTGTTTCCCCCAATCATTTCAGTTCCCAGATGAATCTGTGGAGTGAAAAATAAGCAAGGCAATGGATGACTCTCTTGTCATCCAAACTATACACTGATTCTGACATAGATGGGCCCAATGGGAGAGCTTTTTTTCTTTAGGTTTTTTTTAAAGGAAGTGGAATAGGAAATACCAACTTCACTTAACGCTGGCTTGGAATGTAAACATGGTTGAAGCTCAGAAGACTGCCATTTCATATCACAAGTTGCTTGCACACAAGTGATTAAACTAATTGGCAGACAGAATTGCCTGGTAGAAGGAGGAAAATATACTAGTAACTCTTGACTTACTAGTATATTTATTTACAAAGAGAAGTATACACAGCAGAACAGATACCAAGGTTGTAATTTTCTTAGCACTCTGCCCTACTCTACTATTCCCTGAGAAAATACAGCTTGTAACCATTAGTTGCTAAAACCCTAATAAAATGAATTGTCTGAGTACTAAGTAGTGACTAGAGAGCCTTTTTTGTCCAAACATCCAGTGTAAATTATGATGAGAGAATTGGGTGTCCTAGTTTACTCCAAAGAAGAATAAATTGCTGTTGCATTGCTGTTTGCAGGTTGAAACTTGAAACTCTTACTGACAAGGATTCTGAAATACAAATCCTGGACAATGATGATGAAGAGGAGTTTTCTGAGAAGCAGCCTACAATTCTGCATGTCCAAGGGGAGAAAATAAAAAACAGTGAGGAAAATGAACTGGGTGAATTCCTTCCTACTTCTAGTCAGTGTAATGAAAATGAACTACCAGCCAGTCAACCTCAGCCAGTTGCAGCGCAAGCAATAATGGAAGCAGATGACTTAAATATAGAAGAATATGACAGTGAATAACATAAATAGCAATTCCAAAGCTGTGATAATATTTAAATTATAATTTTACTTTTGTTTCATATTTTATATCCAAATGTACAGGAAAGATAGAATTAGCTTTGTTATTTCAGCAAGCTGTTAACATTTGTCATGAATAATAATTAATTTGGAGGAAAATGAGTACAGTCTTTATATTTTTAAGCCTACCATATACTGAAGAGCTTCAGTTAATACTCAAGGTTTCGCTTCTCATCTATACAGAATAAAGGAAATAAATGAGAAGAAATATATTTACTTTGATATTCTATACTTGTATTTATCTTGTAGATATTGAAGGCATTGTCAGCTATTTTGTTACTGTTTCATGAGTTTAGATCTAAGTTGTGATGATGAAACATTGCACAAAGTGTTTAACCTGGACTGTATATTTAATATGTAAATAAGTCTCTGGGTGCCTTTAATAAATTGTATCATAGTTTCTGAAACAATGTTTACATATATTTTGGACAATTCTAACTTGAAAAGTATTGTTAAGATTGATCTAGGACAATAATATGATAATTTTTAGTATTTTGTAAAGTTAATTCTTGAACTTTATTTTCAAATCATTCATTTTACTGATAAGTTATTTTTCATAATTGTATTAAATATTAGAAGTTCAATAGTAAAAATAATATAATTTATTAAATTATTAATCAAAGAAAGAAGAGGAAGGAAGGATAGTAAAGAAATAAAAAATAAACATTACAGCAATAGCCTTTAGACTTACATATCACTTCACAGTGTTTTATAGCCCTCTCGAAGTGGTTTGCAGAGTCAGTATATTGCCTCCAACAATCTGGGTCCTCATTTTACCAATCTCAGAAGGATGGAAGGCTGAGTTAACCTTGAGCCAGTGAGAATTGAACTGCCGAACTGCTGGCAGCCACCAATCAGCAGAAGTAGCCCACAGTACTGCATTCTAACCACTGTACCACCTCAGGTTTTATAAAGACTTGTACAAAGAACTTCCAATCTCCATCACATGCATAAATAACATTTCATTTCTTAATTTATAACCAATTATTTCATTGCATTTTTTTTATATATATAAATCCATAAAACGTCATTTCAGCCCTGGTGTCAGCAAGATAGCTATTTTCCCTAATTTGCTTTTTTTATAACTTCTGAGATTTCTATCATTGTGGTTGGTCCATTCATAAGTTGATTTTGCATGTTTGTAAGGCATGGCAAGTTCTGCTTTTGTGTTTTTTTTCCAAAGGGATGTCAGATCTTTTATACAGATGGGAGTTATGTGGATGGTTTTTGTTTTGTTTTTTTGTATTGCCGAGTTGTCTGTTACCACTATCTTCCTGAAATTTCAAAATCATATCTCTTTTTTTAATTTATAAACCAATCACCCTCCTAGTTTATTAGTAGGTTCAAAGTTCTTTTTAAGTTGTTTCAATTTTTTAGTTTTTCAACTGTACAGAGATAATTACTGAAGAAGTTTAATTTGATTTAGAACATTTATCTTTGCAGGTGATTTCTTTAATTCTTTTTCTTTACTTTTAATTTCCTATAAGATCTCACAGGTTTTTCCCTAGGCTTTCTTTTTCAATTGATTGAAGAACATTGAAGATGCTGTAATATTGTTTGTGTATTTGTCAGGCCTGTGATAATGCCGATTATATAGATGTGAGAGCAAAGTGGACATCTGAGTTTGTTGCTACCATAGACTAACTGTAGCAGAACCTGGGAGTGGAGTCAAAAGAAGAATCAGCTTAAAATCTCTACATAGCCACAACAGATTTAAGTCCAACCCCTCTCCCCCCCCCAATTTCATTAATCCTTATCTTGCACCAACTAACCATTAGTTGAGGAAATTTCTATGCATAGGCATGAACAATAAATTAGTTTAATCAGCTGTGGTCCTGATGTCCAGCTGACATTGACACAACTTCTTCACAATGCATGAAGGAAAGTACCAAGAGCTCAGCTGTAATCTGTATGACTTTCAGATCCACTAATTGCCTAAGTTTTACCAGTTTGCTCTCGGCAAAACATGTATTTTATGACTGACTGCTGGGTCTATGCAATGCCTCAATAGGGCATTTTACTTCAATCTAGCTTTTGGCAAAGCTCTCTGCTGCATAGAGTGAACTGCAAGTGATGCAGCAGAGATGCTACGGCACCAGACAAAAAAGTAGGCAAATCATGGTTTGTATCTGTGTCCGCCCACTGAAGACAGCCAGCCAGATTGAAAAAATGCCTTGTTTTTTTCTGTGACACGAGTGGTTTGCACCAATAATTAGCCTCAAAGCAGCTCATTGGTTCAAAAGTTGATAATTTTAAGTCTTTTCAATAAGAGATATAACAACAAGCTATAATTCATAAATAATGATAGATTGGGAAAATTAATATCTTGACATTGTCTTGGTTCACTTATTAGAACTTTAATTTTTTTTAAAAAAAAAAAATGTGTTTTGTCCTTTTTCCCTAAACCGTCTAATTAAAACGTATATATATTCCACTGCTTTCTTGCCAACTGCTAATTATTTCTGGCCGGTAGTAACCCAAGTCTTTATCCACATTTGTCCAGTAAACTGTCCTGCCCTAAATCCTCGAGGGTTTCCCCCCTCCTCCCGCTTTTGAAACCTGGACGACGACGACGTCTTTTGAAACAGAAATGCGAGATTCGTTCCCCGCGGTGTAAAATCACAAGACCGACTGCGACTTTTTTGAGGGGACGGGAGGATGACACGGGGTGCGCAGCGCAGAAAGCGGAAGCAAGCGACCCGTCGCCCGACCCAGGCCTACCCTGGAGCAAACGAGCGAGCGTTGGGGCAGCCTTTGCCGCCCCCCCCCCCCCCGAAGGACTTCGCGCATGAGCAGATGGGCGGGACGATGGGTTGTGCGGCCGAGACGCCCCCGAAAGTAACGCCTCCGGGAAAGGGAGACGGAAGCGGGGTTGTTCTCCTGGCCGTTGCGCCTCCGTCCGGAGCGGGATAGATTTTTTTTGCCCGCCCTTTTTGTCTGAAAGGGTGAGTGGGGCATTTTATTGTGGGGAGGAAGGGGTTGCAGGTAAACCCGGTCCCAGCCACGGGGTCGCGGGCAGAAAGGCGCCGCTTTTTTTTTTATCCCGCTCGGAGCTTTGGGGTGAGGGCGGAGCGGGCTCAAGGTGTGGATATTTCCGTGGAAGGAAGGCCCGCTAAGTTTAATGGGATATGTCGGTCTAAGGTTGTAGAAGTGCACTTTGATACTGGAAAGTAGTAGATACGTGTGGGGAGGGGGGGGGAGGATATCTCCAGTCTTTTCCCCCCTTCCCTCTCTCTCTCTCTCTCTCTCTCTAGGCAGCACAAACTTCGTTCAACAACCTGTATTATAAGGGTAGGTTTTCTTAAATCTTTTTTTTTTTTTGGCTTATTTATCTCTCTATGAATCCTTCAGAGTTGCTCGTTAATCCAATCGTTAGTTGGGGAAAAAAAAAAAAAGTTTAATTTGAGTTTTTATCCACACAGTTTATTAATCTAAACTGCATCACTTAAAGACGGTGAACTTTTAAAAATATGCCATGATGTCTGGGGAGGGTGAGACATATAGCCCACACTTGAAAATCACTGGAATGTAAGGGAATTAGGGCTTGTGGACATTGTTTTCTTTTCTAAATTATGGCCACTGTGTTGTTTTTTTCCTTTTTATATATTTTGGATTCTCTCAAACTATCCAAGCATCACGGTGTGGTGGACTTTGAACTTGTACATGAGGCATTAATCTCTTTGCCTTCTTTACTGTCGTGGTTTCATGGACTCTGGAAAAGTTTCAAGCATTAAATTATGATTAAACCCAATATCAATGCTAGAGTGATGTGGCAGTTCTGAACTGCCTTACTATGGAAGAGGATTTATAGCTCAATGATGGCATGTTAGCTTTTTTTTTTTTTTCCTGTCTCTGAGTGCAGAAATTTAGTTAGCTTTCTTTTTTAAAGACTTCACTTGTCCCCTAATTTTCAGGTTTTTTTAAAAAATTATTATTTCTGAAACAGGGGAAAAATTCACAAATGTCTTCAAGGAATACATCACTGGAGCACAGAAGTGGGCAGCAAAGCCGTTCTGTCCATTATGATAAAGTATATGTGGATTCCCCTTCCCCAGAAGATGCTGAGGAGATATTAAATTCAGAACCTTTGCCTCCGCCTCTTCCATTACAGCCACCATTTGGACCTGAATTTTATCCAAGTGACAATGAAGAGTCGGCTGAAATGCCTGATCTCAAACCAGTGAGAAAATTCATTCCTGATTCATGGAAAAACTTCTTCAGAGGGAAAAGAGGTGATCTAGAATGGAATAAGCCAGTATCTGCCATTTCAGATGGAACTCAGTGTTCTCCACCATCATCTCCAACACTTACTCCAGTGAAAGCAGAGCATATTTCAACACCAAGCTCTTATCAAGATCCATATGGGGGATCAGGAGGGACTTACAATTCACGAAAAGAAGCTGAAGGTATTCTCCCCTCAGATCCCTACGGCTCTCTGGGAAGGCACACTCAGGCTCTGACATATAGTGAGAAAGTAGAAGCTTTTAACTTGAGATATTCCTACATGAAATCTTGGGCAGGATTGCTTAGAATCTTGGCTGTTGTTGAACTGCTCTTAGGTGCAGGTGTATTTGCCTGTGTCACAGCTTACATTCACAAAGACAATGAGTGGTACAACATGTATGGCTTTTCACAACCATATGGCTATGGTGCAAGCAGCATGTATGGTGGTTATTATTACAGCGGACCCAAAACTCCTTTTGTTCTTGTTGTAGCAGCACTTGTTTGGATAGTGACTATCATACTTCTAGTACTTGGTATGTCAATGTACTACAGAACTATTCTTCTGGATTCCCACTGGTGGCCTTTAACTGAATTTGGAATCAACGTGGCCTTGTTTATTTTATATATGTCAGCTGCTATTGTCTATGTAAATGATGCAAATAGAGGAGGACTTTGCTCATATTCATTATTTAATACACCACTGAATGCTGCTTTTTGCCGTATAGAAGGTGGACAGACAGCAGGAATTATTTTTTTGTTTGTAACAATGATTATATATCTCATTGGTGCAATAGTTTGCCTAAAATTATGGAGACATGAAACTGCACGGAGACACAGAGAGTTCATGGAAGAGCGGGTAAGTTTCAAGTAATATGTGTGCTTCTAATCAAAATGAATGATGGAATATATTGCTTCCATAAAGGTTATTTCCTTAATTTTTTTCTCTCTTAAGATTTAGAAAAAAATTGTACCAAAGACTGCTAGGGAGAAATAGAAATTTTAGAAAGTTAAAGAACTTTTCCAATTGCAGATCCCTAGAAAAGTTTCAATAAACGGGTGAAAAGCTATTTTTTGTAATGCATGGATTTAGGGAAAGGCAGAAAAGATTTCCTCTGTAATTCTTCCCACAACAGTTCTTCAAATTTTATTTTAGGGTAATCTGCAAAATTAAAAAAATTGTATTTTCTGTATTGATAGATGAAAGCAAAATATAAGTAGCTTCAGAAACAAGTAGATAAGTAACTGGATTTTTCTAGTAAATTTGCCATTGTTGCTTTGTTTGTGAGTTCTTAGCCAAGAGTTGTAGTTGAAACCAAAGATGTTTTAAAATAGAACTATAAACATAAGCCATATCTATTGATTAGGCTGTGTGAGTTTTTATGTAGTGTCTCAACCTGTTTTCTTCCTGAATTGCTCTCTAGTTTTAGAAAGTGATATCCATAGTCTTTCTATCAAAAGATTTTCAACCATTTTAATGTCTGTGTACAAGCATTTAATTATTATGTCAAGTTCCTCAATTCCTATGTCGGTAAAGCTCCTACATAAGCAGTTGTTATGCTATCAGCAGCACTGAATAATAAAAATAAAAGATAGAAATTTTGTAGTTAAAACAAAAAATGCATTAAAACAACAATAAAACCACTCAGGGTAGCCTCGATCCTCAAGATGGGCAGCAAATAAACTTAAGAATAAATAAAATGGAAGCAGTTAACATTTCAAAAGTCTGTTTGTGGAAGATAATTTGCTTTCATACCAATTCTCTGCACAGGTTAATAAAGGTATACAAACCACTACAATCTATATTCTGTCAATACAAAATGAAATTAATTTGCCATACTAGCATTCTCAGTAGCTACAATCTGAATGTATACATTTAATATTGTTATTTCTGTTTCTTTTATTAGATGAAGTCACAATCATTTGCTCCAAAGAGAATGGTAAGAACCAGAACTGCATATGTTCTATTTATTTTATAGTTACTGAATTTGAGTTACCTCACAAAAATGACTGTTTCAAAAAGACATGAAAAAGTATTAATTCTTGCAAAGAAAAAACTATTGTAGTGAAAATTCACAAATGTTGATTTGGTGTTCTACTACTAACAACACCTTATTTTCCAGCAAATGATTTCTGATGAATTCATCCCTGATGAATTTTTACAGCAGTATCTTGCAGACATTGCCACCTGCAAAACCCAATGGAAAAGCATGAAAGATTTGCTCTTTTTATGGGTTTTAAGAGGCAATGTGAAAGTTTTCAAAAGTTTAAGTATAATTTATTTCCCAAGTCATTCAAATGAGATGGTTTGTGGTAGGGCATGAGGTTGTACCTTAAGCCTCTGTAACAACAGTGTTGTACAAGATGCCAGTGGTACTATTTTGGCTGCAAAATTTCCTGTCCAAATGAATTTAGAGAGTTTCAAACACAATTGTTCATTTCAACAAACTAGCACTAGAGATTTGAACTTTTACTTACTTATTAGAAACTTGTACAAAAGTAAAACTGTTAAAAATTCTTTTTACATAGTGTGAAGATCATGAAAATCACACATCCAAGGTAGCAATAAAGACATTGAAGGGTACAGAAATGAAACCTGAAGTACTTAATGGCTATATACCAGCCGGACATATCCCTAAACCAATAGTGATGCCAGATTACTTAGCGTAAGTATTTGTATTTTTAATATGCAAAACAGCATTTAAGATCACCATTACGTTAAGCCCTAAACCACAATTTACAAACAACGCTGGCTTGATTCCAATAATAAACTAAAAACAAATAAGGCACGTGATAAGATTTTAAAATGTAACATAAATCAACAAGTATAGTTCATTGTGAAGGTTAGTCTGTTATTTATTTACATTTATTTGCCACCTTTATTTTTACAAATAACTCAGTAGTGGGGTACATATGCAACACATCCTTATCATCCTATTTTCCCACAACAACAACTGAGGTGAGTTGGGCTGAGAATTAGTGACTGGCACAAGGTCACCCAGCTGATTTTCATGGTTGAGGCAGGACTAGAACTCAGAGTCTCCTAAGCCTGTTGCTTTAACCACTAGACCGAACTGGCTCTTTTGTTAAAGTTTGCTGCTTAAGCTGTAATGCTACAGTTTGGAAGAGGATTTCCTAATTTGTTTTAAAATAGAGAGATAAACTTTTGATTTTTAATTTTTATTCAGCTATGGAGTCAAACATTAAACTAATGTGGCTTGATAAGATTTGTCATAGCCTTGATGTGAACTCAGCTATTGCTTGGTAAATATCTTAGGGTTTAACCAATGGTCACTTTGTCAGATCATACTTTAATCATGTGATATGTAAATCCATGAACTTATTGGAATGTTTAAAATATCTGATTCAGTTCATTCCACCAAATGTTTTCCAGATAAGTGATTGTCCTGATTTTTGCAATCCAAATATTATATGCCAAGGAAAACAATGAGTCTTGTCTTATTGATGCAATTTTTAATAAACTAAAGAATTTTTCATGTTACACATTTTAAAGTTAATTTTTTCCATATTCTGTAATTCACATATTTACAATTTACTGAATTGTTGACATAGCACTGATTGGAATCATATTGCTTACAGAAAATACCCAGCAATTCGGACAAATGAGGAAAGAGACCGTTATAAAGCTGTGTTTAATGATCAGTTTTCTGAATATAAAGAACTGTCTTCCGAAGTTCAGGCAGTTTTGAAGAAGTTTGATGAGTTAGATGCACTTATGAGGAAGCTTCCTCAGCATTCTGGAAATACTCTTGTAAGTATGAATCAAAAGTTTGTATTTATAAGCAGATATTGAACTATAAGCTACCTAATTAGTGATCTTATGATATCCCTTCATTTTTGGAAATCACGCATATTTTATATTTCTTACTAAGGTCCATTACTTGTTATTTATGACACAAAAAAGATCTTGTTATATAACTTTACACTATTATCTAACAATAGAATTATTGGAACTACTAATCACTATATTGCCTGGTCTACTTTCTTGGTATTTGTAATACAGATGCATCTGTCAGGGGCACCAGCTTCTAACAGAGCTCGGAAGTTATGCAGTTCTTACCAAAGTTGATCCAACAAGCAAATGATCTCTTTATGGTGACATTCAAACTTTGCCATGAACAACTTACATATGTTAGAATAAAACACATGTGGCATTGAGTTATTGCTATACTCCTCTTCAAGTAGCTATCTTATTTAGTAACTTTTCATGAATATGATAATTTTTTTAAAAAGTAATTTTCCAACCAGTATGAGCACTTACAAACAAACCATGCACATTGGAATAAGTAAAGGCTTGTGTGATTATTATGAGAGAACTTTATCTAAATGAGACAGCAGCAACTAATAATCTTTGCAGCCTCTTTGTGTCATGTTGTCTTAATGACCATTTTGCTTCCAGTTTAAGGAAGGAACTGCAATTGCTAAACAGGGAGAGGTTATATTGCTCTTTCTGGGGAATCTACCATTCTTTTTTGTTGGTTACAAAGTTTTTGATTGTTTATAATATTGTATACTACCCATAGTCATTATGGTGTCAGAAGGTAGCAATGTTAAAAAGTTGACAAATAAACGTAATAGAAAAAAATTGAACAAAATGGAAAATAAAAGTGTTATATAGAATATTATAAGTTTAATAAATAAATGAAACATATTGATATTTTATATTTTTTCTTTATTAGGAACACGATAGAATCGCCAATGTTCTCCAACAGTACAAAAAGAAAAAGAATGTGAGTATTGTCTTATTTATATATTCATTGTTGACATTGACTTATAGCTTACATCAGTCCAGAGCAATAATAAAAACACCACCAGGGATCTATGATTTTTTTTGGATTTACACCAGTTTGCTGATATTAAAAGAACCATTATTGCAAAGGAAATCAGCAATGACAGACTATAAGATTAAAACCCAATGTGTGTGTATATGTGTGAATGTGGGTATACACACACAACACATGCAAATCTTATGAATTTTTCTACCAAATATGCATCTTATATGCTAAGAACCTCTTGCTTCTCATCAGGAAGGACAATTGCTCTGTTCATTGCTATTGCAACAGATCAGTCTGCTGTGAGTCCTTTTGCTTCTGATCTTGCCTGAGTTAGTCTGCATATGTCCCTAGTCTGGTGTAAAACCATATCTAGAATGAGGAAGTTCCTAAATTAAGTTCTTGACATCTTCAAAGAAGTTTGAAAAAAAATGCCTGTCTGTAATTCTATTGTTTATACTGTACCGGATGGACTCATTGACCTATTCAATGTAAAATGGATTTTATAGATTCCTGTGTTCTCTCATACTGAAATCAGTGGAATTATTAGTTTTTACTCCATTTACTGATAAATGGAGACAGGATTTCAGCATCAGATCCATTAACAGCTTGGCTGCTCTGCCATGCCTGAGATGTTTATATCAAACCAAATCACAGTATATTTTAAGAATTTTTATAGCGACTGCCAGGATTTCATATTTGAGCCAAGGATTTCCTATGTATCAAGTGTTCTCCCAATAAGATAGGGATTTGATATGCATAAAATTATATAATATACTTTGTGTATGAAATGGACATCAAAGGTAAGAAAGAACTATTAAGGATAAATTCCTAAGATAATTTATTCTCCAGAATAAAGTTTTCCTTAGATTTTATTTTCATTCATCTTTTATTCAGGCTATAGAAATACTAATTTCATAAATTAAATGTACTGTTTACAACATTCCAAATGCAGGTAGTCCTCCACTTACAAGCCATTCACTCAGTGACTATTCGAAATTACAGTAACATTGAAAAAAATGTGTGATCAAAATTTGAATGCTTGGCAACTGGTTCATATGTAGCTGTGTTCTGTGTCATGTGATCACTTTTTGAGAACTTATGACAGGCAAAAGACAATTGAGAAGCCAGATTCACTTAACAGTTATGTGACTAACAACTGCAGTGATTTACTGAACAATTGTGGCAAAATGCGGCACAACTCACTTAACAATTGTCTCATTTAACAACAGAAATCTTGGCCTAAATTGTGGCTTTAAATCATATATTTTATTACTTATCCAGCTAACCCAAAGGGATGAACATTGTAATTTTATTTACTGAATCATTTGTATTTCAGGATCCCACATTTCAGGAGAAGAAAGAACGATGTGAATATCTAAAAAACAAACTTTCTCACATAAAACAAAGAATTCAGGAATATGACAAAATTATCAATTGGAATACTTAGAATAACTTTAATTTTTCCAACAAGATTTTTTTACCATTTTAAAATATTTATTGCCACTATTGTATATTTTTCTTGTAAAATTAGTAACTAAAATCTAGTGTGTATATTGTGAACTAAGGAAAAGTTTTATCTACTGTAAGGTGGAAAACTTTCTAAGAATGTAGTTAAACCATGTGCACTGTTGATCCTATTCTAAAATAACAGATAAAATTAATATCTTTTTACCTTTTAAATTCAAAATATTTGTATTTCTATCACTGAGATATTTTCCTAAATGTGACTATACTGTAAACAGGTTTGACTGCCTTAATTTCATGAATAGCTCAGTTATATGAATGTTGTTTTTCAGAGATCCATATGTATTAAAAATTGCTTTATATGCCACTTACCTATGTATAATGACCTACTTGGAGGGACAGGGGACTAGATTCTAGCCATTTGCTCCTTTGGCAGGCAGGAACTTGGATTCAGGTTCTCCACAACTCAGCCATGTGTTTGGTGATTTCAGCTCTAGGAACGCAAATTCTTAATTCTCTTTTAACAATTCCTAGTGAAAAGTTGCAGAGTTTGTGTTTAGGAGAAAGATTCACATCCATGGAATATTGGATTGAATTCTATTATGCATTAACAGATTCTTTTTTTTCTCTTATTTTTTGGTCTGAGTAAATACATCTTTATATGTATGAACTAATAAATATTTTAGTTACAGAACAAAGTTAACTTTCTATAGAGTACAATCATCTTGCTCAGCAAATGTACTCAGCATTTCCTTTGGATAGCCACATTTTAAAATTAAATAATTTTTAAAGTTTAATATTTGTAAACCTTGACATTCTAAGCAAAAATTGGAGTTGTATTTTTGTTACCTGCATCTGTTTTGCAACAAAATAGGTATATGAGATTCCATCTAACAGGGCTGTAGCATTTAAAAATATCTCAGTTAAGCAATGTATAATCTTTGTTGGAGGGGTAGTTACTTCATGTTTTCTTGCTGGACCATATGGATGTGGAAACAAGTTCTGGGATAAATATCATTCTTTTAAAATAGAGTATGATGTAGAAAGGGACGTAAATCTAAGTGTTTAGATACCGTATATACTCGCATATAAGCCGACTTTAGAACGCTTATTTTTTCCCCCAAATTTGTGGGTCGGCTTATATGCGAATAAATCTGGCTGCCCGACTTCGCGCGATGAGAGCCAAGACTCTCATCGCCTTCGCGGGCACCAGCGAAGGCAATGAGAGCCAAGACTCTCATCGCACGACGCCGCTGCCCGCGAAGGCGATGAGAGCCAAGACTCATCGCGTGAAGCCGCTGCCCGCGAAGGTGATGAGAGTCTTGGCTCTCATTGCGCAAAGCCGCTGCCCGCGAAGGCGATGAGAGTCTTGGCTCTCATTGCGCGAAGTTGGGCAGCCAGATTTATTCGCGTACAAGCCGACCCCCAAATTTAGGGGGGAAAAAAAGCTTTCATGGTATTTGGGGGTTGGCTTATATGCGAGTTTTTTCAAAAATCCTCATTTTGGGGCAGTTTTTAAAGGGTCGGCTTATATGCGAGATCGGCTTATATGCGAGTATATACGGTAACTGTCATTTTATTGAAAATCTATCCCAGGGCTGTCAAAATCCCGGCCCATGGGCCGGATACGTCACGTGCTGGCCATGCCCACGCACGATTTAGCGAAGGGGGAAAAAGTCCCGATATGTCACATGACATATCACATGACACTGACACTGCCATGACAATGTGAGTTTGACACTCCGATCTATCCCAACTGTAACTTACAGGTAATGCATTTTGAGCACACAGTGCAATCTTTCTCAGAGAAAGTTATTAGCTTTGTGTGGGAGAATATCATTAGGAAAGTAAGCATTAAAAGACAATGTAAAACTATCGAAGAAAAGCAGCATTCAACTAAAATATTTTCAGGATGATACTGAATCCTACTTTTCTGTTGAAAGATAGTGTTGTCATGTATATATCATTGAATTGTCAACTAATCTCACCTCTTAAATTCAGTTTGGAGGAGTGATTATAGCTGACTTTTTCCAAATAGCTACTTAAAATTTTGATTAAAATTATTCAGGGCATTAAATGGCATAGTTTTTTAATACAGCTCTTGGAAAATAGAAATTCCACAAACTTATCTTTTTATAAGTGAGGTGGGAAGTTCATATATCTTTCTACATTTCTATATTACAGTATATCACATTTTTTACAGAAGAACCTTAGCACATTGTAGTGAATTTCTACTCTGGAATGCTCTACTTCAAAACAATCTCCTTTCAGAATATAATGTTTTATTAAAACTGTTAAACAAGAAGATAAAAACTAACAAATATAGCTAGGAAAGGAATAAAAAAATAAAGCAACAAATTCAAGAAAAGAAAGACGTTAAACATAGAAAAGGAAAAAGATAATTTTTCAAATAATATGCACTACAATGCAAGTCACTTTCCTTTCATTTCTTTATAGTATTAAGTCATAACAAACCTTCTGAAATACTGAACTGTATATTTTCATAAAATAATGAATAAAACATATACTAAACAATCCATGACCTGTTGTGTCATCCTTTCAGACATATTTACTTACCTACCACTTGGGCAGTCTCACACATCCTCCCTTATCCAAGTCATGTCGCTCTCATACATCTATCTGCTCTTCCATGAAACTTCTCTCACTTGTACAGTGCCTCTCTCACATACTTTCACTCCCTGTGTACCCTCCCCAATGTGTATGATACCTTTTGTGCCGCACCAAGCGACGCAACATCTCTCACACCCTTGCTGACTGTACTGTCCCTCTTGTATTCTCTCACACACACACATACCAATTGATGCCACACCTTTATGCACCTGATCCTTGCCCTTGCACTCTTGCACACCTGCTTACAAGCTGTGCATCTTTCCTGCTTCCTACCTGGCATCTCTCCTCCACTCCCACACACACCCTACTCCCTCTCCCACCCTGTAGCAATCATTCATCTGCCTGTCAGCATGGAATTTCCAATTTTCTCCATTGACTTGGGAAGCTGGCAAGGAGCAAGTCACATACTGCCATAACACATTGTGTAAATGCAGTCACTTAGTATTTTTCACACAAAATCTCGTTCTGCTTATGCAGTTGAAGTGACAGGTGCTCCAATTTGGGTAACATACTTAAGAAAGCTACAGAATGTTGTTTATTTAATTGATTTATATTGCCGCCTATTCACCCGTAGTGACTCAAGGCAGCTTACACAATATAAAATCTTATTTAAAACAAAAAATAAAAACAACTAACAAAAATAAATTAGTAAATTACAATAGAACAAAATTTGGAGGGAAAAAACCCCCAACTCACCCCCCCCACCCCGACGACAGCAGATCAAACTAGCCATTTGATGGGTTCCATCCCTCTATGGGTTCCCCAGACCCACTGGCAAAACCAATGCTTTTCGGAATAGTATTAATGAGGGGAGCATTCTAATCTGATGAAATGATGTTCCAGAGAAATGGAGCCACCACAGAGAGGGCCCTTCTAGGTCCCACCAGTGGTGGGACCTGCAGCATTCCCTGCCTCCTCGCTCTAATGGGTCAGGTAGATGTCACTGGCAAGAGATGTTTCCTCAGATAAACCAGACCCAAGCCATGAAGGGCTTTAAAGGTGACAACCAGCACCTTGAATTGCACCTGGAAGCAAATTGGCAACCAATGCAGCTACTGCAGGAGAGGTGATACATGTGCACACCGGAGTGCACAAAACCATGCCGGCCGCTGCATTTTGCACCAACTGGAGCTTCCAGATGCTCTTCAAGGGCAGCCCCATGTAGAGTGTGTTGCAATAATCAAGACGGGAAGTGACCAGGGCATGAGTGACTGAGTAGGGACCACTGATCCAGGAAAGGGTGTAACTGGTGCACGACCCGCAGTTGCACCAAGGGCCTCCTGGCCACAACCGCCACCTGCTCTTCGAACAGGAGTCGTGAGTCCAGGAGAACCCCCAGATTACACACGGTCTGTTTGGGGTAGTGCCACCCCATCCAAGACTAAAGGTGGTAATTCTCTCTGAACCAACGAACGTCAGACCCAAAGCCACTCAGTCTTGCATGGGTTTAGTTTCAACCCGTTGCTCCCCATCCAGTCCCTAACAGCCTCCAGGCATTGTGAGAGGGATGACACAGCAACACTTAACTCACCATGGGCCGAGACATACAGCTGAGTGTCATCAGCATATTGGTGATACCTCAGTCCACGGTGACAGATGATCTCACCCAGCAGTTTTATGTAAACAGGAACTGGAGAGAGTACCGAGCCCTGTGGAACTCTGCAAAGCAGTGAATGAGGGTTGGATCTCTCCCCTTCTATCAACACTGACAGAGAGCGGCTGCAGAGGAAGGAAGTGAACCAAGATAGCACAAGGCCTCCCACTCCCATCCCCTGAAGCCTCCCACTCCCATTCCCTTAATGCTTCAGAATAGTTGTAAGATGTATTCTGTTTAGCGGATCAGAATGATTTCTTATGCAGTGTGATTTGTCGCAATCTTTTGCCTCTCATTTTTTACTGCATATAAGTAAGTGAATTTAGGCAACACAGCAGGCATGTATCGTGCTTTGCCAAATATGGGCAATCATAAATGGTAATTGCATTCTGCAATTGTTTATTATGCATTCAGCTTCTTATTTTTGCAAACTGATCCTACCACACTGTGTTTAAAATTCAAAAGCTGAAAGTGTTTTGAAGTGATTATATTCTAACCATCACCTCTAAATTAAGTATTAATCAAACCTCCATGTGTTTGAGGTTTGTATCCTGAGGCAGCAAACCGCTTTATATCATATTCTGTCATTTGCCAAATGTTAATCTTTGTGTTAGCAACTCATTTAAATGCTTGACATTTGTTTTTTCAAGATAATTGGTTCAGAGAAAGATACTTGGGACATTATTCCATTGCAAGGCAGTGGAATGTGAAGTGAAAAGAAAAGATTTAAATGCTGCAGAAGAACAGCAACCTGAACTTTTCTATAATGATTGGGATATATCAATCTCTCTAATTCATGATTTTTAACAAATGAATCACAGAATGGATAGAGTAAGCATGCTGACTGGAGAATTCTGGGAGTTGGAAGTTCGTATATATTAAAAGCTACCAAGTTTGAAAAGCACTGTATCACACCAAACTGGCTCATTTTTTTCAGATGTCAATGTTAGGGATAACATTGTTTACCCTAACTGGTTTAGGTGAAATAATAACTATGAATCATAGTTAGTGTATGTTAGAGTGTATACAGCTTTAACTGTGAAATAGCAATTAAAGGAGTGGTTAAGAAAACAATATAAAAGTAGCAAGGCTACAGCTTGCACTCTCTGGCTTTGATGATCCCTGATTACTGCTTGGAATCAAGACTGCATTGCTCGAACGGGAGAGACAACAAAGGACTGATTTTGTAAGTGAACTGACATAGGATATTCTACATGGACTTTGCTAACTGAATACCCCTGAATGGACTGACTACATGGTAAATGAATATTGGACTGTTATTTGACTATGCCATAAACTTATACTGGAATAAAATATATTCTTGATAGCACAAGCGTATCTGTTATTTTTGCTGTATGTTAATAAATATACAAACTTAGCTCACTCATTTATCTGTGTGCCTATCTGACTAACGCTGCACATTCTGTTTAGCTTGTCTACCTAACCCTGGTTGGGGAACCCAGGCTTAACACTCAATATCCTCCAGAAAATAATTTTCTAATTGCCAGTATTG
The DNA here is from genome assembly GCA_015471245.1 of Laticauda colubrina. Taxonomy (NCBI): domain Eukaryota; kingdom Metazoa; phylum Chordata; class Lepidosauria; order Squamata; family Elapidae; genus Laticauda; species Laticauda colubrina. Next base: position 35,703,815 of record BLBF01000010.1, on the reverse strand, counting down.
TATTTTTATCTCATTGGCTGTAATGAGTAATTACATATGTAATTAGATCCAATAATGGCTCTAAAGTTGTTGCCATGATATCATGGTTGTATGTATGCTACAGTGTAAGAAGTATCTCTGAAATTCAGGGAAGAAGGCGGAGCCTCCTCACTGACGGACCGTAGATTGCGACTCTCTGCAGCTATGGTCTGTACTCTTTTGTTGGAGAGCCCCGATCATGACAATTAGGGGCTGAAACTGCCTTGGAGAGGCGGTGGAGTAAAGGGAAGCCGCAAGCCAGGTTGAGGGGAGCCGCATCTCCCCCCCTGGGCTTGGTCTTTTTTCCCCCAAAGATGACTGCAGCGGTGGTTTAAAATGGCCACCCTGAATTAAACAAATTACAATTAAACAAAAGTACCACGGGATTAAGGTAACGTGGAATTTTCAAGGAAAGAAAAGTGAGCGGCGAAATTACAAAGGGACAGGGGAAAAAAAAGAAAATATTTTTGACAGCTAAGCGGGGCTTCGAACTGGGAAAGGAAGAAGCTGGAACTAAAGATTTAACTAAATTGGACTAAGATGTTTTAGGAATAAACAGGCATAAAATAAAGCTGGATTTAAGATTGTCAAAAAATAATAATAAAAAAATAATAATTACAAATTGGAGACTGGACTGTGTTGGAATATTGAGGTTCGAAAAACCCTAAACAAAAAAATAAGGGGAAAAGGTGAAGATTTTGTATAATGGAGAGTGCCACCTTTTTACAAAAACTTGAGCTCAAACAAAAGGGAAACCATCCTGTTTTTGAATGAACTTGTGTGGATATAACATTAAAGAAATATTGATACAAAGTAAGAATTTTAGAAAGTGAAAGCAGAACCAGAATAAAGAAAAAAGCAAGGAAAGACTGACTGTGGGATTGATTGATATTTTTGGTATAGACCCTGGGCTGGAATAACTGAGAACTTTAGAAGATTGAAAGAAGGAAAGTAAAAGTGTTTTTTTTTTTTTTTTGTGGACTTTAACGATCATAAAATGCAAGAGTGTATAATGATGATATCTCTTCAGTAATTAAAAATGGAATTTAAAAACATGAGAGAATTACTACAGAAAAGAGGCGAATCACTTTGCTCTGAGTTAGAAAAAATGCAAATGATGATTGAAGAACAAGAAGAAAGAGCTTTGGAGGAGGAGGAGTCGATTCAAGGAGAATCCATTTTAAATAGACAATTAATACAAAGAACACTACAAAGAAGTGTGGAAAGAAGGAAGGTTAAAAAGATGAGATTTAAGAAGGCAATCAAAAGAGGGAATACCTGTGAAGTCAGGAAAGGCAGAAAGACCCAGCAGAAAAGGGGAAAGGAAGATATTAAGAAAGAGAGGGATATAAACTGGAATGAGAAGATATGGGGAAAAGAGGGGGAGAGAAGCTATAAGAAACAGGTGCATGAAATAAAGAAATGAGGAAATAGTAAAATGTTGAAAAGAAATTGTTTTTTCAGAGATAATGGTTGATGAATTAAAAAGGGGATTCTGCAGGGTGATAAGGGGTAATAAAAATATTTCTGCAATTAAAAATATTTAGAAAATAGGGTATAGATATTGATAACTCTTATTAAAAATCAAGGGGGAAAAATATGCTGTGGAATTCGAATGAAAAGATGTAATGATTGTTATTGTAACTTCTTAAAAATAATGGTTTATTGGGAATCAAGATGAGGGAATAAAGGTATATTTTAATCATTTAGGTGTCACACTCAAAGTAGTAAAAAGTAGTAAAAAAAAAGTAAAAGTAGTAAAAAAAAAACCCACCTAACCCTAACCTATACCTGTTTTTTTTCTTTAGTGTTAAAACTTGTATTAATTTAGAATTTATAAAAAGAATGGGTAATGGAAAGGGAATATGACAGACTAAAGAACCAATTAATTTAATAAGTCATATAGACTATTAAAAGCAAGGAGAGATATTGGCAACCTATTATTATTATTATTATTATTATTATTATTATTATTATTAGGCAAACACATATAAAGAATTATATTTGAAATAATTGAAATGAAACAAAAAGATGTTTCGATTGAGATTAATGAAACAGGCTAGAATTAATGTGTTTGTTTCTCTCCTTACTGAAAATTTGGAATGGAAAAAGTAATAATAGAATAAAGTATGCATATATGAATGTATAATTACTGTCATATTTGTATGTAAAGGTGATGACCCGGAAATATGTTGTCCACTAAAAAGATATTTTTGTTTTTAATGTGAAAAACTGAATAAAATTTGTTTAAAAAAAAAAAGTATCTCTGAAATTCAGAAAGTTGCTACACTGAAATCGGAAAATAGATCTGTTGCTGTGCAGTTCACTAGATTGTGCCTGCCTTGTGGGCAAAAGCAGGTAATTAGTACTAATGTGGAAGGTCTGCATTCAAGGCCAAATTTATTTGCCAATTCTGGGCAAAATACAAAGTACAATAAATTATCTTGAACATGCTACATTCCTTAGATCCAGATTATTTGGGAGAACAGAGTTTGCTATATGCACTTCTATGCTTACTGAGAATTGCCATTGTAACAACTGGTGAACAAGCTTTCTTTGTTGCCATCCAAGCTGTTTGGAATGCATGCCTACAAAATCTGTGCATTTACAGGTTTTGTCGATTGCTATAATTCCTAATCACTGAATTCCTGAAGGACCTAAGATCTTTATGAGTTTTTTTAAATATTTTTGTACAGACTTTCAACTGCTAATTTGAAGAGTTGGTTGTTAATTTCACCTGCTCTTTATTGTTACTTGTCATTTTATCTTTTCCACCAAAAATGGCTGAGACTATTCAGCAATTGGCAGGCAGTATCGCAAGTTACATTTAAGTATAAACAAACACTATAAGATGCTTTGGAGCAAATGGAAGTTTGAATGAAGCATCTTCTTAGAACTTTTAATAGAAACTACCTCTTTTCCTGAGATCCACACAGCTACCCTCATATATTTTGAGGTGCCTTTTTTGGAATAGAAAAATGCCACACAGCCCTGTTACTACTCTGAAGCTTGAACGGTGTTAACAGTTCCTAAGGGTATATATTCCAACATTTCAAATGCTCTTGAAAAGAACAATTCTCAATCCATGGCCCAGGATGATATTGAATACTGTAAACGGTCACTGATTTGGCCCAAATTTGATTGGTTTAAAATATTTATATAACTGGCCATCATATACCATAATATTGGGTAGTTTATAAATAATAAGACAATAAAAAGCATAAAACAACACTTCTGGTTTCCAGCTAATGTGTTATTCCAATGTGTTGGTAGAAAGAGCCAGGTCTTCAAGCCAAGGCTTTCCAGAAGGATAGGAGGGTAAGGACCTGCCAGATTTCAGAGGGAACGTATTTCAAAGGGCAAAGGTTGCTAGTGATGGTATATTAACATTTAAGGAGAGGACCTGGGTGTGGTCACTCTATTGGACTTGGTACAGTGGCAGATATCCTCAGGGAGAGACGTTTCACAAACAATCTGTTCCTGTGCCACTCAGGGCTTTAAAAATGACATCAGAATCTTGAATTACACCTGGAAAAAGTAGAAGCCTGTGTAGCAACTCTATAACATGGACAAACTATGTGTTACCCAAAAGCGTCTGCACCGCTGCACTGAAGACCAGTTGCAATTTCCACATGGTCTTCATGGGAAACCCTCTGTCAAACATATTACAATGATTCCACCAAGAAATGATTAGGGTGTGAGTGACTATGAGAAAGGCCTCTTGGCTAGTAATAGGAACTATGCACAAGATAAATCTGTGTGAATCTGTCCCCCCCCAACCCGTGGTTGCAATCCTGGCAAGAGTCAGATGATACCTCACCGGATCCAGGAGGAACAAAACTCAGAGCCACTGCATTTTGCAAGGGTTAAATCAACGCTGGTCCTCTCAATCAAACCTTTACAACCTCCAGTCACTGGGCCAATACTGGGACACTGTTGCTTGATCAGCTGTACCCAAATATACAATTGGGTATCATCAAAATATTAATGCTACTGGATGAGCTTTCCCAACAGCTTCATATCAATGTTAAAGAGGAGGGGTGAAATATATGAGCCCTACCTAAGCTACTCCACATCCCAGGGGCCTAGAGTTTGACCTTTTCCCTACTACCCAAACCCGGCTTGAACCTGACACAAAGGAGGAAAATCACAGTGCCTTCCACTCTCAGCCCAAAGTCAGGATAATATCGTCAATGATATTGAATGACACTAAGAGATCCAGGAGTCAGGACAGATGGATTACCACTGTCTTAATAGATGGACTACAACTGTCTGTCATCCACAAGCCTGGTTAACCTTGTCTCAGTGGTTAACCCAACCTGAACCCTGACTGAAAAGAGTTCACTTCATCCAGAGGCCACTACCCACGCAACAATCTTTCCTAAAAATAAATTGGAAACTAGTTGAAAGTTGGGTAATGACTCTGCCATTGCTATGACAGTCAGCTTTTACAATGCCTGTGTTGAATGTGATGTATCGGTTGGATTTACGAGTGTCTACATTTGTTATGGTATGTGTTTTAATGTAGTTTTATTGCATGTCCTATGTTTGTTTTAATTCATTTGTTTTGATTCAGTGTCGTTTTATTGCTAGGCTCCACCCAGAATCACTGAGTGATACTGGATGGCAATACAAGTTGAATAAATAAATGAGCTCCGGCAAGTACTGACTGATGGCACAACAACACTGATTTTTTTTGCTTTCATCTATATTTAAAATTAGTCACGATCTCTCTTCAACCATGAATTAAATATTTCTTTTCTGTCACACTGACTAAACAATTAGAGTTTGGTAACATAATTTGGTGTGTCTATCTATCACCCACTTCTAACATTTCTCCAGGCCACTTGACGTGCACCTCTTCTTACAGCAGTGTTTCTCTTGCTGAGTGAGGAATTCTGAGAGTTAAAAGTCCGCACAACTTAACATTGCTAAAATTGAGAAACGCATAGCACGTCACCCACCTTAAGCCCAAGTCACACAGCACCAACGGATGGAAAGAGGATGTAAAATGGAGAGAAACACTTGCCATCCGTTGGTTAACGCGATGCATCCATTCTGTAGTCACTGCGTCCGTTTTTCATACTCTCTATCCGTCCAGCATCCGTCTACTGAGATTTCATCCACTCAAAAAGTTTTGAGCTGCACAAAACTTTTTGAGTGGATAAAGTATCCAACGCATCCGTTATACATCCACTACGCATAAGGGGAATATCCGTTATACGTCCGTCGTCATCCGTTACGCGTCTGCTATATCTGCTAGGCATCCGCTGTGCATCCGCGCAACTCACATCCGCTCCAGCGGAAAATGCACACAGGGAGGAAGTGAAATGGACGTGAAACGGACACACAGCGTTAGTAGCACGGACGGAGAAAGGATGTAAGCGGATGCAGCTCGCATAAAAAGCATTAAAATGGAAAAAACGTTCGTATAGGGGATGTATCTCAGATATTTAGGATGTCTGCAGGATGTCTAGAGGATGCAGAAGGACACCTAGCGGAAAACCTATAAAAAGGTTTCCTATAAAAAGGGGGAGGAAATCACCTGGATCTCACTTTCAGTCCAGCAGCCCTGCTGTGCAGACCTCTTCAGCCTTGCTCTTGTTCTTGCTCTTCCACAGCATCCAGTCATCTACACCATGGATCGTCGCACATTCCTTTTGGTAGCCGCCATCGTTCTACAACAGTGCGAAGCCACCTACAAGCTCTTTCACCTGTTCTACGGGAAGAAAAGGAGGCATCGAAGAAGTGTCTGGGTCCGAAGATGGATCGCGAGAAGACCCGAGTACGGGCTGTATAACAAACTGATGGTGGAGCTGAGGAACGAAGACCCTCGTGCATTCCAGAAATTCATGAGGACGCCGCCAGCCATGTTTGACGAAGTTGTAGAGTGGCTGAGACCCAGGTTGACCAAGGCAAACACCAACTTCCGGCCCAGCCTGGACCCTGTGCTGAAGGTGGCACTGACTCTGCGCCACCTGGCCTCCGGGACCACGTACAGAAACATGCAGTACGCCTGGAGGGTGCCACACAACATCATCAGCATTGTGGTCAGAGAAGTGGTGCAGGCCATCATCGAAGAATACATGGAGGAGCTCCTCCAGTGCCCCTCCATTGAAGAAGGCTGGAAGAAAGTTGCAGAGCAGTGGTATCAGAAGTGGAACTTCCCCCACACCGTTGGAGCCATAGATGGGAAGCACATGGCCTGCAAAGCTCCAGCCAACTCGGGGTCCACTTATCACAACTACAAGGGCTTCTTCAGCATCATCCTCTTCGCCATGGTCGATGCTGACTACAAGTTCATGTACATTGATGCTTCAGGCAACGGGTCATCTTCAGATGCCCGGGTATACAACGCCAGTCACCTCAAGGAGGGGCTGGAACGCAACCTCATCATGGGCTTCCCAGATCCAGACCCCCTGCCCAACGACACACAAGATGTGCCCTACTTCATCGTGGGGGATGACGCCTTCTCCCTCAGAACCTACCTCATGAAGCCCTACACTTCCAGATGCCTCACCCGTGAAGAAAGGATCTTCAACTACAGGCTGTCCAGGGCAAGGCAGGTGGTGGAGAACGCCTTTGGCATCCTGGCCAACAGGTTCCAGGTACTTCTCACCACCATGCAGCATCACCCAGAGACTGTGAGAAACATTGTGGAAGCTTGCTGCATCCTGCATAATCTCATGCACACCCGCTACCCAGTGTTGCAGAACAGGCTCGTGGACCGCCAATAAGGCAATGGGGACATGGAGCCTGGTGAATGGAGGCAAGGGCGAAACCTGATAGATACTGTGGATGTGCAAGGCCCCAACAGAGCTTCATGTGAAGGGAAGAAGCAGCGCAACCTCCTGAGACACTGGTGCAACTCCCCAGCTGGAGCAGTGGAGTGGCAAGACAGGATGGGAGATGCTTAATGGATGCTTCCTTCAGCCTGTCTCATCACACTGATGAGATTGTGCCATGTATGTTGAGTGCCCTACAATGAACAGAGCATTTAATGAAGAGTTGTGCTTATGTTGAAATGTATGGATCAATGATTACATTGTTATTGATAATAAAGGGCCATAGGTGTGGCACCTGGGAGGGTGGACCACACAGTCCCACTATGCTTGCACTGGAGGTTTATCTATCCCACTGCTATCCTTACCCATACCATGGCTATTACCCATTCCACAGATATCCCTGCCCATCCCACTGCTATCCTTACCCATCCCACAAGCATGCAAAGGCTTAAACCATTTCTAAAAGTTTCCACCAAGACTTTATTGACTAAAAGAACTGAAGCAAGTGTGTGTGAAACAAAGATAAACTTTATTAATAACAAACTGTAAAAGCAAAATGACCCAAGTAAAGTGTCCCAAGCAAAGATAAAGTCAACAGGTAGCAACCCAGTCTCTGGCACTCTTCTCAGTCACTCTGAGGTGTGCCCATGGTCTCAGGGGTGAAGGGTCCAGGTGCTGTGGAGGTGGCTGCTGCTGGAGTGCTGGTCTGAGGCGCCATTGGGGTGCCTGGCCCTGAGAGGACAACAGGGGATGTTGTGTGGAGGAAGCTCTCAGAGAGCTGGCTCAGTCCTGTGATGTTGAGAGCCCCTTCCTCCATGACATGGGGTGTCAGTCCCAAGACCGATGACAGATGTTCTGAGGCTGGGCTTGGCTGTGGGGTGGAAGAAGGAGCAGTGTAGTGGGGCTGTCTGGTCTGCAGGTGAGTGAGGTGAGGCGTTGGTGGCATTGGTGGCACCGGTGGTGTACAATGAACCTGTGCCTGGACTGGGAAGGGCTGCCTGTGCTGCTGCAACTCCTGGTAGCCATAGCCTTGGTAGGTGAGGGGCTGTGGAAAGCCTTGGAAGGGCTGTGACATCACCTGGGGTGGAGGAGCACACCTGGACTGGGTCGGAGCAGGTTCAGCTGGGCCTGGAGGGTGGTGCAGAAGACCTGTGATCCTCTCCTTTTTCACCTGGTACTGGGATTTGGACATGTCTATGAGGGTCTGGTTGATGTAGGTGAGGAAGGGCTTTCTGTTAGAGGATGGTATGTCGGTGTGTACCAGCTGAGAGAGATCTACACTGCTTTTGATGGTGTCCCTGATCTCCAGCAGGACAGTGTGGCTCTGTCCCTCTGGTCTGCCTCTCTGCCTGCTTTCTGTGGAGGTGGAGCTGGGTGTGGGTGTGGTTGGTCTCTGGTGGCAGCGGCCCCTCCTTGCTCCAACTGCGTCAGAGGGTCCTCCACAGACTCCGCCACGGGGAATGCAGCTGTCGGGGGAGTCTCCATCGTGGGGCGCTCCACAGATACAGGAGCTGGACACAGGAGCTGACTCTTGGCCAGAAGAGGACTGGCTCTCTGTGGGCTGCCTGAGAGAGAGAGAGTTGACAGAGGGGCTGCTCCTTGGTGGTGGACCTCACCCTCCAAGAAGCTGCACTTGGCCATCACGTAGGTCTCCCGGTCGGTGAGCTTGACCGCAGCCTGGCCAGACTTCTTCAGGTGCAGCTTCCCGTACTAGGTGTGCATGTGCTTCCACCACCCGAGGAGGACCTCCGAAGTGTAGCCCAGGCTCTCCGCCTTCTCTCTCCAAGCCACCTGCTTCCGCTTGGTGTCTCAATAGAGCCTGTGTCCCTTCCGCCAGAGGTACTTGTTCTCCCTCAGCCATTCGAGCACCTCATCCTCATGTTCCTCTTCGATGGAGTACTATCTCCTCTCCCTATCGCCCGATTGCCTCTTCCTCCCTCTGGCAGGGCCTTCTGGGCCCTCATCAGTAGGGCTTTGAGGTTCTAGGGGCTGCTCCACCATACCACCACCAGTAGCAGCAGGACCAGCAGCACCAGCAGGACCAGCAGCAGGACCAGCAGGACCAGCAGCAGCACCAGCAGAGTAAGCACCAGCAGAAGCACCAGCACCAGGAGCAGCACCAGCAGAGTAAGCACCAGCAGAAGCACCAGCAGAGTCAGCCCCAGCAGCAGAAGCCCCAGCAGAAGCAGAGTCAGCGCCAGGGGGCGGGATGGTGGCCCTGTCCTTCTTGCCAGGGCTGGCAGGAGTAGGCACAGGCTTCCTCTTCTTCCCCATGGTTGTTGGCTGGAGATGTGTCTGGCAGCAGGTCTTTCCTCTGAATGGTGATCTGCTTGAGAGCTGCATCCTTTTATATCTGCGGGGCTGACGCAATGCATCCTCCCCGCATGCGCAGTGAATGCTTTGCATCCGTTCGGCATCCGCTAGGCATCCACTAGGCATCCGTTCCTTCTGCTGCGCCTCCGCTTCACTGTGCTCCCCCGGAAGCCCTGCAGATGTGCCATCCACTTCCATCCGCTAGGCTTCCGTGGAGCATCCGCTTAACATCCTTGCTATGTCCTCTCCCCGTCCGTTCCTTTCTGTTTTTGTCCGCTCTGTTTTTGCAAATTCGGGGCACTTTTGAGAGCGGATAACAACGGATGGAACATTTTCTCGTCCGCGGTGTCCTTTTTACATCCTTTTTGCATCCGTCGGTCGATGTGACAGGACCTTTATAGAATTCTGAGATGGGGTCTGTCTCCCTGAAGTTGAAAATTCCTTTTCAACAAAACTTTCGTGTATTTGCCCATTATGACTCCAGTGATAATTACAAAGGAGTAAATAAGCTATAAACCCCATTTGAAACTTTCGATCCCCTCTCCCCCCCTCAAAAAAAAAAAAAAAAAGGTATATTGTACCAAGTTTGCCGAAGTGGCTGACCCGGAGCGCCTCTTTTTTTTGGGGGGGGGGAGATCTCGCCTCCACGGAAGCCAGGCGGAAAATAAATTACTTCCCCTTGCAAAACGCTGGACGAGCCTCCGTCGAATTATTTATTGGCGAGCCGCGACTGCTTGTGGTTGAAACTGTCGGACGGCAGCGAAACAACCTCTGGAAACAAATCCTCCTTGCGTTCAAGGGACTCTCCCGCCCTGACCAACCTACGGGTTGCCCGCCGGCGAGTTTCAGGTGTTCGGGCCCCACAGAGAGAGAGAGAGAGACAAAGGCGCATCTCAGCCTCTTGGGTCCCTCCGCGCCCCGCCCTCCCCCCCCCTCCCCCGAATTGGCCTGGAAGAAAGTGCTGGGCCCAATGGAGCCTCCCCCCACCCTTTGCTCAGGTATGTAGGTGTTGCGCATGCCCTCTCCGGCCCTTGGGTGTGGCGCGCGCGAGATTGCCTGCCTGGGCTGCTGAAGGAGGCGATGCGTCTCTGAAAGAAGTGCGAAACCTCGACAGGTGGTTGGAGCTCCGTGAGGGCGACGTCAGTCAGGTTGCCTTTCAAGCGGGTGCTGGTGGTCCGGGCTGAGGAGGCGTTCGAGGCGCTCGGAGGGGAGCCCGGAAGGAATCCTTTCCCTGATTGATTTTGTTTTTTGCTCCGAATTGAAACTCTTGATGAGATAAAGTTGCCCCTGTGCCGCCTTGTCGCAGTCGCGTTAACTTTCGGGCTTGGAAAGGTACGTCGTTCCCACGGCCTCTGAACCGGGCAGCTCTGATCTCTCTGGATCAAACTCGTTTCTTCAGGCTTCTCCTCAAAGTTGAGCAATCGTGGCCGGAGGAGGGTGGGGGAGCCGTAGGGAACGCAGGAAATGGGGAGGGGGTGGAACGTGCCTTGGTTTTCTCTTTTATTTTTCTCCTTAAGTTTCAAAGGGTATATTTATTGATCCCTTGATAAGGATCCCTCGGGGATATTTATGCTAAGTGACAATCAACTTTATACCTTTTGAAATTTGGAGGCTGCGTTTCAAACAAGCAACCTGCATTTTTGACTTAGCTTGATGTGTGTTCTAAGCCTCAATCTTGTCTACTTTTCCTCTGGAAAGAATTTCTGTTAAGTGTCCATTTCTCAAGACTTACTGTATTTCCATATACCAGGTAGTTACGCTCCTTAGTTGTTGCAAATATAGGTGCATTTAGCAGGTGACTGAGATGGTTTTTAAAAGTTGGCAAATGAACATCTCTGTAAAAAACATCTCTGCTCCCCGTTATTTATTTTCAGTGTAAGAAAAAAACAAACAAACTCAGAACAGTGGGATATCATTAGACTTGACAAAAAATTTCTACATGAATTTCTACAATTTCTTCCATAGCATTTTATGATTGAGAAGATTATGCCACATGAAAGCCTTGGTCAGGAAACATCCAAAATTGTATGCCATCTTAACTTTTGTCCTATACCTACTCTACATAATTTCTTGATAGCAGTTTAAGCATTCGATAAAGACAGTATATTACAAACTGATTCCATAGCCAGTTTTTAAAGTGCCATAGTTTTCTTCTACTGATAATTTGGAAAGCATCTTCTGGTAATGTTACCAGAGAAACTTTCCTTTAGTATTAATTTGACTTACAAGTGTGTCCAATTTAAATATATCTGGCAGGTACATGAATTTTTCTGCTCTTTGCAAATGAAATCATTTTGTATTTTACACTGAGCTATTTTTTCCAATCTATGGTTGTGAACATCTTTAAGTTTGCTCTTAAAGAACTAAAGACAAATTTTCAGGAAATTTGCTAAAAAATGAAGTCTTTGGTGTTTCCTATAACAACAACCCCAGCTTCTTGCAATATTGCCAACCTGTCCATTAATGTGATTCTTTTAATAATCTTATGTTTGATTTATTCAGATATGTTTTAAATACATTTACAGTATTACTTTGGTAAATTAATGTAATATAGCAATTAATATGTTACTATCATCCTAGGTCTGGTTCATAGTTGTAAAACATTCCGCACTGTATTGTTTTTACTACATTTTATTATTAAAAAACAACAGGTGCTTTGAGAGCAAGAATATTTTTCAGTAGGTTTGAACTAAGGTTACCCTTAGTAAAAAAAACAAACAAACAACTGCATGCCTTGTCTGCAGCATGATATATTTTTTTTCTGGTTGTTACTTTTCTTGAAAGAGGTGAAAAATTGTTTCAACAATAAAAGGAGCATTATGAATGGAGTTCCTTTGACATTTCCTGCTACCTCCTTATTTATAAAATATGTTCAGAATGTGAAATTGCAGTTTTTATCTAGACTAAAAAGATTACTTACTAGTGAAGCTCTGAGGGAGCAGGATCTATGATGCATATTTCAGTGGAAGTCTACAGATTTGTTTGAAATAAACAAATGCAGAAGAACTAATCTCCAAATTATGGATATACCTCATTTAGGGAACTGCCTCATTTATCGACCATTACAAAGGTGATGAAAATAACCTTGCAACCTATCCTTGCATTTATGGTACAACCTTTGCATGTGCATAAATCAAAGGAATGTTGAAGTAAGAATATGAGTTCAATTTCATTTAGAGACCACTTTACTTACAAAGTGTTGGAATAATTGGTCTCATTTGTGGTCACTGAGTGAGGAGTGCCTGCATTTCTGTAAGATTACACAGTGAATCTAAACAATTTCCTGTGAATTACCAGGGTAAATTATACAATTAAAAATAGATTATTGAAAATAGCTGATTGTGATATGGAGAATTAATAATTTAATTCATCATTCCAGGTATGCTTGGGTAAAAGATTTGTGTTGCACCATGAACTTATTCTTGAAAATTAACATTTCACATAGTTGTTAGCATTTTGTTATAATTCAGTTATTAAATAACTTATTGGAGTATCTTTTTTATAGGTAAAATCGTCACAACCCAAGTTCCACTATGTCACCCAAACCTTTTGAAAGTCCTCCACCGTATCGTCCAGATGAATAGTAAATATCTTATTTCATTTACAATAGATAAGTAAAGTACACTATTAAAATATGGATTCTGGCAGTTTTTTCCATTGTTTCTTAATCCAGAATTTCTTAATTCTTTATAATGACAAAGCTAATAAAATGTATGTCCAGTGATTAGTGTATTATATTATGACTAAAGCTAAGATACACTGTAGCACCTGCTCATTTTGTTTAAAACTTTTATATATTTTCAAAATAGCTGAATATTTCATAGCAGGAACATAAATATTTGGGAGCTTTGAATGTCATGAAATACAAATTTGATCTGAAAGAGAGGTAAAATGTACTTCCCCAGTAATAGAAATATCACAATAATTGACCATAGCTTCATTTAACCAAGGTATTTATTTTAATGGAAGAAATATTAATTGCTGATCCAGACTGACGGCTCAATTTGATGAATGTTAATAAAATATATTTTCCATCTGATTTTCTAATTTTCTCTCATATATCTAAAAAAGTACTATTTATGGAAATGACTTCCATCTCACCACAGTTTAATGAGTCTTACATACATGCACATAATTCCCTACTTCATTAAATCTTTTGGTCAGACATTAGCAGCTGAACACTACTTAATGATAAACATTTTTTGGAAGCAGCAAGAAATCTTACGGACTTTCTACATGCATATTGTATTTGTTCATGGCAGATTATACATACGAATATGTAGCATATATAAACATGTTTTGGAGCAGTGTAAAGAAGTAAACTTGATGTTTAATGTTATTTGCTTTGATAAAGTAGTGCCTAATAGTTTTTTTTTAAATCTTTGTAGCATACCTTCACACTATTTATCAAGCAACAATACATTTGGTGGTGAATTCCATTCTCAGCTTATGCACTCTCAACCAGCGTATTCTTATTATCCGGAAGATGAAGTGCAACGTTTCTACAAATGGTCCTCTCCACCAGGAATAATCAAGATCATGTCAATTCTCATCCTAGTCATGTCTATTGGGGTCTTTGCATGTGTTGCTTCTACTCTGGCTTGGGATATGGACATGTATGGAGGTGGACTAGGAATTGGTTTCGGGTTACCTGGCTATGGAGGTTTTGGAACCAACTATGGTGGATACATGGGCAGCAGTGGTTTTGGCTATAATAATGCATATGGCCTTGGAGGAAATTATATTGATCCACGAGGAGCAAAAGGCTTTATACTTGCAATGGCAGCTTTTTGCTTTATTGCTGGATTGATGGCTTTTGTAACTGGGGTTACAAAGACTAAGATGGCCAGGACAAGGAAATATTATCTCTTAGTGATAATAGCAAGCTCTGTATTGCTCTTCTTGATGTTCATTGCTACAGTCGTATATACACTAGCAGTCAACCCAACTGCACAAGCTTCTGGATCAGTGATCTACAATCAGATCTATATGTTGTGCAGCCAGTTTTACACATCCACAACTACTGGGCTCTACATGAATCAATACTTATATCACTACTGTATGGTGGAACCTCAGGAGGTATGTAAATAAATTAGTATCATCCCCAATGCAAAATATTAGTTGTATTTTAAGTAAAAATAGAATTAAAACTTAGTTTTATGCAGAAATTATTTCACTGGTTTGTCCAGGACACCGAATGTTAGCCACCCATTTTTTTCAGTGGTATGATTTTTTTTTGTTCTTACTATTAGGAAACAAACAAAAAAAAGAAATAAATATCTTGGTTCTCATTCCTTCTAAACAGATTCTGACACAATGCTTGCTAGATGTTTTTGGGGGAATCTTGCTGCTCTGTAAGATTGGTTGTTTTCTTGCAGACTCAACCTTTATTTTATGACTAGTTTATGACTAAATTGCATCATCAATGCATAAACATTGATGATGCTTTGGCATCAACATTGTTGATATTTTGGGCTACAACACCCCTAATAACTGCCATTAACTATGGGATTATTGAAATTCTAGTGTAGTTCATTAGGAGAATACTACTTCCATAGCTACCCAGTTCAGATAAGAATTAACCTACAAAATTATGAGGTGGAAACTAGAACTTCCTTCATTCTATCATATAAGTTGAGGGTTCCTTCCAACAATGGTTTGATTGCATGTATATACCATTATATACTTTTACCTGTACATTTTCAGTCCAACTCTGTCCCCTAAATAAAATTCTACTTCATTTATAAAATCATCTGCTCAATATATTGGCTGCAGTTGTTTAGACTAAGTTATGCTGTTGCCAAAGGAAATTATGTAAATGGAAAAGAATTTTGGATATTTCTGTTGCATTTGTGCAAGCTTTATTTTTTGTAAGCAAATCAATATGAGTGGGAAATATGGAATTTATCTGATCATTAAAAAGATTTTTATAATTTTATTGAAAAAAGTTAACTTTATTACATATTTTGATTACTATATTCAAAATGTTTGTATTTGACTGGAAAAATATACTGTAGATTAAACATGGAGAAGATTAGATTCTTTTTTCAGTGCTCCATCAGACTGAATTCAGTAAAATATGAGGGACATATTTATTTACTGCATAAATATTATTATTAAAATAATGCATGTTGTATGCATTCATGTAAATAATGCTTATTTTTATGTTTATGAAGCTCTTCCCCAATTTGTTTAGTTTTCCATATAAATCAAAATTTCCCAATGTAGTGAAACAACAGGTTGAATATATTTTTGAATTTTTCATTTTTCAGTTAACCATATAATGATTCCATGCTGTTTATTTGTAATTTGAAAAAGACAGACATTCTATTTAAGATTATTTGTAATTGTAAAAGCAGTAGTCTAAACATATTAATTGCTTTTTTCCCCAGGCTATTGCCATTGTATTAGGCTTCCTGATTGCTGCAGCTTTGGCTATAATAATATTTTTCGCAGTAAAGACACGAAGTAAAATAGGTTACTATGGCAAAATGAGTATACTCTGGGATAACACAAAAGGTTATGATGAAACTCCTAATGTAGAAGAATGGGTAAGTCAACTATTTAATATTTTTTGACCTGTTGCAGCATTTGTGTTTGTTTTATAAATATGTGCCATGCTGAAATATGCTTTGCAGTAATGTGCAAGTGATGATATCACTTAAAATAAGGCAGAAATATTTTTATCCCTGCTAGAATTACATTATAGCCAATTGTGAATAGTCATCAATATCAGTGTTTCTTATCCTCAATGACTGTAAGAAGTGTGAATTTCAAGTGTCAAATGGTTGGGGAATTCTGGGAGTTGGTCCAGACTGATCTATGTAATAGTTATTTCTCCAATAAATAGTTGTTGAATTGTTGAAAGGAGGAGATTTATAGACAAATAAATGAAAGTGAAAAGAGGTAAGTGAAAATATGTAAACAGCTGCAAAGATTGCTGCAGAAAAACATGGTTGTCTTTAGGATTTATCTCAGGATCAGCTGTCGCTTTGTGGGAACATATGTCCTGGCTACCTCCTTAGTGATTTTAGTCCTTTTTATAATGGCTAAATCAAGGCTCTATCCTTTCCTTCTCTGCCAATTATACTTTAATGCATCTCTGTTATTCTCTGCTGGAAGGCAGTTAAGAATGTATCTACATCAATGGTTTCTATGAGAGAAAAAATGAATAGTATATGAATGAATGAATTTTTAATACAGCCTCTGGCCAATCAGGATAATGTACACAAATAAGCAATTGCTTTTATAAGTAGAATTTATGTATTATTTTATATATATATAAGTATATATATATATATCAAATCATTTTAATAAGTTGCTATTTAATTTATCTTGCATCTTGGCCTTGCCTCCATTGAGAGAAGGAATATAGGCTTGGGCAGATGTCAACCTATCTATACGTCCATCCAGCTGCACGCACATGTTTCAGCATATCTGGTCAAATTGTCTATTTCAGTTGATTCCTGAGTGAAAAGAAGTTGATACAATTCCACATTACACAAAGTTAAACAGCCCATTTTTTTTACTATTTATGTACAGTTTATGAGCCTCAAATAAGAAAATAATTAATATGAAAGAACACTTTATCCATGTCATTATTTTATTTAAAAGGTAACTGTTACAGAGAATGCTGCTTATTTGGTTGTTTCATGTGGGAAGCCACATTTGCAGTTTAAAACATAGTGAATTAGTGAATGAGGGTTTTCAGTAATCCACCTGTGAAATTCTTAAAGGGAAAAAAAAAAAACCTTCAAGGGGCACCAAGTGCCAAGAATGCCCCTCACCCTAACCTGTGATAGCACAGGGGGTGTTGGCCACCGGTTAGGGTGAGGTTTATTCCTGGCACTTTGTGCTGCAACCAATAAAATGATGAGGTTGGCTTTGAACAACTCAAGTACACCAGCCAAACGGACTACAGCAGTTGAAGCAACACTGGCAGGAAAATGTGCCTGGTGGTTGTGTTCATGATATCCTGGGCAGTTGGATCCATTCTAACAGATTAACAGAGTTGGAAGGGACCTTGTATATCATGTAGTCCAACCCCCTGCCCAAGCAGGAGACCCTACACCATTTCTGACAGATAGCAGTCCAGTCTCTTCTTGAAAGCTTCCAGTGATGACGCTCCCACAACTTCTGAAGGCAAGCTGTTCCATGGGTTGATTGCTCTTAATGTCAGAAAATTTCTCCTGATTTCCAGGTTAAATCTCTCCTTGTTCTGTATCCATCCATTATTCCTTGTCTGGCTTTGAGGTGCTTTGGAAAATAACTTGACCCCCTCCTCTCTTGAGCAAGGGGCCACTGTAGACAAGCTTTTAGGTAAATCCAATTTTCTTCCACCCCCATGTTATTTCCTGTGCCACTGGCTACCTTACAACTTCAAAACATAAAGATGCTTCCCTCCCTGGACTTAAAAGGTTGGCATTACAACTTTTTCATGAAAAAATAAATAGGCATTATAGATTGAAATCAATTTTTTTTATCATATCAGAAATAGTGTTCTTAATTGTCCACAATGTAGAGGACTTGGAAGCTAAAAATAGTAGCATAAATCTTGTATATAAATTGCCTGTTTGTGTTTGTATTATTCACTGCATCCTAGCACCTTATGACTTAACTGCAACATTGCTTTTGCATCGGCCTTTATCAAGAAGCTTATTGTAAAGAGACTGATTACTTCATCTAGGGCTTTAAATGAGACAAAGTGAATGTTTCGGTGAGACAGTTTCAGGGCGTGTACTTTATTAGCTAATGAACTTGTTTACTCATGTTTCATCTAATAGAGGAGAGAGTAAAACCGAACAGCAAATCAAATCCTGGTGAATAACTTGTGGCTGTGGTTTTTGTGTTTCTCAAAGAACAGTAATTTGTATTTGTGCATAAGTGTAGACTCTTGATTAGTTCTTCCCCTCATATTATGATTTTGGTCTTGGTAGTAGTTTTCCTTCAATGCTGTTGACACTTTTGTTCTTGTTGTTTTGCTTTTTGTTTTGCAAAATAAATAAGGAAGAAAACCACATTCTGGTGACTAACTTTTACTTAAGATTTATGTGGTTGTCATGGACTAATAATCTTTCATGGAAATCATAGCAAAGGCTATGTAAAGAAATGTTTTGGAGAAAATCTGTCCTCACAGGAGGCTTGGTGGAAGATGGGAGGAGCACTACTGCTCCTTTGCACTTGTGTTGTCATATTTTTTCTCTGTTTCTTGGAGGACTTTGAAATGTACATAACAACTTACTCAGAATTACTCAGTATGCAGAGCCATTTATAGGACATTAATCCATTTCTCCTAGCCAAAATTGCCTGAGGATTAAGCAGAAGACCACAAGATTGATGTTGTCTTCTGTATGTTCACTAAATGGCTTTGGTTACAGAGACTAAATACAGTTATTGTAACTGAGCAAAACATGAAATGGCTTCAGCATTCAGTGCTGAGTATGTTGAGCTGTAAAACCTGGGGAGGTAAGTTGTCACAGATTTGCAAACCATATAAAGTGCTTTATGTTCATCTGCATAAAAGTAATTTCCCACAGTTTGGAGCTGACTATGCCCTTACAGCTTTTGAGCCCAAAAGCAATTGAGGCAGAGCCACGGTTGCTATGTTGATCTGAGTCTGTGCAGCTGCTGGGAGTTGCTTCTAAAATGTCCCAAATCATTCTGAGCCCTTTAAGCAGGCTGGTTTTTTTGGACATTGTAATTTCTTATAGCATTTTCAAAGAAGAATGGAGTATCATTTTTTTAAAAAAACTCTCTCATTGAGAGGTGTCAAGCTCTGTTACTTACTTGCCTTAGTTTAAATAAGACTGAGTAGTTTTCATTTGGAAAGGGAAAAATGTTTTTTTAAGGATAAAAGCAAGTTATTTTTTCCTTGCAACAAGTAATGGTAATGCCTTAATGCAGGGGTGGTGTCATGACTTTTTCCCCCTTCACTAAATGGGCCAGGAATGGGCCAGCAGGTGATGCACCTGGCCTGCGAGCTGTGAGTTTTACACGCCTGCTCTAATGCATTCCCTAGGTGCTGAAAAATACCATATGAGACTATTATCTTTGCTTGGATTTAGTGAGTCCACAAAGATCTAATATGGTACCTATACCACATGAAGAAGATACATTCCCCCACCCCAAAATTAAAGCTATGTAACCTAGTGTTATTTCTTAGATATTGTTCTATCTGCAGCTAATGCCAAAATTAGTGAATCACTATAATGCTAAATTGTACAGGGCCATTGTGGTGCTGTATGTAAGGTGTGTCCAACTGGTGGTCCCTTGGTCGCATCAGGTCTAGACAGCTAGTAATGTGGCCCCATAAGATCATAATATACATATATACCGTACATACATTCATACATAAATGAAGTTGTTATTTATATACATTAAGTATATTACATATTTTATGCACAACCTGACAATTCTTCTTATTATGACCCAGGCAAATAATAAGGCTGGGCACACCTGAAATAAAGTATTAGATTGAACCAGGGAGATCTAGTTTGAAATTCAGCCTCAAGTGTGTGCCTTTGTAGGGTATCAGTTCAATGTACTGTATTTTACAAGGATGTCATTTTTGAACTATCATATACATCATATTTGAGTTACCCGGGTGGGGGCAGGATTTAAATGTAAAAATAGTAGTCTAGCAATAAATCTAGCATGTAGATTTATTCTAATACCACTTACTGAGTTAAGTAGTCAATAAGTAACGTTAGACTACATTAGTAGTCTATCAGTGTAAGAAAAAAATCTAGCATTAAACTGAGATATTTCCCTTATTGTGCTAATTCTTCACCCTAGTTAATTAATACTTCCTGGTTTGTGACCACCTTTAGTTGGTGATTGCATATTTAACAGAAAAATATCATTCACCGTGTGACAGGATATGTTATAAAGAGCTCTGAGTGGGTGTCTGTACAATGACTCCCAAGTTGCTAAACCATCACTTACTTTATATTATATATGAATGGGCCTTATGTTATTTAGGAACAATAAGAAACATCCACAATTGTTGATTCAGTGTTCCATAAACACCTTCAAAACAATTTAGCAAGAATTCTTTCACATGTGACAAATAAACTCAGCATAAACTTGCATCTGAGCATATAGATAGATCTACCAAGAATAGTTATATGATATTGTGTTCACATTCAGATTTTATATGTTTAAAGTCTAAATGTTGAAATGTAATCTACCACATTCTTTCTTTACATGTCTGTTCTTCCTTTACTCTTTTAAAAACATATTGTATACCATTTGTATGGGTACTAATAAAAATGACTTTTTCATAATTTAGAATTTGGGCTCCCACCACAAAGATCAACAACAAAAACCACAAAAACACTTATGTATTCTGGTATTATTCAGTTCAGAGTGCTAGGAACATGGGAAAGACTAATTACTAGAGAATTCTTTACAATAAAGTAGTTTTACCCAGTACTATATAAGTTTTTCTTTAAGTAATTTCATTTTCACAGAGCAAAAAAGATAAACCAATGTAGTGTGAGTTTTCTTCCTCTCATGCCAGCTGAGTGCACTTATCTTGTTAATATATTGTTTAACCATAGTTTATTGAAACATTGTGAATTGCTTCACATGTAATCTGTAAAGTACAATTTGCAAAATCAGATTTTATATATCACACTAACCCAGAATCAAACCAAGCCTGGTATGCTTTAGCATAATACAAGACCTCACCGGAGCTGGCTGCTTTTGTTCCTTTGCTCTGAAGATCTGAAGTGCTATCTTGTGTATGTGAAACTTATATGCTATTTGCAATTCTTTTTCAGGTTTTTAGGCTTTACATTTGTCTCAAATTTTTTTGAGATAGTAGTGTCAGGAAACCTATCAGAAGAAAGCACTTTTTTTGAAAAAATATTTCTACAAAGCTTCATAAAAAGCTTGAAAAACCAGTTACACTATCTTTTTTGTTTTCCCTTTCTGTTAGAGGAAATCCTAAAGTGAACCTAGACTGATACCAGTTTGAGATACCAGTCTATATAACACTGAATATTAGCTGCAGTTTAGAAATACGCTTTTGTGGTATGTAGTTATGCTTATAACATATACTATCTTATGAAATATATTAGGCTACAGACACAGTCTTAGGGCTCTTAGGTCCATGTACATATTAAGCAGCTATTGAATAATCTTAACCTGTTGTCAGCAAGAAATATTTTGCCCTGTCTATAATGTGAGAACACAGATGAAACATCAGTTACCTACCTTGGGAGATCCTTGCTCTTCTGAAGCAACTAAAGAAAGATATTACTACAATAGTTTTCAACTTACGAGCACAATTGAGCCCAACGTTTATATTGCTAAGCAAGGCAGTTGTTAAGTGATTTTTCCCCATTTTATTTCCTTGCCACAGTTGTTAAATGAATCACTGCAGTTATTAGGTAAGTAACATGGTTGTTAAGTGAATCTGGCTTCCCCATTGGCTTTGCTTATCAGACAGTTGTAAATGAAGTGACCCAGAGTAAATCAAATGACCCAGTAAAAATCATAAATATGTGCCAGTTTCTAAACATCTGAATTTTGATCATGTGACCATGGGCATAGTGGTCATAAGTGTGAAAAATGGTCATAAGTCACTTTTTTCAGTATCCTTGTAACTCTGAATATTCACTAAATGAATGGTTGTAAATTGAGGACTACCTGTGTCAATAAATGGACATCTGGCAATATGTTTTTGATGAAAACATTTGGCACAGAACAGTGCACAAAAACTGTAAGCCATTATATGATTTGTGTAGTATATTTATCATGTATTTGGAACCTGGTTTTGGATTTTGACAGTTGTGATTTATTCAACAGATAATTATTAAACAATGCTTTACATGATAGATGAACTATAGCTCTCTTTTCATGTTTTATACAATATGAAGAAACAAAGCAAGGCTTCAGGATTGTTGCCTTTTTGTAATAAAACACTTAAATAAAAATATAAACTAGAAAAATAAAGGAATATTTCACTCTAAAAACCCATAAAAATCACTATTAAGCTTCAAGCTTACTTATTAGGAACCATAGTCAAACGAGTGTAAATCACTCTTAACAATGAATTAAATGACTGCCAGCATCTAGTTTCCCACAAAGTAGAACCACACATTATATCTCTTTTCTATACATTAAATTAGAAAAACAAATTTGTGGGGTGGTATATATGAAACAAATTATAGTCCAAGGATGATTTCTGATTGCAGTAGAATGAAATTCAGATTTAATTTGAAGACAAAGTTATTCTGAAGATCAAATAGCTTGTTACCATTTTTCCAAGGAAGGAATCATTTTCAGCATGAAACTCCTAACAGCCTTACAGCGGTTAACATATCCAAACCTACCTCAGTATACAGTGGTGCTTAAAAGTTTAAGAACTCTTTTGAATTTTTAATATTTTTGCATAAAGGTGACCTAAGATATGATCTATTTTCCACACAAGTACTGAAACTAGTTTAAGTGATCTCAAGTCAGCAAATGTGTCAAAATCATTACACTTACTCACTGATTTTAGAGGGAAATGATCCAAAGCCACATAATTTTGTGTGGCAATAGCAGATGAACTTTTGTTTTCAGTACTGGTTTGCTCAACTGCCCCTTCCTCTCTCCCTCTTGGATAGCAACAACTGCAGCTAAATGTTTTTGATAATTTGATTGGCCTTACACATCAGCTTGGAGGCATTTTAGCTTCTAGAGAACAGCTTCAACTCAGATAGGCTTCCTAAGGAACTGCCTGCCTCAGGTCCTTCCACAACATTTCTGTAGGTTTAAGGTCAGACATTGTCTTGGCCATTCCAAAACATTGACTTTCTTCTGCTTGTACCATTCTTGGCCACACAGCTTGTGTATTTTGGATTGTTGTCTTGCTGCATGAGACATATTCCTCTTGAGGATAGATACCCTGACATTCTTCTATAGAATTTGCCAGTTCAATGTTTTTTATTCATTTGTTTAATTGGGCTCTCTTTATCTAGTTTTAAGAGGAGTGTGGAGAATAGACGTGTTTTAGGCCATATTTAGGCAGAAATATTAAACATTCAAAAGAATTCACAAATGTTTAAGCACCACTGTACCTTGAAGGAATTAATATATGGACCACTCTCTTTAGATAGTAGACATTGCTTCAGCCACATGGTCTTCTTAGCACGAAGTTATAGCACATTATTTATCTGACCATATCTATTTCTGTGATATCTTGCCTTGAAATTAGCATTGGTAATCATTCTTGTTAACAAATTCTAATATTTTGGGCTGAACATTCCTGAATATGTAAATGTGTCACTCTCACATTTGCCTGGAAGTTCTTTTCGAGTACGACTTATTGTATGTGTATTAAGCTTTTAATCGGCATATGTGTCCTGGAGAACTGGGCTTTTGTTGGATTGCTGCTTTCTTACCCTAGCATGATAAATGTTTACACTGGTTTAATTGAGATGTTGCTTCACATGCTGTTATTTGGTAAAGAATGCTCTTTTTCTCCTATGAGCTGTTCAGAGCATCCAGTAGTGGGAGGTGCTTCAGTCTCCTCATTCATAGGCTGAGCTTGATTTGTGGAATGCTCCTCCTCCTCCATGTGACTCCTCCTCAACGTTCCCCAGTTTTTGCTCAGCTTCGTGCGAGACAGGCAGTGCTTTCGATGCTTCTTTGACCGAAACAGGAATCTTAGTTTGTGAACAGCAGGTTTGATTGTAATTCAGTTTTGTCTTTAGCCTTCTTTCCAGTTTTCAATTAGCCTGAGAGTTCTGTTTAGGGGAAGCGCCGTTTGCGCTCCCAAAAAAGGCAGCGGGAGGTTTCTGGTGCTGCTCTGCACCACCTTCCCACAGCCAATTCAGTTACCTCTGCCAGTTTGGTTGCCACTGTGCCTTTAATTCCGTTTCTTTCTAGTGGCTTGATTTTTCATTTACAAAAAAAAAAAAACAACAACAGCTGAGTCGTATCGCCTTTACCCCCTCTCCGAACGCCGTTCCTTCAGTGGGGAAGTTAATTAGTGTTAATTTCCCCTCTTTTTTCTGCCGTTCTGTTAATTTGAGAGCTAGGGCTTCGTTTGCAAGGCGGGAAGCTGCCGCTGAGAAGCGCGCAAAAAACTTTAATTGCTGGAGGCCATCTTGAGTGCCACTTCGTGGCTGCGTACCTTGTCTGCCTTTCCTGAGCTGTATGAGGTATTTTCTGCTTGAAGCAGCAGGATCCCTCCAGGATTCTGAAAGCAATTTTACCCTCATTTTGGCTACCTGCACCCGACGATAATTATTTCACTTTAAAAATCATTGGCTTAACCCTCACAGCCTTACTCTCAGTGGCAAAGCAGCAAGCACTTAGGCCAGTGTACGCCTGTGTATGGAAGCTGCTGAAGGCCGTTACAATCATCAACCCGGTCCTTCGGCGTTCACTATTTGGCTAATTAGATTATACATTAATCTTACTTGTTCTCTTATTAATATTGGAATATATATATATATATATATATATCACTACTCATAGGAGCAATCACAAAGCAATTATAGCAATAATATAATAATTATTACAATTATAATAATCACTCATGGTAATAAACTATTTGACAGTATAATATTTTAATTTCAATAAAATATGATTACTGAGATACGACTCATTTTAGATAGATAGATAGATAGATAGATAGATAGATAGATAGATAGATAGATAGATAGACAACAGTAAAAAATAAAAATAAAAAAATAAAAGGGGGCAATAAGAACTCTATCAGGGAAACTGTTCTTGATTCAGATCGGACCCTGGGCGTACCAACCGCCTTGTCCACAATTTATATTCAATTACTGATATTCTAATTTTAATCAAAATGGCAGATGGTAGCACCTCTCAGGCCTCTTGCTTGAAGGCAAAAGCCAAATCAAAACACAGTGGAAATTCTAAAGCCTCAGAACGGGATGCCTTAAGGCACCATAAGGCCTTACAAAAGCAAATATACAGGCATACTTGAAAGGTCCACATTGTATCACAGGGTGCCTCCTCTTCCAATCCTTCAGTTTCATCACACCCTCCTCCTCCCCTAGCTCCTTCCTTTCATCCAGGCGCAGATTGACTCCACAAGGACAACAGTCCTTTGTCCCGATCCCACATTTATGCCCAAGGTCAATTCGGCTTTTCGTAGAGCACAAGAGCTTATTCTTCCAAATTTTTGCCCCAGACCATCACAGGGGATGGAAAGACAATGGCATAAGCTTGATGTGAGGCATGCTCTGAGAATCTATATCAAGTATACAGCGGCTTTCAGGAAATCAGAGGCTTTATTGTGTCCTTTCAGCCCAATTCTCAGGGTTACAAGGTTTCACCATCTACGATAGGCCGTTGGGTACAGGCTGCAATAGCAAAAACATATCAGACTCAATCTCTGCAGGTGCCTAGGGGCATAACAGCTCATTCAACAAGGAGCACAGCAACTTCGGCAGCATGGGCCACACAGGCATCAATAACTGAAATCTGTCGGGCCGCGACTTGGGCTTCTCCATCGCCCTTCATAAGACACTACAAAATTGATGTGTTTGCTTCTGCTGAGGCTTCCTTTGGCAGAAGAGTTCTGCAACAGCTCCACAGGGACCAGGAGGATTCCAGACCAGATGGAGTCCCTTCCGTAGGACAGGCCAAGCTTTAGTATGTCCCACTACTGGATGTTCTGAACAGCTCATAAGAGAAAGGGCGTTGGTACTTACCTGACACGCCCATTCTCTTTGAGCTGTGAAGAGCATCCAGCCCCACCGTTTTTTTCCATCTGGTGGGGTCCTGTTTTGGCCAATGAACTTTTTAGAACATGAAGGATGAGAGCGCATATTTCTCTCGTCTTCGCCAAAATTGGGGAACGCTGAGGAGGAGTCACGTGGAGGAGGAGGAGCGTTCCATAAATCAAGTTCAGCCTATGAATGTGGAGACTGAAGCACCTCCCACTACTGGATGCTCTTCACAGCTCAAAGAGAACGGGCATGTCAGGTAAGTACCAATGCCCTTTTTACCTGATAAAAACTTTCTAGTAAAACTTCTGTTCTTAGTGTGAGCAGCTGCATGCAAGGATTACTGCTGAAAGATTGGGATTTAATGACACACTCAAATATTGCAGAAGTAAAACTCAGTCCTCACCATTGGTCATACTGTATAAGGTGGCTTAGCACTATGATTCATTAATGTCTGCAGAGCAGATTTCCTACCTTTGCACAATCATAGGAAATATTGTGTGAGCTAATTGCACATGATTAATTTATTAATTTACACAGTGCATTTGTTACCCAATCTCTGGGTTCAAACAAAGCTTTGAACAAGAAACAAATATCACAAGCATTTGGCAAAAAATATGGTTGCCTGATTTTTTTAATGTAGCATACAGCTCTTTCATTTTCCAGGATTACAAGTAGTCCTTGCCTTACAATCATTTGTTTAATGTCAGTTTAAAGTTACAGCAGCCTCCAAAAAAGTTATTTACAACACTTTTGCAACACCCTCACAGTCACATGATCACAATTTGGGCACTTGATAGCCTGATTGTATGTACTACCAGTTCAGTGTCAATCAAATGATCATGGTTTATGATCCTTTTGACCAATTTCTGGCAAAAAAAATACCGGAAAGAAATGCTTTGAGGAAACTGGATTCACTTAACAATTGCCAAAAGAATTGTAAAATCGGGTCTGACTCAACTTATGAATACAACAACTTATAGCAGAAATTGTGGTCATAGTTGTGATCATGTCAAGAATTACTACATGCTTTTTTCTCACTGAAGCCCATATGAAAATTCCTAAGATGACATCAGTAAGTGCTGCTTCTCCTAGAACATGGTCCCCAGCCACCAGGTTGCAGCCCAATACTGGCCTGTGGCCTGTTCAGAACTGGGTTGTGCAAGCTGCAGGCAACTTGTACGAGTAGCAGGTACTTGAACTCGTGTGCCTGCCACTCACCCAGAATTATGATATCCCCCCTCGCTGTGCCGCCAAGTTGGAAAGTTTGAGAACTGTTGTCCTAGAAGAAATGGCCATGATGAATGAGGGAAAACCCATCCAGTCCAGTTTGTCACATCATCTCATCAGATGGAAAGTAGAAGTGAGACAGGTTATAGAGACGGCAATCCAGTGTTCTCCTGGGGCTAATATTCAGAGCTGTGCTACTTCTGATTCTAGAGATAGTAGGTATAGCCATTATGACTGAAGTCATTGTTAATCTTATGCTCCATGCATGTTGCAACTCCATTGGTGGCCAATCCCATCTAGAATCACATAAAACAAATGGATAGCTATATTAAACAAACAAATCAATCAATCTTATATTTATTTCTTGTGCTAAATTGCAGTGATTCCTGTTATTCCTGAAGAAAATTTAGTGAAAAATGTTGGCAATGGAATCACTCCATAAATTAGATTTGTAGCGCAGTGGCCTATCATTGGGACTCCATATCTTTGTTCGTAGTGTGCTTCTATTGCAGAAGCTAATACCTCCTCTGCATTCCAATAAGTTATTGTTGTTTGTTCATTTCCTGATAGTGTTGTATAATATTTAAATGTACGAAATCTAACCAATTAAAACCTGAAATACTAGATTAATCGTATCCCTTTCAATGTTAAACATTTATCTTGTGTGCTTTTCCAGGTTAAGAATGTAAGTCCAGAGCCAGTGGCAACTTCCCCAGGGATTGACTATCCAGATCGAATTGCCAGTTCTATGGGATACTCAATTTCTGATGCTCCTGCACATCAGATTCGCAAGGACAACGACACAGCTAGTCCGTGAGTAATCATTCCCATTTTTCTGCTTGCTTGAATGAGTGCAGTGTATTTGAAAGTCAGGGCAAAAAGCTATGTGAGATTTTTCTCCTTTCTAGAGCAACTTTATAGACCACGAATCCTCATTGTATTGCTGTTGGTAAAACTTTTAATTATCAGTGTTATTCATTCTAGCTTTCAGTCCTTTCAGATTTTTTTTCTGCTACTAATTGTTTTACAATGTATCAAATTAATTTTTGCTCTTGTTTCTAATTTTGTAAACCATCCTATTTTTCCTTTATAAGAGCAGCATATACAGGTAGCCTTTGAGTTACAACAGTTCATTTACAGAGCATTCAAAAATACAGTGGCACTGAAAAAAGTGACTTATGACTGTTTTCAAATTTGTGACCGTTGCAGCCTCCCCATGGTCATGTGATCAAAATTCAGATGCTTGATAACTGACTCTTATTTATGACAGTCAGGGTGTCCCGGGGTCATATGATCACCTTTTCCGACCTTCTGAAAGCAAAGTCAATGGGGAAGCCAGATTCATTCAGCAACCTTGTTACTAACAACTGTAGTGATTCATTTAACAACAGTGGTAAGAAAGGTCATAAAATGAGGCAAAACTCACTTATTACCTGTCTCATTTAATGATGGAAATTATGGGCCTAGTTGTGGTCATAAGTCAAGGACTACCTGTATTCCATTAAATATTAATATGTTTGCATATGATCAACCCAAATACTTTAACAATTTTAATAACTGGCACTAATGAATATAAATATGAGGTATTAATTGGCCCTAATTAATTCTAGAATGAGAGGCTTCCAAGGTTTGCCAGACCGGCAAGTTAAAAACCAACCCAAAGAAAGCAAACAATTTTGAAATGTTTTTGAAGGAGAAAATATGGGCATCCACATTCACCAGGAATCAAGCTTGCCCTGAAGACTTATCTCATTTTTTTTTTTTGTTTAAATCAAACACTTGTCCTTGATTTATTAACTGTAGTATTTTAAATTAAGTCCATAAATTGAGTTATATGTAGTACTCTACAAGCATGTTCAATATACTGAAAAGTTATAGGTTATGCAGACCTATTGACCAGCTTTTTTTTAAAAAAAAGTTCTAAATAGGAGATGGGGGAACCGAAGACTGTTCAAATGTAGTTTTGTATTAATGAAATGATTGTCTTGTATGTATGTTCCAGTTCTAATCTGTATTTGTATAAGATAGCCATTGTTTGGATAAGAATAGTCAATTTGCCTTTTGATAACGTAGCGTATAAATACAAATTACATTGAACCCTGTGCTCTGTGAGATTGTCAGAAAGTAGAGCTGAGACGGACAAGACAGTCTTGTGATCTGGGAACACAAAACCACCTTTGGAAGTCTTGGGTGCAGCCGCCAGAACCCTCCCAGAGTTTGTCACACAGTTGTAAATAATTGAAGTTAACTTTTTCCCCCTGGCTTTAATTTTTGCTTAAGTTACTTTCTGGAACACTTTCTGGAAGTCTTTCCACCTGAAACAAGTTATACCGTCATGATATTGTCTTCGTTTCTTGTAGTATTTTCTACTACAACATCATCTTTGTGTTGCAGCATAGATTGAATAATATGATTAAAGGAAGCTATGATGAAAGCTACAGTAAACAGAAGGCATGAAGCCAATATTTCTGGGTCTTAAGGCACTTAATCTACTTTGGCTTTCTGACTGGCAGTAATATTCAGTTTTCCCTTAATTTGACTATACTTAAAAAAAAAGATGATTATCTGTGAATTGAGAATGTCATCCTGATTTGTTGTTTGGGACTACATGCCTGCCAGATTTGACTCATTCTTTAATCATTAACAAGATGTTCTACCTTACAGTATTTTTTCCCTTGTCCAGTTATATCTTCCCATCTCATCCCATCATTTCTACCTAATTTTGTGTCCTTCTCTTTCACTACCTTCCTTCCAAATACAGCAACCTCTTCTTCTCGCGTCTCCACCTTGTTTTCTTACCTCCTTTATACTGTTTCTGCTGGAAAGAGGAGAGAAGTATGTCAGAGTGTGTGTGTTTGTGTATTTCTGCAGAGGAGGCTGATTTGTATGTGAGAGAAGCAGAGATTGTTTGGTGCAGAGGCCAATTGATTTTCTAAATGAGATAATTTGAAACACCAGTAGTTAATAAAAGTTAACCCTTGAGTTAATAGCCACTTGGAATGCTATGAATAAAATCTGTAATTTATAATTTTCTTCAAATGTGTAGAATCCTGTTTGCTATTTTATTTATGCATTAAAACCTATTTCCTATTGTATGTGTATATAACTGCCTGAAATATGCATACTTAGAATGAATAAAATATGCATATGGAAAATCGTGTTCATAAATGCATAAAACATTCATGTTTACAGTATCATTTGGATTTAATAGTCATTCTTTTTTGGGATACTACTTTCCCGTATTAGTATGTTAAGTCCAGGATTTAATTGTAATTCAATTTATGCTCCCCCCCCCCGCCACTAGTTCTGTCTCTTCTTTTTAGATAGGTTTTTGACAAATGTGTATGTGTGTATGCATACAATATATAAATGCACACTTGTAAATATGTATACACACACATACACAATTATGTAAATACAAGTGTTTCACATGCATGTATTCTTTTACAGAAAAAGATTCCAGAATTGGTTTCAGAGAGACATAGTGACCCTAAATTAGTAAAGGGGAGCAAAACAGATAATGCACAGGACTTTTGTCGAGATAAATATTTCTTGCTGTTTATTTTTCCATGGGAGATGGTGAATTTGTCGTCCTTTGGGATAAATATGATAACATTAGAAAGATTCTCTTAGTTCATATTCTCCCATGTTTTTAACAAAGCAGTATTTTTGCAAGAGCTTTATATGAGAAACATCAGTAATTTAGATTATTGGAGAAATGCAGATCATTTCAAAGAGGTATATTTCCTTTTGTTTACAAGTCTGGCTTGCTTTTTCTTACTTCCATATGCTATACATGAGGCATCTATAGAGTTTGCTTTCTGATAAAGAAGTATTTTGAGAGTACCATGGAGCTATTTTGTAAACAGAAAGCCCTGATACTTGCCCTACCAGTTTTTAGAGTTTCCTTCAACACTTTAAAATTTTCAGATTTGCCTATTGATTTTGAAGATTCCTGGTTTGTTGCACCATTTTCATCAGGATGTGCAATTTAGATATATCCTTGAAATAGTTGTCAGTTTTTTCACGTGATACATTGTAGTTGGTATAGCTGATGTCCATTTTGAGAGGATTTTAAGGGATGAAATAGATAACTGAAGAATTTAAAACACTTAAAGCACCCAATTTGCTTTCTTCAAACCCACCTACTCTAGATGTTCCAAATTTTTGATGCACATGGTGGTGGGGGCAAAATGGTCACATTTTGCCTCCCTGATCTACATGATACAGGGGAAGGTTGAGATTTGCTTTTCCAATGGTAGGTTGTTAAATAAATTATTTAATATATTAGGTTCAGAAAGTGGTCATTGTATGCCAGTTTTTTCAAAGTTTACAACTTTATGATAGTGGGCTTCAACTCCCAGAATTCTGGGAGTTGAAGTTTATACTATACATCTTAAAGTTGCCAAGTTTGAAAACTGTTGTAAGCTGTAGGCTTTGCAGACTGACCATCGTGTTAATGGGCAACAATTGTATTTAGCCATTCAGATTCTGAAAGTGATTTGCCCAGTCATTAATGCCAAGTAATTGTGTTTCAATTTTTAGAAGCCTACAATAATCAGTGAGTTATAATAATCACCTATTGCTTTTTAATTCTATTTCAATGTTTCAAAATATAAATATTTCCAATACAAATATAATTCATATTCACAATTCAGTACATTTTTGCTTTTATTATTGAGTAATTACAGTTGAATAACCTAACACCTATTGGCTGAATTATAATTGCAATTCTAATTATTAGATATACAACTAATAATTTGTTTATTATTTGTGCCTTTGGAAAAGGATATCAGCTTATATCATAAAATAGAATATGAACAATTCACATAGCAAGACTATTGCACTATTTGTCACTGAAAAATAGCCATGTTGTCCATCTATATATCCATGTAACATAGTTCTTTTATACCATTTTTCCCTGCATCATCCAATTAACCCCCTGTATTGTTGATGTTTTTGGTATGAACCTGAGAACTTTATTTTTTATCTTTATTTTTTAACAGGGTACCTGAAGTTGTTGCTCCCTTAACAAAAGACCTAAAACAGTCCCAGTATGTGAACACTAGCAATTACAATGGGTCAGCTAAGGAGCCCCAGCAGAAAAAGAAAAGAGGAAGAACAAGAAGAGCCTACAGTGATAATTATGATGCTGATTATACCACAGGTGGTGAATCTTGTGATGAACTGGATGACAACTGGGACAGGTATTGGCTACTCCACCTATTTGGCTGTGTTATAGCACTAATAGCCAGTGGGGTCTATAGAAAGTAGAAGATTTTAGTTCTAGCAATATCTGTAACTGTATCACAGTTGATGATGATAATGGGGATGGTGATGATGATTTAAAGATATATGCTGCCTGATTCCCAGCAACTCTGGCAGATGTTTATGGAACATAAGCTATGCTATGGAAAGAGGAAGGAATAAAATTTGGGGTTCAGTCTCACATTAGGAATCATCAGCTAATATTTAATCAAGAAAAATATTAATCCTATCTATGATTGAGATGAAGCTCATGCCTCTTATGAGAGCATGTGTACAATCATTTAAGGTTTTGGAATTCAGTAGAAGTGAAAAATATGGTAGGTATAGTTGCTGTATTAGCAGTGTCATTTGATATCAACCTATAACTATTTGTGTATAAGTGTAGAACAGTGAAGAGAAATGCAGCGAAATATTATATGTTGAAGTGCAATTTCTGAAACTGTAAGAACATCAAATATATTTTGATATGCTGCTTGTATCAATATCTGATTATAAGATTATGGTGAAGATTTTGATGATTATTCCCTCCCTTGATGCTTCAGTCTGCCCTTTTGGCCCTTTTTTTCAAATCTAAATTTTGAAGAGTCATCCACAAAATCAGCATTTTTAAATAAATCTACTAGCTTGCAATGTTTACACTGTATATATAATTGTTATTCTAGTTAAGTGATTTATCTTTTTGACAATATAATTTTAAAACGTTTGACAGATTATGTCTGGAATTGCTTATTTCTGATTGAGTTTTATGAGAAATCAGTCTGGGATAACTGGAAGTGTTTAGCGTATGAATATAGTAAATAAATAAAAAGAAGTGTAACCAATTGTTCAAGCCAAAATATAAAAGCAAGTTTTTTAAAGGAAAGCTATAACTGCTCTACATTTTGGAAATATGTTCACATTTTAATATTTGTTCAGTATTGCAGTAACCTGCAACAGTATGTTTGTTCATACTAAGTATTTAGTTCATTTTCTTTCCATACATTTTAAAAAAATCACCCACACAAAATGTGACTATAAAAATAGAAACTTGCTTAAGGAAACCTCAACTATTTCATCAGCATTAACTAACCCACATGTCAACATTAAAAAAAAATAGTTCCCTGGGTTGGGTTGGGTTAACAAAGAGTGCAATCTGAGTATAAAATGTTGCTCTATTTTGTAGAAATCATTTTCAACTACAAATGCCTATGCCAAGATGAGAATTGCCTGTAGAAAATCAAATTGTTATTTTGCTGTTTGAACAATATACTACTCATTGTGTATAGTATATCTGAAACAAGAATGCAGAAAATATAGCCAGTCAAGTACATTTCAAGAATTGGTGGAATTGGGGGCAAATTTGGAGTGTTATAGGAACAAACTAAATAAGTTTCTTCCTTTAAAACCCCAGATATTTTTTGTTTAGATACATTTTGCATAATTTCATAGCTCTCCAGATAATAGAAATTGTGCATCTATTATAATATGTATAAAAAGATGTGGAACTGCAAATTATTAAACTGTTTGTACATATATGAATATGAATACAAAAGAGTATTCAATTAAGTGTAATTGTTATACAAATATTGGAGGGTGAATGAAAGGCAAATTTAACTCCTATGTTAATATACTTTTTTTGCAAACACAAATCAGTTTATTTTGGGGATAATTTGACCATAATTTATAGATCCAAATCATTTTACAAGGTCCATTTTAAATTACTTGTCTAGAGAGTATCCATCAGTATCATCAGACCAGCAAAGACAAGCGTACAAGCGAGATTTTGACACAGGATTACAAGAATACAAACGATTGCAAGCAGAACTTGATGAGATCAGTAAAGAACTGTCTCATCTTGACAAAGAGCTGGATGACTACATTGAAGGCAGTGAAGAATATAAGGTAGCCTCTTTATTTAAACTCATATAAACAATTAATGTATTTTTCACTTTAAATTATATAAGGAAAAAGATTATATGTTTGTAATTAATGTTAAGTCCTAAAGTTATCCTAAAAGTTGGCCCTAGAGTTGATTCATAAAGATGTTGCAACTGGTTTTTATTCAGGTCATATCCAGAAAATAGGTTGAAGTAATTTGCAATAATTATCCAAACCTTTTTCAGGTGTCTCACTGAGTGAATCACATTCAGACTCATTTAACATGAGTGGGATTGCTTCACAGCTTCCTATTTTTGTTTTTTGAAATGTTCTAAAACATGAAGCAATATATACTTTTGCAAAATCAATAATAGGGTTAAAGACTATTAAATTATTTTGTTTTCAGGTGTTTATAGGATACTGAAGAATTATGATGAAAAAAAATCATGTATAAACAGGACCTGGGAAAAAAAAGCACATTAGCATTTATAATCACTATAATTTTGTTTCCTAGAAATTAGCCTTATCATACTTTAAAAGGCTTATAAGCATTTTTTGTTTACAAATTTCATAGAATGGAGTTTATCTAACCAATAATCACAGTTGCCTGTGATTAAAACACTTTTATTTTTTGAGCAGCTGAATGGGTAGCAATCTCAGAGCAGTCAGCAATTGCTGATTGAAACTGATGGGAGTTGGAGTCTGTAAGCATTTTATATAAACAATGCCTCCCTGATTTAGAGGAAATGGTTAATGGTATTTTAAAGAAACCTTTAAAACTTTTCAGACGATAAGGTCCATTTGCTACAGTGGCTAATGAAGTAAAAATTATTCAGTAGTTCAGCTTTCACGTGAGAAAAATTTGTGTCTCAATATTCATTGCTTTTTCCTTCCTGACACATTAAAATCTTAACCTTCTTGAAGATCAGCTTTATATTCTGAGGTTAGAGAATATTGAAGTCTCTTTTCACTATTTTTTAGTTAAGACATCCTTCCAGTCTATTCAACAATGGTTAAGAAAAATGCTTTGGGCTTCTTTTGGAAGTGTAGTTTTTCTTGTTCCTTTATGCTAATCTTTTTTGATGTTCCTTTCCATACAAACACAACTGAGACCAGAATTTCATTTGTAAGTCATTGCAGTTGTTAAGCAAGACACCCACATGACTCCTCCACTCAATGACTGTAACTTAAGCATTCCCAGTTGTAGTTGTAAAGCAACTGCAAGGGTTGTTAAGTTGAGTGCCTGAGTGCCTCAGGTACAGTGTAAGCCACACAGTACAGCAGTAGGCAGAAGCACTGTGTCCAGCTTGAGATAGTGGCCTAGGGCCTTCAGGAATCTCAGCCAGTTGAAAGTGATTTCTTCAGGTTTGCAAGAAAGTTTGAAAAAAAGACATGATTGCTTTAAAGAGATGCTCATGTTCTGCATGTTTTAACATATCTATACATATTTCAAATATTTCAACTGTAAAGAGTTACTAGTAATTTGCCTTTAAATATATTGGGTTTCAATTCAGTGGGTAAATTACCTGAAATTAGGTAAAAGTGGTTTTTCTTTGGGTAATGACACACAAACCCCTTACCCAATTTAAAGAAGGATTTTGTTATTAATGTTAAACAGGATTGTTTAATCAGTGGTTTGGGTAATGAAGGAAAAGGATTGGGAAGTAATGAACTTCTACATGGTTGTCTAATTTGACAATGGGTCTTTTTTCCCCATAGGCTGCAGCTGATGAATATAACAGATTGAAGGATATCAAATCAGTAAGTGGTTTTAAGACTTGCCACTAGGGTGGCAATACTCAGTTTTAACTTTAAATGTTTATTGTTGAATCTTTTCAGGTCCCTCATTTACATTTCAAATTGTTTAGTTTATTTTCTTTTTTCTTTACTCATTCTTCATCTCCAAGCTATATGAGCTACTTATCATAACTCCTGTTTAATAGCAGCTCCAGATAGATAGACCCACCTAAATGTCTTTGAATATCAGTAGCTCGGGTTGATAGTTATGTTGTTAGTTTGGAGCTCCGAGCTTGGCGATTTGGCTGCAAACGTTTTGTCCTCATTCAAGGAGACATCTTCAGTGTGCTTTGAATTGAACTTGTCTTCAGCTGCTGCTAACACCAGCACTAATTTACATCACACAGATGGTACTTAAAACAAAGGACTGTGACTCAACAACTACAGCCAGTAAATAACATAACCTGAAATCAGACCAGGATTCAGAAAGGTATTTAAAGGCCAGTCTCCCCCAGACAAGCATAATCCAAAGCACATTGAAGATGTCTCCTCGAATGGGGATGAAATGTTTGTACCGTATATACTCGCATATAAGCCGATCTCGCATATAAGCCGACCCTTTAAAAACTGCCCCAAAATGAGGATTTTTGAAAAAACTCGCATATAAGCCGACCCCCAAATACCATGGTGAACGCTTTTTTTTTTCCCCCAAATTTGGGGGTCGGCTTATACGCGAATAAAATCTGGCTGCCCAACTTCGCGCAATGAGAGCCAAGACTTTCATCGCCTTCGCGGGCAGCGGCTTCACGTGATGAGAGTCTTGGCTCTCATCGCGCAAAGCCGCTGCCCAGCGAAGGTGATGAGAGTCTTGGCTCTCATCGCACGAAGTCGGGCAGCCAGATTTATTCGCGTATAAGCCGACCCCCAAATTTTGGGGGAAAAAAAGCGTTCTAAAGTTGTCTTATATGCGAGTATATATGGTAATCAAATTACCAATCTCTGAGTTCAAACCAGTAGCATATAAAACCATCTTGTGGACCAGCCAAAGAAGGCAGAGGTACTTTCCCCAGAGCCAATTATTAGTTTACTGGAACTTTATGACATCAAACCTTAAGAAATAAGTCAAAGCAAAGAAAGAGGTATATAGTAGTCAAATCTACAATAATCACAGTGATTCAAGATCTAAGAGTGCATAGACTGATCACAGCAACTCAGATAAGGTTCAGGGAGAAAGGGCACAAGAACAGTTTTATATTCTCATAGAAAGAGTTTGCAACTAGTAGGAAATGCAGATGGGTTTTAAGCAAGCAAGTAGGAATCCTGACTATCCTCCTGCTGGGGGAAAGAATATTCTTATTTCTAGGGCACTTTGCTTAACAATAATATGACTGCCATGCTAATTGCTTGTGTTGTTGTTTTAAGAATTGCTCCCCAATCCATCTCAGATAGGGAAAGCTGGAAAGGGCATTTGCTATCTGCATCCTTAAGGGGATGGTGGTTGTAAATACCATCAAAGCCTTTATGGTTCAGGGAGGACATGCGTAAGATATATGATTTAAATGTACAGAAAAGGCTCCCTTAGTTAAAGCAATTGTGATAGACCTTGTATCACCAGAAACAGAAGACAGGAAATAAATTCAAAAGTTAAAGTGATGGAATTAATACAAGTAATAGTACTCATTCTAATAATTGATAGAAATATTGGATTAATATGTGTACCAATTTACTGTATAAAATTTAAAAAGGCTCAGCTTTGCCTCTGTACAATGCTAAATGTACAATTAGCTCCATATTCAGTACAATAGTTAAAAGTCATTCTTGAAAATGCCAGCATATCAGCATAGCTTGGTCTTCTCAATTTCTGATATCAGAACCACAGCAAACAAATATTTCTCTTTTTTGCTTACCTCTGTCCCTAATAAATGATGAGAGTTCTTAATGCCTGGCCTGGCTGACAAAACCAAGTTAGTTACAAGAAAATACAAGTTCATATAGACCTGTAATAATAGTAAGCAGATTTTGTGGTTTATAAGATCTATCAGAGCCAGATTTCAGGGACATAAACTAGAATTAAAACCTGAGAAATTATCAGAACTAGATAGCACTTACAAGTACCATTCAAAACACAAGTTCAATTCTGGTTACCCCAAGTCTCTATTTTGGTAATATAATTTAAATGAATCAATTTGTTACAATAATCTTAACAGAACCTGGCCTGGCTTCATCCCAGTTGATTTATACGTATTATAACATCCCAGAGAGTCCATTGTGATGGAGTGCTATCCCATTAATAAAAGAAAACTGTGCTTTACTTAATATAGCTGCTCAATTTGATTTTTAAACAGCATTACTGGATCTGTTTACTTAAAAATTCCATACAAAAAAGAATTACTTATCAGACTGTAATGTGTAAGACTGTAAGATTTTAAAAATTGCAATGACTCTTCTTGGTTGATGCAAATTAATTCACACATTTTGTAAGAACACAGCATTGGTAGAGATGTTTTTTTGCTTGTTTTAAGGCAGTACAATTCTTTGGATTCAATTTGGAAAAGGTGATTCACAATGCTCAATAGCACAAATAGGACTTATTAAAATAACTGAAGTGGGATTGCCCAGTTCTGAAAATAGACCTAGCTGCTTCAATAATTCACAGCACATGCTGCTTTCAAGTTTCTCTGCATTCTGAAGCATCTAAGCCAAATGTAAAGTCAAATAGTTTTAGTTTGTTCAGCACATTGTCATTTAAGTATCTTTTGTGCTATTATGGCTGTAGAAACTATAATTTCTTAATTTTGAAATATAGGACAATTTAACTATATTACTATTCATCATTGTTGTAAAATAAATAGGCTTTTTCAAGTCAAACTTCATTCCTGGCGATTTCATGGGCACATAAATGTTGTTTTCTTGACCTCAAAATAAGAGTGATTTTTCATTGTGCTCTTTAGGGTGTTTTATGGCTTCCTAGAAGCCCTAGGATATCCTGGTGATTTCTTAATTAGGTCCCACTTTGCTTAGCTTTTTAAAAATCAGCAAAAATTGGCTAGCTACTGCCATCTGCTGTGATTATTTTTATGGATTAAAACAGAAGTATTAGTTACATTAATCTAGCATTGTATTAGTTACATTAACTTTGAATAAGTTTGACATTAATACTACTTTGCATGTTGTCCTCAGTCCACAGATTATAAAAACCGAAAAGCACACTGCAAGATGCTGAAGAATAAACTGTCCCACATCAAAAGGATGGTCAGTGATTATGATAGTCGGAAATCATAACAAGAAGGAAGCAAATCAGGTTGCATAAGAATGCAGTTTTCATTAAGCTGGGATATCTTTGTGTTGGACAATACAATAGTGAGAGAGATCCTTTGTATACTGTTACATACTTCATATTATTTGTGCCATGTTTACCATGAAATAAGAATTCAGTATATGGGATCTTTTATAGTTTCACTGAGTCAAGAAATTTTACCACCTATATTTTCAGGATCAACAGTGGACATCTTGAACTTTTGCTTTTCTTGTCATTCTTTTCATTCCATTTTTTTCAGCATATTGCAATCTTAATTTCAGAAAAAAATTGATAAATGTTTTTCATTACATTTTATACAGTATAAGCTATATCCTTTATCCAAAACACCTGTCTTCCTCTCTTATTCTTAACCAATTTTATATATCTAGGTTACTTGTAAATAAAAAAAAAACTAGCAGGCTTTTCTTTTAAATGATGTATAAATGGATCCATTGTTGATCAGCCAGTATATTTTTATTGACAATGTGAAACAATGTAAATTTATTCTGTCAAAATCTCATCTTGTATTTTAAGTTTCATTTTATGACAGAAATATAATTTTTAGTGTGTTTGACTTGACTGTCCAATTTGTAACTGTTATAAAAATGCCTGTATGTTATATTTGACTATATAAGCAGCTACAATTCTATACAAACTTAATGGGAAGTCCCAAATCAATGAGGTTTATTTCTGATATTGTATACACATTTAACCAATCCTTTTAAATTGCAAAAAAAATCTAGACTGCTCTGTAAAGACATATATCATGGCCAAATGACATAAAGAGAAGTAAAAACAAATATATTCACATTATGAATAGTCCTTATGTAACAACCACTCATTCAACAACTGCTTGAAGTTAAGTGGTGCTGAACAAGTGGTACTTTTGACCAGTCCTTGAAGTTCTGGCTGTCCCAACACCCCTATACTCATGTGATTGCAATCTGAGTGGTTGCCAACTGGCTCACACACTTAAATGGTTGCATTATTTTGCAGTCATGGGATCGCCATTTGAAGCCTTCCTGCCAGTTTCCCACAAGCAAAGTCAATGGGAAAGCCAACAAAGAAGGTTACAAGTTTCCCTGGTAGGTTTTTCACATCTTCCCCCACCCAGCAGAAACTACCTTTGGCCCTGCCATTTTCACACCATATGCTCTCCCTGTCTGCTTGTAAACTGAGACTTGCCTAATAACTCTTCATCCTCGCTTAACACCACCAATGGGGAGTGGTATGAGGAAGTGATGTAGTCACATGACGTTGTTTTACAACCACATTGGTTAGCAATAGAAAATGTTAACCAATGACTACCTGTAGCATATTATTATAATGCAATATATTAAATAATATAAATTTTATCATGAAAACAAGTACTATAAAGCAAGATAATCCAGTTTTTATACTTATTATAATTCTGTTAGTTTTAAACATGGGCACTCTTTTGACAATTATTTCTGCTTATAATTGATTGAGCACTGATGCTGATATCGAACCCTGCAGGTGATGGGAAAATTATAAGCACTGAATTGAAAACCAGATGCATTCATTTTGGCTGTGCTCCAAGTGTTGTACCCCATAAATAGAACTGGGAAATTTATTTTCTTTTGGTGCGTTGACAGTGTCTTTTGGTTCTTTTGGTTTATTGACAGTGTCAATAAAATTCAAATTTGTCAATGTATAAATAATCAAATCAATAGTTTTGTTTCATATCATATGTGTAGGAACATTAGGTTTCATTTCATTTCTGAACCATCTCGAGTTTCTTCATGAATGATCAAATTAGAGATTTAGAAAAATTTATCAATCCTTTTTTCTGTGAAAAATAATAAAATATTCAGAAATATTATATTGGGGAACAAATAAATTGTAGGAGATGATCAGGTTGGGTCAGGCACATTATCACTTTGGAGTTCCTTCATGCCCACAAGAGATCTAAGTCCAGCCCCCCTTGAATGTTGCACCCCCCCCTTGAATCAGAATGACTTTGATCACCTGCCAATTTGCCTTCGCATTAGTAGTTCAGATGTTTGTAGAGAGATAGCATGGAATAAACTTGTAATCATTTGAGCAACCCTGGTTCCTGATTTCTTGCATCTATAGAAATATCCTTGAAATATTTACCTGCCAAATTGGAAATGCAATGCTTTATCAGACCAATTTGGTAGCACAGCTTGGGATCCTATTATTGGCAACCCTAGTATGTATATTCATCAACTCATTTGATAAGCAATAGGTATTGGAGTCAATCCCTGGAGATAAAATGGAATTAAAGAACTGTTTAAAAGAAGTTTAAAAGAGATATTGCATTAGATGCCTTTTGCCAGTGTGTTTAGATCAGAGGCGTCAAACTCAAGGCCCAGGAGCCAAGGCCCAAGATCCGATCCATGGAGTGCTTAGATGTGGCCCGTGGGATCACCCTGAAAACAGTGGTCTGGCCCGTGGTACTTCTGCCAGCATAAACGGACTTCGGGAGCCGTTTTCACTGGCATAGCGCTCTGGCCACCACAGGCATCCCAACATGAGTGATGAGCTGGCCGCACCCACCCAGGCCACACCCCTCCTTGTCCCCCAAGTCAAACACAACCCTGATGCGGCCCTCAATGAAATTGAGTTTGACACCCCTGGTTTAGATGTAACAAATTAATGGATGTGTCATCTATCAGGAATCCAGAAGTGTGCCTTCCCCGTAACAGCACCTACTCTCTGGATTGTTCCCCTTGAAATCCAGATGGTTCCTTTTTTGTTAATGTTTAAAAGAGCCTGGAAGACGTGACTCCTCACCCAGGTCTTTGGTGAGATAAAGAGATCCCTCACTTTATTTCATCTGGTCACTTGCAATCTTTTATCTTTTCTTGATTTTCTTGTAATTTCTTTTATTGTATTAACAACTCAAAATCATTGAGAGTTAATAAAATTTAATAAATTGTTATATACTGTACAAAGATGGTTTTTAAAATTGTATGTATATTGCAAAAAGAGGGAAGAAAAAAAACTTCAAACTACATACCTTGCATGCGTTAAATAAATCTAAGCAAAGAGATTTCAGGCTTTTCAGTTTCATTCTGTTTTCCTATTAAAGTAAGCAAGGTAGCTACTACATCAGTAATACTAATGAACTGAATATTGTTATAATTTCATTTTGTGTAACTTGTCTGCAACATACTTGATAACTTGATATCAGTCAACCATCTCTTTTAAACTAATGGGAACAGGCTATATAAGGAGAATAAAGCTCAAGAAATTCAAGCCTAAACTAATTTACACTAATTATCACAGGAACCATAACAAATATTTTACTATTTTGTATATCCAATCCATTTCCATTATGCATTTGAATGTTGGTAATAAAAGATACTTACCTTAATCCAAATCTAGTTATTTTTAAAGATCTACTTAATATCAAATAGTTTATTTCTGCTCTTGTGGAATCTTGGGATCTACAAATTTATCTATGATGAAAATTTGAATATACTATATATTCCTGTATCTCCATTGGCCCAAATTTTTAAGATTTCATAAACAAATGAAGTAAATGAGAAATAAGTTAGAAGGCTAAATATTAGAATCATAAGCTATTCTGATTCACAAATTCATCTAAACCTGTCCCTTCAGGTGTTGCAA
Organism: Laticauda colubrina; assembly: GCA_015471245.1. Lineage (NCBI taxonomy): Eukaryota > Metazoa > Chordata > Lepidosauria > Squamata > Elapidae > Laticauda > Laticauda colubrina. The sequence continues at coordinate 35,660,994 of BLBF01000010.1, read as the reverse complement.
GAAATTGTCTCCTGCTAGAAGAATGTTTTGTTAAGAGCATTAAGTTGGAATCTTATCTGATTAGGAGTAATGTTTGATGCTCCTGTTATGAACTGGGATATGTAAATACCTTGATCTGCCCTATACCACAGGGAAGGAATTTCTAAAGCAGAAAAAAAGGAACAATGTACATCAAGTTCCAAATTTACATTAAGAAAAAAATGGCCGTGGGTGTGGAGCCATGGATTGCAGTCAAATGTTTCATATGACATTTTTAATTAACATTTTCTAGATTCCAGTCTCAAAACAAAAAGATGAAAATATATCTATTCTTTCTGAAGAGTAATATAAGAGCTATGGATCTGAAGGGCAGTCTCATTAAAATTATGAAACTGAACTTCAGAGTATTGATCTTAAAATTTACAGTATATTGTAACTGCATGTACCGTATATACTCGAATATAAGCCGACTTTAGAACACTTTTTTCCCCCAAATTTGGGGGTCAGCTTATACGCAAATAAATCTGGCTGCCCGACTTCGCGTGATGAGAGCCAAGACTCTCATCACCTTCGCGGGCAGCGGTTTCGCGCGATGAGAGTCTTGGCTCTCATCACCTTCGCTGGGCAGCGGCTTCGCGCGATGAGAGCCAAGACTCTCATCGCGCGAAGCCACTGCCCACGAAGGCGATGAGAGTCTTGGCTCTCATCGCACGAAGCCGCTGCCCGCGAAGGCGATGAGAGTCTTGGCTCTCATTGGGCGAAGCTGCTGCCCGCGAAGGCGATGAGAGTCTTGGCTCTCATTGCGCGAAGTCGGGCAGCCAGATTTATTCGCGTATAAGCTGACCCCCAAACTTGGGAAAAAAAAAAAGCGTTCCCCGTGGTATTTGGGGGTTGGCTTATATGCGAGTTTTTTCAAAAATCCTCATTTTGGGGCAGTTTTTAAAGGGTTGGCTTATATGCGAGTATATATGGTATTTGTTTTATATAGGAGTATACTATATACAAGAACACACTGTAAAGTTTATGAAGTATACGTAAATTAACAGCTATTAATAGAATTAAACATATCTTAAGCTTTAAACATAAAATATATGTTGAATGCGGTTCAACTGAGGTATTACAACCAATTTATAACCACTCATTTAGTGACATTCAAAGTTGCAAGGCACTGAAAAAAAAGAACTTGTGTCTGGTCCTCACACTTACAATTGTTCCAACATTCCCATAGTCATATGATTAAAATTTGGGGACTTGGCAACTGGCATATAGTTGCACCATGCTGGGGTCACATGATCATCATTTGCAACTGTTCTGTACAAAATGGTGTACTCCAAACTATGCAATCTGATTGGCTAAGAAACTAAGCATTGGATTGATTCACTAGGAACCAATCCAAAAGAGCGCTGAAAGGCGGCAAAGTTAAATAGCTGCCATTGGCTATAACCGGCAGGCAAGCCTGTATAAAAAGGCTGCTGCGGCTTCAGCCAAACCGTTCCATTACTGTTGACTTGAATAAAGACTTTGTTGTTGGAACCCGGTCTACCTCACGTTTTTCCAGACGGAACTCTGGTGACGAGGATGGGATCGTCCTAAACGCGAGACTGAGCACGTAGCAGAGAGAAGTCCAGACTAAAATAATGGCTGGGAATAACGCGCCGCCCGCACCCTTCAATCCCAATGAAGAGGATTGGGAGTCATACGTGGACCGTTTCCTGATGTTCTTAGAGAGCAATGAGATGGAAGAGTTCTCAGATCAGCGGAAGAGGGCTGTCTTCCTAACGCATTGTGGACCAACCGTTTTTAAAATGGCCAAAGCATTGGTGAAGCCCAGAGATGTGAAACAAATGACCTGGTCTGAACTTCACCGAATGTTAAAGGCCCACTACGCACCAGTAGTATCAAATCTCATCAAGCGGCACGAGTTCTACAAAAGGGATCAGAAGGAAGGCGAAACCATTGCTGACTTCGTGGCAGCTCTCCGACAACTGGGGGGAGCTTGCGAATTCCTGAACTTAGTTGAATCCATGCGCGATCGAGTTGTCCTAGGTCTGAGAGACTCTAACTTACAAAATGAAAGCTACTAAATAAACCCAATATTACAGTGGCTGAAGCAATTGCAGAAGCCACTGCTGCAGAAGCCGCTAAAAAGTCAGCGGCCACGATGAAACTAATGAACTCCAATACTGACGCGATGCCCCTACCCATGGGAAAGAAGCAAGCTCCCACCACAACTCATCACGAAGAATTCGACAGTCCATCTGAAACGGAAGATGAGGATGATGAGGTCCATTGCCTGTACGCCAACAAAAAAAGGCGCGAAAAAAGAAATTGGTGGGAATGCGCTGGTTGCGGGGAAAACCACCCTCGAGCCGATTGCAGATTCCTTGATGCCATATGCCGAGCTTGCAAGAAGACGGGACACATCGAAAAAGTCTGCAGGAATTGAAAAAATAACAGCCCAAACAGACGCAGTAACTCCTCACTACCAATGGAAGCAAAGCAAGCCGAAAAGAAATGGAAGCGCAACAGACGAACCGGTAACCGAGAAAAGACCCATCAAACTGTCACTATTGGAAGCGCCCAGACGGAAAGAGGAAGAAAAGTCGAAATTGTTGTAAAAATTGAAGGAAGCCCCTGCGAGATGGAAGTCGACTCAGGATCGTTCCTGTCAATGGTGTCTTGGAACACAATCAGACAGTTGGTTCCAAACATCAAATTAAAAGAACTTCAGAAACAAAAATTAACTCTAAAAGACTACCAAGGAAACCGAATCCCTGTGGTAGGTCTAGGACATTTCCAAGTCACATACAAGCAGCACGCTGAAGTCCTGCCTCTAACCATAGTTGACCGGGACCGCCCCAGCCTCCTGGGCATCGAATGGTTCGCAACCTTGGGCATTGGAATGACCGGGGTGAGCCGAGTAGCCGAAACTGACTGGGAAGAGAGCCTGATACAAGAGTTCCAGGACGTATTCGATGGCACCTTAGGCAGGTACCGGGGGGACCCCAATTTCCTTTAGTCTAGACCCTCAGGTAGCACCTAGAAGATTAAAAGCCAGACGAGTCCCCTTTGCCTTAAAGGCCAAAACTGATGAACAGTTAAACAAATTAATTGAGCAAGGGGTCATAGAACCAATTGACCATGCTAGATGGGAGACACCAATAGTAACACCTGTTAAACCTGATGGGTCGGTACGCATCTGCGGAGACTACAAGGCTACCCTGAACCATGCGTTGCAGCAAAGCGCATACCCTGTACCAATTGTGCAACATTTACTGCACTCGCTAGGGGGAGGAAATTTTTTTGCCAAGCTTGATTTAGCCCAGGCATATCAACAGCTTCCAGTAGACCCAATAACGGCCGAAGCACAGACAATAGTAACTCACAAAGGGGCATTCAAATGTAAGAGACTTCAATTTGGAGTGAGCGTTGCCCCAGGCATTTCCAAAGCCTCATGGAATGCCTACTAAATGGAATTAAAGGGGTCGTGCCCTTTATTTTGATGACGTCCTAATTTCGGCTAAAAACACGACCCAATTAGAGAAAAGACTGAAAGAAGTACTAACAAAATTTAGAGAATCTAGCCTGAAAGTCAAAAAAGAAAAATGCTGTTTAATGACTGATCATGTTGAATTTTGGAGGTATTTAATTGATGGTGAGGGTATACACCCTACAGAAAAAAAAGTCAAGGCTATGAGAGACGCACCACAGCCAAAAAACAAAACAGAATTACAAGCGTTTTTGGGTCTAATAAACTTCTATAACGTATTCCTCCCTCACAAGGCAACGATAGCTGAACCGTTACACCATTTATTGGATAAGAAAACTAGTTGGACTTGGGGGCATAGAGAACAAAAAGCATTCCAAGGCATAAAAAATCTATTAACCTCAAACACCGTTCTTATTCAGTTTAGTAATACACTTCCATTGACGGTCACTTGTGACACCTCACCGTTTGGAGTTGGTGCCATCCTGAGCCACCAACTGCCTGATGGAAGAGAGGCACCCATCGCCTTTTACTCGAAAACACTTTCTAAAGCAGAACGCAACTATAGTCAACTAGACAGAGAAGCCCTGGCAATTGTCGCCGGAGTTAAACGTTTTCACGAGTACCTCTATGGGAGAACATTTTCAATTATTACTGACCATAAACCACTACTAGGAATTTTGGCGGGAAACAAACCCACACCAAACATTTTATCTCCTCGAATGACTAGATGGTCAGAATTCCTAGCAGCGTACTCCTACACTTTAAAACATCGACCCAGGAAACAGATCTCCCATGCAGACGCGCTAAGTAGAACACCGCTGCCAATGACGGAAGAAGACCCAGCGCCAACAATTCCAACCCTGCAGATAGAAACCTGCCCCGAGCTACCAATATCTGCCCATGATGTCGCCAGAGCAACCGCTAAAGACCCAGTGACTGCCCGCATTTTAAATTGGGTAGGTAAAGGCTGGCCGGAAAACCAAAAAACTGAAAACTTTAAACCTTTCCGGACCAGACAGACTGAACTGTCAATACAAAAGGGGTGTTTATTGGGGTGGGTGGGTGATCGGGTGGTAATTCCTTCAAAATTACAAACAAGAGTGTTGGATATGCTTCATGAAGGCCACCCAGGCATCGTGAAAATGAAAAGCCTGGCAAGGAGCAATGTATGGTGGCCTGGTTTAGACAGAGACATTGAGTAGTGGGGTGCCACATGCAATAAATGCCAGAAAACCAGACCATCACCACCACAAGCTCCTATAAGGGATTGGGAGACCCCACGAGGCCCCTGGTCTCGGATCCATATTGATTTTGTGGGTCTGACCAGGGGGCATACCTTCTTGATTGTTGTAGATGCATACTCGAATTGGTTAGAAGTCGCAGTAATGCCATCTACAACAACCGACGCCATTATAAAAAAGCTAAACAAGCTATTCGCAACCCATGGGTTGCCGGATGTCTTAGTGTCCGACAATGGGCCATAACTGACTGCTATACAATTTGAACAATATTTAGCCTCCTTAGGCATACGCCACGCACTAACAGCGCGAGCCCACCCGATGGCAAATGGTAGGGCTGAGAGAATGGTCAGGTTTACCAAGGAGGGTTTGGAAAAAATGGACCCAGGGGATGTCCAGGACAAAGTGGACCGTTTACTCACCCTCCAATATATCACCCCAAGCACTGTGACTAACAAAAGCCCAACAGAATTACTAATGGGGAGAAAACTTAGATCACATTTGGATAGGTTACATCCAAATTATACCTTCGAAAAAAACCCCTGACTCCTCCAGCTGTTTACGCACGTTTGAAATCGGTGACCTAGTCTATGCAAAGAACTTTACTGAGGATCCTCTATGGCTTCCAGCCACAATCACACAAATAACAGGCCCCCGGTCCTACCATCTAACCGTGGACGATGGCAGGGAATGGAAGCGGCACATGGACCAGCTTCGTTCCCGAAATATCGAACAAAATATGAACGCGCAACCTCCAGCAATAAAAATCGAAAACAAAACTAAAGAGGGGGGGGGGAATACAAGAAAATAAGACTGAAGAAAAAAACGAACGGTTGAAATTAAACCCAGAACATCTAATCAATCAAAAAGAGCAAAAAGAACACTTATGGTTAGATGAACCTGGCAGAAATAATCCACTGGTAGAGGAACCCGTCCTGGAAGGGGCCAGCAAAGCCAGCTCGACCTGCCCGGGAGAACCAGGAGGGAGCGGCAAAACCACCGGCCTGAGCAACTCAAGCGGTAGCAACCTTGCTGACTCACCCTTCCAGGCAGTTCCATGGAGAAGAGCCGGAGAGAGCGATCCCGTCCGAACCGCTCGAAGTCTTCAGCAAGAATGAACCACGCAAGTCAAGTAGAGTCAGAAGAAGCCCCACCTACCTGCGCGACTACGTCACTCACGTAGGACTAAACTAAGGGGGGAGGGGTGTTCTGTATAAAATGATATACTCCAAACTATGCAATCTGATTGGCTAAGAAACTAAGCATTGGATTGGTTCACTAGGAACCAATCCAAAAGAGCCGCTGAAAGGCGGCAAAGTTAAATAGCTGCCATTGGCTACAAGCCAGCAGGAAAGCCTGTATAAAAAGGCTGCCGCGGCTTCAACCAAACCGTTCCATTATTGTTGTTGACTTGAATAAAGACTTTGTTGTTGGAACCCGGTCTACCTCGCATTTTTCCGGACGGAACAGCAACCTTCCCAGCTGGCTTCCAACAAGCAAAGTCACTGGGGAAAGCCAGATTCAGTTTACAACTGCAGTGGTTCACTTAATAACCGGCAAAATGCACAAAAAAAATAGACATGAGTCACTTAACAGCTGCCATGGAAATTCTGGTCCCAATTGTGATTGGTATTATAATCTACCCATATTGTATTACCCATATTATTGTATTGTATTATATGTGTTACCTATATTGAGGTAAAAAAAATTAAATTGCTTCAGTTTTGTACTTGGGATCCTACCTTTTTCTTTCTTTCCTCCCTTTCTTGAATTTTTATGCTACTTCAACTGACAAAACTTAAGTATCTTCCAAATAAAAGATATAAATTAACCTATTCATTCATGCACAAATTCTGAGTCACAAAACCACAACAGTATCATGCATATGCAAAGTACCTTATTATCACTCTCCTAATCCCTGAATGTGCACTTTAATAACCATGTTTTCAACAGCTTTGTGAGTGCTCATAATGAGAATGCAATTCTTATTTCTAAAAATACCTGACTTCATAGGAGTATGAACAGAGAATGTTAATATCTGGGTATCCTTTTGCCATAACTCATGGCTGGAGGCAGTATACAGTCTTTCTTGCAAGTGCTCTCAGGACTGACGATGTTACCGAAAGCAAGCAATCTTCTTTTTTTTTTTTTAAAAAAAAAATGCTTTTATAAAGCAGCAACCTATGAATAGTTTTTTAAGAAATGTGGAGTTTTGGCAGCAATATTTAGAGGGTATCCAGATATTTCTACATGTTTGTACTATAATGGTCACCGTTCCAAAAGTGTAAAACCATCATCAAAAAAGCCTTTTCTTGTTCACTGATCAGATTAATATCCCTGAAAACTTGACAATAATACCTGATCATGTTGCTTGAAATCAATATTGCATTTCATAGGGCACAGGCAATTTGCTATACACTTAGCAACAGTTGTTTTAAGTATGCCTCATGGAATTTTATCACAGAAAATTGCAGGGTTTTATACAGCTCCAGTGGGGTGGAAATGGGAAATTTTGCAATATCCTTCCCCTACCATGCCCACCAAGCCATGCCCACAGAAATGGTAGTAAAAAAATTTGAATTCCACCACTGAGTTTCCTTAAAAATTCTGTTATCCCTTTTGCTATGCAAAAATTTTAAAACAGCATTACTTATGAAAATCCAACTACAGCATATCCAATGTTTCCAAACTGCAAATGGTAGGTGCAGAGTTCAGTAACCTTAGGCTGAGAAAGAATGGTTTATTACAATTTTACAGTGCTGATGGTACAGATCAGAGTAAGAAGCAAACAGTATTTTTTTTAACCAAACCTTTCCTATGCACACCCATACAACTTCCTTAAACTGACCCCTCCGAATCAGGCCAATTCAATCAAACAATTGGTTGCATCTGCAGAAATCAGCTATGGTCTGGATTTAAAGTGCTCCATATTTACACAGACAGCATATGTGTATAATATTATATACTCTGATGATGTCTTTTTTTTCTAACTAATAGAAACTGTTCAGTCAAATTGAGCCCTCCTTCCTCTTTTGCTATAACTTGTAGCTACGTAGCGAGTTGGAGCGGGGACACATTGGCATTCAATCACAATTGTACTGCAATCTATGACCTGCATCCTCTCCCGTCTTTTTATATGTATGTATGTATGTATGTATGTATGTATGTATGTATGTATGTATGTATGTATATGTGCTGTTTAGCTTCCTTCGGGTATTATCCCACGTCATTGTAGTTCTGTTAAAGTTGTAGCAACGTTTCAGCAGAATCTCATCTGCCATCCTCAGGCTTCTGTATAGAGTTAGTTTCTGGTTTCAAATTTGAGGCTGGTCCATTCTGATTGGCTGGGAGCCTGGATCTGTGTTCATTGGACTTGGAGTTTGATTGATTGGTGTTTCTGGTTTCTTCTGTCTGTTTTGTGGCTTTGATTGGCTGGCAGCACTCTGTTCTTGTGTTGGAGGCTTTCAGTGCAGCTTGGCTCCATGTGAAGGGACAGCTGCTCTTCATTAGCAAGCTGCTATTCATTAGCAAGCTGGGTTTCACCTGGGTGCCTGGTGGGGAGGTGTTTGGTTTGGAGCTATCAGAGGGAGTCTGTTTTTGCCCAGGTGTTTGCCTGGCTTGTGGCATGGAGATCTTTCTATTTGAGAGTGCAGGCTTCCAAATGATTGACAGTCTGGTGGAATCATCTCTTCTATTCATGCTTTCAGGTCTTTTTTCAATCTCTATGGCTTCTCTGATGATTCTGTGGTTGGGGTTTTCTATAGTGGCTAGAGTTTTAGTGCCATTGAAGTTGATGTTGTGACCTGTGGTTTTCATGTGTTGGACTAGTGAGGAGGTGTGTTCCAGCTTTTTTACTGCATTTTTGTGTTCATCTAGGTGGGTACTTATTCTTCTATTGGTCTGTCCAATGTATGTGGCCGGGCAGGATGTACAGGGAATCTCGTATATGCCTTGGTTTTCCAGGTCAATTTTGTCTTTGGGGTTCCTCAGAATGGCTGCTATTTTTTTGTCTGTTTTGAAGGCAGTCTTGTGGATGCCTGTGTAGTATCTTACTGATTTTATCTGTGGTACCTCTTATGTAGGGCAGGACAGCTGTTCCATAGATCTGTTGATCTTCTAGGTCTCTGTTATGTCTTGGTGTGTTTTTGTGAATCAAGTTGGTGATTTTGTTTTTGTGGAAGCCATTGGCTGTCAATACTTCAGTCAGGGTGCATAGTTCAGTCTTTATATGTGTCTTATTTGCCAGGCGTTTGGTTCTGGTAATTAGTGTTTTCGCTACGGAATTTATCTGTGCTGGGTGGTGGTGGGATTGGGCGTTGAGGTAGCGGTTGGTGTGTGTTTTCTTTTGGTATATGGTGTGTCCCAGTGTGCCATCTGTTCTTTTGTAGATTAGTACATCTAGGAATGGTGGTTGTTTGTATATTTCCGTTTCCATGGTGAACTTGATTTTGGGGTGTGTGTTGTTTAGGTGTGTTAGGAAATTGTTTAGGTTTTCTTTTCCATGGGGCCAAATCACAAATGTGTCATTGATGTATCTTAGCCATAGTTTGGGTTTGTGGATGGCATTAGCCAGGGCTCTGGATTCAAATTCTTCCATGAACAGGTTTGCAATGACGGGTGACAGTGGTGATCCCATAGGGGCTCCTTCAATTTGCTTGTATCTTTGTCCTTTGTATATGAAATAAGTGTTGGTTAGGCAGTGTTCTGTTAGTTCCATGAGGTCTTTAGCTGGTTGGTATTTATTTTTGATGATTTCAAGAGTTTCTTTTATTGGGACTTGAGTGAATAGTGAAACCACGTCGAAACTTACAAGCAGATCTTCTTGTTCTACGTGTAGATCTTTGATCATTTCTAAAAAGTGGTATGAGTTTTGTACATATGAAGCTGCGGTTTCAGCATGGGGCTGTAGTTGTTTTGCTAAGTATTTAGCTAGGTTTTGTAATGGTGCTCCTATGGAGCTGACTATGGGTCTGAGAGGTATGCCTTCTTTGTGTATTTTTGGGAGGCCGTATAATTTGGGGCATCTAGAAGATTTTTCTCTTGGGATGATCGTCTGTTGGATTTCTTTGCTTATGTGGCTGGTTATAATTTTCTTCTTGGTTAATTTTTCTAGATATGTGGTTGGGTCTGTGTTTATAGGTTTGTATGTGGAGTCTTGGAGTAGGTCTGTCAATTTTGTTTCATAGTCTTTTCTGTCCATTACTACTGTGGCTTTTCCTTTGTCTGCTGGGAGTATTATGATGCTGTTATCATTTTTCAGGGTTTGTAACGCTCTGAATTCATCTTTTTGCAAATTATTTTTGGGTGGTTTCGTTGTGCATAAGATGTGAGTAACCTGGTGTCTTATTCTGTCAGCTTCATCTGTATTTAATTTGGTTAGGCTGGATTCTACTGCACATATGATGGATTCTGTTGGGATTTTTTTGGGTGTTATGGCATAATTGAACCCTTTGGATAGGACATCTGTTTCTGTTTTGTTGAGTTCTCTGTTGGAAACGTTGTATACTCGTTGTTTCAGGTGCTGTGGTGGGTTATTGGGAATTTTCTTGTCATTTTCTAATTTTTTCAGTTTTCTATTTCTATTCTAAAAAGACCTGACAGCATGAATAGAAGAGATGATTCCACCAGACTGTCAATCATTTGGAAGCCTGCACTCTCAAATAGAAAGATCTCCATGCCACAAGCCAGGCAAACACCTGGGCAAAAACAGACTCCCTCTGATAGCTCCAACCCAAGCACCCCCCCACCAGGCACCCAGGTGAAACCCAGCTTGCTAATGAATAGCAGCTTGCTAATGAAGAGCAGCCGTCCCTTCACACAGAGCCAAGCTGCACTGAAAGCCTCCAACACAAGAACAGAGTGCTGCCAGCCAATCAAAGCCACAAAACAGACAGAAGAAACCAGAAACACCAATCAATCAAACTCCAAGTCCAATGAACACAGATCCAGGCTCCCAGCCAATCAGAATGGACCAGCCTCAAATTTGAAACCAGGAACTAACTCTATACAGAAGCCTGAGGATGGCAGATGAGATTCTGCTGAAACGTTGCTACAACTTTAAAAGAACTACAATGACGTGGGATAATACCCGAAGGAAGCTAAACAGCATAGATATATATATATATATGTGTGTGTGTGTGTGTGTGTGTGTCTTTGGTTATTCGGGTTTTCTCCCGCGTAGAATTGGAAGTATCTAG
>BLBF01000010.1:35610013-35640090 GCA_015471245.1 Laticauda colubrina | reverse complement strand
CACAGAGCTGAAGAAACAAGCCTGAAGATGATGAATGAGACTTCATCAAAACGTTGCCTAGATACTTCCAATTCTACGTTGGAAAAAACCCGAATAACCAAAGATCCACATACAAATACCCGCGAAAACCTCAGAAAACACACACACACACACACACACACGTATATGTATATGTATATGTATATATAAATATATAAATATATATATATATATATTGCTCTCACTCAAGGTCTAATGACACCGTATACCCAAATACTGCACATAAAAACAGAACCGTGCGGTGTTGATCCGGAAGGGAATAAAATCCAAAAGTCAAGAATTGGGTTTTATCTTTGATACAGCTACGCAAAACAACTTCTTTTCGGTTCAGCAAAAGTTTTACTATACCAAGCGGGTACTGTATAAAGTCTCCTCCAGAAATCCCCTTTCAAGGATTAAGAAGCCATTGGCTAATAATAAGAAATAATATTTATTCCGCATCTATGGCGTTTTCTCTCTATCTCGAGCTTTTTCTTCGGCGGAACTATGTTGCACCGTTTTCGCGCTGCGACCGGAGCGTCTAAAGAAAGGAACGGAATCAGAGAGGAAGCGGTGTTTGGTTGGGTTGTTGCCGGTTCTTTCAGGAAAGAGGGGGCGGTGGGTTGGTTATTTTTGTTCGTCTCCTCGTTTTTCCAATCAGATGGTTGACGAAGAAAAGGAGGCTTGGTGAATCCCTCCGGTTTCGAGTTTTTATTTTTTTTTATTTTTTATTTTATTTTTTTAAACCTTTCTGTCAGCTGAGAAACGCTGTGAGTGCAAAATGCTTTTCTCTTAAATTTTCTTCTGCTGCTCCTGGGAAGCGAACCTTCCACATGAGACACAGGAGAGAGGCTGGCTCTTCTTCGACTGCAGCAGTCTGGGCAAAATTTTGGTCTCGTGTCTTGTGTTACAAATATCGCGTGATTGTTTTCCGTTTCTGAAGCCCGATTGTTAGTCTTTATTAGTCTTTATTTGTCTTTATAATAAAAAGTCTTTATTTGTTAGTCTCAAATCAATCATATTTTGAGATTATTGGCTATATATTCTTTATTTATTTATTTTGCGTTATTTTATAAACTTACATGAATAAATGTGTCAACGTGTAAATAGCGTTACTCTAAGTTATATAAATTCCAAGGGTATACTTGTAAGAAGTATTTTTTCCTATGTACACAGTAAAAGTTTAAGAACAACCGCTTAAAAACAGCTGATTATTCACAAGTTGGTCCCTCTAGATGCATAAGAATAGTGATGTGAAACTAAATGGCTCAGAATGTATTTAGAAAACAAGGAAGTGGACTGATTTCCCACAGAAGGAATAGAAAAAGGACGTGGAAGTGCCTTCGAATGGAGGGAAAAGATGTTTTCCATGGAGCAAATATACACTAAACTGTTTTTCAGAATTGAGGGGGGAAACACAGTTAGGGAAATTTGGTCTTGAACACAATTCAGGATGTGGTTATGTTAACTTTCTATCATTGTATGTATGCGTTGTGTGGGAATATGTGTCTGTGTGGCTATCAATACAATGTTTTTAAAATCTTTTTAAATAGATTGTGATAATTATTTTTGTTACTTAATTAGGAAAACATTGACTCAAAGAAATGGATGATGAACCTGAAAGAACCAAACGGTGGGAAGGGGGTTACGAAAGAACATGGTAAGCTTGCTTTTTCAGCACTTAAGTTTCCCTCCATTTTTTTTAAAAAAATGTGGCATCCTGCTGTAAGTACATTACAGAATTCTTACTCTTTTTTTTTTGTTTCTTTTGTTTCTAGGGAAATTCTTAAAGAAGATGAATCTGGATCACTAAAAGCTAGTATAGAAGATATTCTCTTCAAGGCCAAGAGAAAAAGGTAAGCATTAATTGAGTATGGTGTATAGTATATTATATTGATATAATTTTATAAGAAATTTGTAAATTTAAATTAGTTAATTCCATACCAGTTGGATATGGAATATTCAGCTCTCCATTGTTTGAAGTTATATTCAGATAAATGAAATATAGTACTGTTCTTGTCTTTAGTGTTTTATTTTAAATATCCAAAATATGCCCTAATATTCCCTAGTAATATTTGCTTATTTAAATATTTTACTTCTTTGTTCAGCTGAAAACACTGAGAGTGATTTTAAAATTAAGCAGGTAGCATATTTAATGCTAATATTAAATAGGGAAGAAGTCACATGCCAAAGGAAAAGAAAATTTGGACTGAGAAGGTAAAAATGGAATTTAAGCAAACTTTGTAGATAGCATAATCATATAATAACCAGTTAAAATGTACATGCTAATGTCAGTTAACATAAATATTTGTGATTTGTTTAACAATTAGGGCTCAGTTGAATGTGATAGGATTTATATCTCAGTAAACAAAAGTATTCTGGTAATGTGATGTTCTTAAGACAGATAAAACAACTTTCATTCATTTTTTGTAAGCACACTGGCACATTAAAAATGAAATTCTGTTGCCTGCTCTTAAGAGAAAGTATATATCTACCTAAACACATACATAACATACATATACACATGCTATATGCATACATATATACCTGACTGATACACACACACACTAATCACTATCCATTTTGAATACATAGTAGAAAGAGGAAACTTGAAGGTTCACAAGGTTATATCATGAGCTGCACTATTTTACCAGTATGCTTCAAGGAGCTTCTGGTCATCTGTAAAGCCCTTAATAGTATTGGGGCTGGATATTTGCAGGATTGCTTCTCCAGTTGTATTTAAAAGCTTGATATCCTCCAGGTCCAATCCCTTTAAAAAGGCACTTTGTAGGATTCAGGAGACATGCCTTCTTTGTTGCCAGATGTGTCCTATAAAACAGTATATCCTGTAGGAGTCTTGTTATGTTATTTTGGACCAGTTGTAGCTTCTTGTTAATATCCAAAGGCTGCCATACGTAGAATGTGTTACAGCAATCCAGGTGGGTAATGATCAATGCATGAATTACATGGATTATACCTTTTAGAAAATGTACAAAATGAAATAAGCAAACATTTTACCTAGAGATCATGCACATTACACTAAATAAATTATTTTTTATTTTATAGAACTTTTGAACATCATGGACAAGTTCGACTTGGGATGGTACACTTTCATTTTCTCATTTTGCTTCAAATAAAATTGCTTAAATTAGTCTTAGGCATAAAATGAAGTAGGACAAAGTAAATAACAGCTTCTTGCCTGGATTTCGGTGTGGGAGGATCAGTGATTAAGGTACCAGGCTAGAAATCATGAGACACTGAGTTCTAATACTGTCTTAGGCATGAAAGTCAGATGGTTGACTTTAGGCCAGTCACTCTCAGTGCAATCTCACAGGATTGTGGGAAAATATGGAGGAGAAAAGAGTATTAGGTGTGTTTGCCACCTTATTTATAAAAAATAAAGGCAAGATAATAAATGAATATATTATAAATCCCTTTAATTGTGATAAGTAATACATTTCTTGGACTGGTTCAGGTACGTTTTATAATGCTTCAAGCAAAGAATTAGGGTGAAGCCTAAAAAAAATCTGATATCTGTAGTCTCTACACTTGCGTATTCAGGATTAATTTGTTTGCTTTTAGTTGAGCTTTGATTTCATTGGATCTTAATCAAGTTTATGCATGTTTGCAATTTGTAATTCTACATTAAGGGAATGATAGATTATTTTTTAAAAAAACTAGCTTTGTCATTTTAGGTGAAGTTGTATATAAAGGTAATATTTAATGCTATTTTGGAATACAATCATATATATAATATGCGCTTCATTTTTTTTTAATCTTTATAGATGCGCCACCTCTATGTAGTAGTAGATGGATCAAGAACAATGGAAGATCAAGATTTAAAACCTAATAGATTAACGTGTACCTTAAAGGTGATTATTTTTGAAATAATTCAAAATTGTTCCAAATCTATATAAAAACTATAATGTGGGATTTGTCTAGGAGACCCAAATTCTTATTGTTGACCATAGATTAGTGATCCTTTCTTAGTTTAATGAACTTGCACAATTATTCTAATAGAAGATGGTAAGAAATAACAGTATATCACTGGAAAAGTGAAATATATAAATAAATATTGGACAGTGTCTAATCACACTTGGCCAATAAAGAATTCTATTCTAGTACATTGTTCATGATTATTTTTCCTATTCTGTGAATATAAGAGTCTACTTAAATTGGTACTCTTATATTAAAATATTTATATTGTAGCAGTTTTCCACTTGTGTGAGTGTATTAACCTGTTTTGTTTCAATGAATTAGCATGCAGTTTAATCCCAAACACATTAGGAATCTCTGATTTCATTGGAATTAATCCCTAGAAAATGTGTTCAGGAGTGCAGGTAATTACAAACTAGTTCAATTTTAAGTCCTGCTAAACTCAAGAAGTGTCACAGTCCAAAGATATAGGTACATAGATTCCAATTACAATTATTTTTAACTAAATGTGTGGGGCTGTGCAGAACTGGGATCATCATTTTTAAAAGAATCTAATCCTTGAAGTATGCATATTTTTATAAATATAATGATCAGACTTTACAGTATTTTTTGCTACTAAGTTCACAGTATTTTTGCTATTTTTAAACCACTAGAGCTTAGAAATTAGTCTGAAGAGCATTTTTCTAAAGAGATGCAAAGAATTCAATACATTTGTCCAATATAAAATGGTATTTGATATATTGTTTTAATGTTTCTGTAGCTACTGGAATATTTTGTTGAAGAATATTTTGATCAAAATCCTATAAGCCAGGTATGTGTACTGTTGAAAACAAAGTTTCACAGTTGTTGTTTAAACTTCATCTGTTTAAATATACAATTTCTGTTGAAATGTTGATGGTAGTAATAAGTTATTTTGAAGTTTGAAGTCCTGGAAAAAGATTCTAATGTTTAAGCAGTATATATGTTATAGTAAATTGAGATTAAAAACCACTAGTATAACTTCCATTTCTATCCTAGGGAAAACCAAAACTCCAGTGCACATTAATTTTGTACTAACACTTTATTATTGGGTAAAGCAGCATGAAATAGATAATGGAAGATAAAAGATTAGATAGAATTTGAAATTATGTAGGGCAGGATGCTACATGCATAGGGCATTCCTGTAATAACCTTTTTTCCTTAATGTTTAGTAAAGTGGTAGCGATTAGTTAACCATCTGGAATTGGGGAAGCAAGCATACTTTCTTTTTTCCCAGTTGTTGCAAGTGGATTCTTGGCGTGGTTTAAAATGACTGAAGCCAGCATGGATTTTCAATTTACATAAATGTAATCTTTGTTTGTTTCCTGGATTATGGAGAAATAGTGCATTATAATATTTTCAAGCTCTTCAATATCTTCAATATCTTTATTCCTGGGCTGCTAATTTCACTAGACAGCATTTATCAAGCCTGTTTTGTAGCCATATAAATTAAAAAAAAGTTGGGAAGGGAGATCAATGATTCCTAGCCTTCTGAAATCTGCATTATCAGATTCCATGGTTTTACAGCACAATTAAGCAATAAATTACACCTTTATGTAACTTAATTAAGATGCAGACTACAAAATATTTCCTAAAGCATTTTGCTCCAGTAAATATTTTGCAATAACTGTTTTGACTCGGTCTTTTTATCAGCAAAATCTGTTGTAATACAAAAAGAAGCAATAGTGTTTTGCATGTGGAGCTATCCTATTCTGTCTGTTATGTAAATATAGCCATATCTTTTCTGAGATATAATTTTCATTGCTCAATGAATCCTATTAATGGCAAACAAATTTCTTGCAGATTGGCATCATTGTAACTAAGAGTAAAAGAGCTGAAAAACTGACTGAACTTTCAGGTATTGATTCTCTGTTTCCTTGGTTCTTATTTCTTCCTGAAATGGTCATTGTTTCTCATATAAATAATATATACTGTATATGTATTTGATGTTGTAAACATGTAGATTAAAATGAAGTTTTAATTTTCTAAAAACAGTAACAGCCAAATAAAATTCCTAAGGGAGTTATTTTCCATAGCCTGGGAGTTAGCTAGGACATTAATCTGTGTTGACAGGTTAATTTCTTTTCATAGGGAATCCAAGGAAACATATAACAGCTCTGAAAAAAGCAGTAGATATGACCTGCCTAGGAGAACCTTCTCTATATAATGCCTTAAATTTAGCCACCCAAACCTTAAAGTAAGTATATATTGGAAATATAAGAGTGAGGTTTGATTTTTTAAATTTTATTGTAAAATAGCAGTAAATGATTGCACTAATTATAAGTGATGTTAAAAAAGCAAAAAAAATGACAGGGCAATTTAATAATTTTTTAGTGTGGATACGTATTTTTGTCTCATGCTCTGGCCCTTTTCTTGACTTGATTTCAGTGTAAAATCATATGCCTATCCTGCATGCCAAACTGGCTGCCTTAATTTGTTCCTCCAAGTCACTTTGGGATATAAGGATCCTAGAATGGCTTTTCTAATCCTGTTTCCTTTAGCTCTATTGGATTTCATCATACAGAAATCCTGGTACTTTTGTTGCTGGAAGGTATGCAGTCTTGCACGATTACTGAAATAAGCTAAAGACTGTTAGAATAATAGCTTTATCAAATTGGTCTTGTTATTAATGATTTTGGAAAATTGAAAAGTCTTACATTATTTTTTTCATTTGTGTTTTTTGTCTTTTAGCACTATCAAAGTAAACTTCACATTTGTATATAGCCACACTTTTTCAAACTAGGTATATGTATAACTTTATCTATCTGTATCAGAAACTTGGGTTTGCTTCTTTCAGTAAGGAAGGATTTAATAAAGCCTTATTCATCTGTTTGCAATTGAAGGTTCAAACAGACTTCACATATTCAATATAATCACAAATATATTTGGAACTTGCTCTTGTAACTATTAGAAGTGAATATTTTATTGTCTTTAGGCACATGCCAGGACATACAAGCCGAGAAGTTTTAGTAATACTGAGCAGCCTAACAACATGTGATCCCTCAAATATATATGATCTAATAAAGGTACAGAATTTATTCTGTTTTATTATTTAATTGTCATACTGGGCCAGTTTGATAATTAAATAATTAACTGGGGTGTTATGAAATGAAATCCTTTTATAAGTTTCTATTCTGATGGAATGTGTTTTTTTTTATTTCTGTCTTTTTTTCATCCAAAGTTCTTAAAATCGGTTAAGATTAGAGTGTCTGTTATTGGTCTTTCTGCTGAAGTACGAGTATGCACTGTACTTGCCAGAGAAACTGGTGGTATGTATATTTATATACATATAATGAATTCAGAAATGTGGATATGGATTTTTACCAAAGAAAATGATGCACAAGGATCATCATTTTATAGAAAGTTTATATATATATTTTACCCTTCTCTATTTTTCCTGACAATGCAATATAAAGATTTTTTTTATTTATAACCATTTTCTAATGTAGCTTTAATATGCTTCTGGTTGTATTCAGTAACCATTGTAAAATGTTGAACTCTTTGTTCCCTGAAAAACATTCACAATTTCCCCTTTCTGTTGTGCATTTAAAGCATGGCTGAGAAATCTTTTGATGATTGTGAGCGACACTAAACATGTACTGAGTCTCTGACAACTGCAGGGTGCTAGTGGAAGGAAGTTGATGATGTGATTTTAAAAGTTATTTCCTTTTAGAGGGAAATTATGGACTTTTCTGGTTTAAATTATGTTAGCTATTTGAATATTTATACTCCAGAGTTCTTTTTAAAAGTGTTTTCTGCTTCAAAATGACAAAAAAACATGATACAAAGAGGGCTTTGGAAACAGATTTCAGCTCTGGTAGTTTATTGCTACTTAGAGCAGGAGTGTCAAACATGCATTATCACAGTGTCACATGACATATCACGACTTCTTTCCCCTTTGCTAAAGTGGGTGTGGGCATGGCTAATGCATGACACATCCGGCCCACAGGCCATGAGTTTGACATCCCTGGCCTAGAGAAACAGAGGACACTGACATAACAGCAACAGCACGATGGGAAGAGTGTTTGGTGTAGCTGCAAGGAACTTAAAATATATATTTTTCAAACAATTGCCTTGCAGCAAATTTTAGATTATTGATGTATTTTCTGTTTTAATAACACAAGAAAATAAATTAGAAGCATATGGTAACTTTAATAAAGTGAAAAGGAAGGTAAAAATTCCTTTGTATTTCTTCTAAATTGTGTATCTGGCAATCAGAATTGACCAGATCTCTCTGACTCTTTGATTGCAATAGAATTTGATCGAAGTATTTTATTCATAATTAAATTATTAAAATTGTTACATTGTAATAGTGCAATCAATGTAATTAATGCTTCACTAATATTTTTTTAATCAGCCTTACAAAAATTTAAAGATAAGTAGATAAGTGGTTTCACTATTATCCACTATATACTGTTCTTTGTGTATTGGCTAGACTAGCTCCTAACCCCCAGTCTGTGGCCTGATACCAGTCTGTGGCTCATTGGGAACCGGGCCAGGCAAACAGTGGGTGAACGTGCAAAACTTCATTTGCGCATGTGTGGGATTAGGTTGTGCACACAAAACCATCCCCCTCTCCGCCACCACCACTGCTGGTCCACGGAGCCTGAAAGCTTGGGGACTGCTGACTAGACCAAAAGAGAAAACAATACCTTTCCTTTTTAGAGAACTTCTTTACTTGCAAAGAGTCATTTTTTAAGTCTGCAGGACACTTCTCACTCTAACCAGGCAGGTAGCTTTTGATACATTTGTTGGCAGTGGTTGCAACTTCTATTTTGACTATTTTCTGTATGGCAGGAACTTACCATGTTATTTTAGACGAAAGCCATTATAAGGAACTCCTGATGCATCATGTCAGTCCACCACCAGCCAGTTCTAGTTCTGAAAGTTCTCTCATTCGAATGGGTAAGAATTCTGTTATTTTAAGAGTTTAATATTGAACACAAAGCATTTCTGTAAATGTTCTATGCAATTCTGTTTATTCCATTGTTTTAACATGAGAAATGCAGGTCATACTATGGACACCCAGAGGTAAAATTTTGTTTCTAGGCTCAGCATGCAATGTCAACAATAACAGTAGACGCTGAGACTGCTTTATAGCCCTCTCTAAGCGGTTTACAGAGTCAGCATATTGCCCCCAACAATCTGAGTCCTTATTTTACAAGTCCACCTCGTAAGGATGGAAGGCTGAGTCAATCTTGAGCCTGGTGAGATTTGAACTGCCAACAGGCAGCAAAAGTAGCCTGCTGTACTACACTCTAACCACTGACCACCGCGGCTGATGGTAGCTTATTTTACCACATGTAATGTGTAATCATGTGCACCAAGGTAGTCCTTTTGTTAAAAAACAGCTGTACTGAAAGAAGTTGCATGCTGCTGTTCATTGAGAATTTGCACAAATTGGAACATTTTTGGATACTATGTCCTATATCTTGCCTGAATGCAAACTTGGACAACATCAATCTTTCTAAGTATTTTTTTTCTTACATAGGCTTTCCTCAGCACACAATTGCACTGATGGCTGACCAGGATGCAAAACCATCTTTTAGCATGGCGTAAGTAATATGTGATTGTATATTACATATTGCATTTCATAGGGCACAATCTTAAGGTATATCAGATCATTCAGTAGCTCGTGATACATTTTCTACATCTTCTGTGTAAATGTAGGCAAACTCAGTTTTACTTTTTCACCTACCAGAAATAGGAGGTGATGTATTGAAAACTGCAAATACATTTTTGATGCAATCCTTTTCTGCATATCTTAATCAAAATTAGCTTTCACCAACACCTTATTTTGTTCTTTCTAAAAAATTTTTATTAACTGATCTTTTAGATGTACTAATTGCCAATAATTCAGTTGCTATTTTGTAAGTGGAAATAATCCTTATACATTTTTAGCATTTTATCCATTGCAGGACACTAATATTTTCCCTATACAATATCACATAATTGCTGGAAAAATATATTACAAAATAGAAGCACTTAATAGTAATAATTTCTTTGATGTATGACAATTTCCATAAGAATCATAATATTACTTGTTGAATCTCCCTTTAATTTTGTTCAGATAATTCAAGCACATTCAGTACAAGTATTCAGAAAACAATATGTTTCTATATAGGCACCTGGAAAACAGCAATGATCCAGGCCTTACATTAGGAGGATATTTCTGTCCCCAGTGTAGAGCCAAATATTGTGAGCTTCCTGTGGAATGCAAAGTGTGTGGTGAGTATCAGGGCATTTATATTTGTCTACCATAATGGAGCATAATAGTATATTCTCCTTTTTCGTTCTTATAGTTAAAAACGAGGGATAAAACTTGTTTCCACAAAGTAGTTACAGCATTTCTGCTATGGTTAAATGACATTTCCTCCATCTTTCATAAATAATCTATAGCTCAGTTGCTTCAATTGTGTCACATTATCTAGAAAATTGTACTTTTAAGCTGTTATATGCGTCCCAAGTAGGCTACTACTATTATTACTTAGTAATTTAAAAATCTAACTCAAATATAGTTAAACTATGTAAGTCTGAAAAGTAGTTAAATATTTGTTGCAGTTTCAGGTAGAGGCAGGGGTGGGATTCTACCAGTTCGCACCTATTCGCTAGAACTGGTTGTTAACATTCTAAGCAGTTTGTCGAGCCGGTTGTTAGAAGAAATTACTGGCCTAATCCTGTAAGGAAGGCAGGAAGGAAGCATTCTGGTGTTGCTTACAGAAACTGCCTCTCCATTAACCCTTATTACATTCTTGGCAGGACTAAACTTCCTGTCTCAGGAACTTCTCTGGAGTTTTTTTCCCCTCCTTTGCTGGTACTTTGCTTGTGTGGAGTGACCATTCAAAGTTACAATGGCACTGAAAAAAGTGACATGACCATTTTTCACACTTAAGACTGTTGCAGCATCCCCACAGTCATGAGAGGCCAGACGCAGAAATGTGTGCCTCGATGTGAGTGGTGTTGAGTTGGCCATGCCCAGCCAGTAACATGACCACCAAGCCATGCTTACCACCTAAGCCACGCCCACAGAACCAGTTGTTCAAAAATTGAATCCCACCCCTGGGTAGAAGGAATTTGTTTACAGAATGAATACAAAATATTTTCAAGTAAATTGTAATTAAAACAGATACTACAAGAAATTAACAATGTAGAGCTGATTAAAGTTTTCTCCTGTACTAAAAATTGTGGTTTGTTTATCTGATGTGTCATTAACAATGGGTATTTATTAATGCTTAAAGCATTCCTAGCTTATTAATCTTTTTCAGTTTAGCGCATTGCTAGATTTGAATACATATGTTTTGAGATATCTGAATGGACTTTTTATAGTTTTAGGAATATAATTAACTTGTCCTGCTTTTTATGGCCTGAGTTGAGATTATGACTTAATAGTAATATACATTTCTGTGTAAGTATTTTAAATAATATTTTAAAATAGTTATTGATCTATTAAAAAGATAGGTTTACTAGAATGGGAAGTTCATGTGCACTTGTATCTGCCATGTTTCATTAGAAACTTCAACCATTCCATTCCTATGTGCAAGACATTCCTAGTTGATAACACCTGAATGAATTAATTTCATAATTCACTATGACTGAAATTAGTTGTTGTTAGTTGCAAAGTCATGTCCGACCCATTGCGACCCCGTGGACAATGTTCCTCCAGGCCTTCCTGTCCTCTACCATCTTCTGCAGTCCATTTAAGCTTATGCCTACTCCTTCAGTGACTCCATCCAGCCACCTCATTCTCTGTCGTCCCTTTCTTCTGTTGCCCTCAATCTTTCCCAGCATTATGCTCTTCTCCAGTGAGTCCTTCCTTCTCATTAGATGGCCAAAGTGTTTGAGTTTCATTTTGCCTTTTGGTACTGTCCATGGGGTTTTCACGGCAAAGATACTGGAATGGGTTACCATTTCCTTCTCCTGTGAATCATGTTTTGAATTTCGACTCAACTATAAATCATGATAATTAATCACAAATGTTGGATTGGCTGTGGCTCTTCTGTTAGGACTCGACTTCAATATGCATATGCTCATTATCGTACTTTTACTTTTAGGCAGTTAGAATAAGCTTATTCATTTTCAATGTTATATAGCTAAAAATAAACTTGAAACTTTTATACACCGGACATACTATTTTGGAATGAGGAACAGAGGTTTGAAAATCAACAGAACCTATATTATTATGCAGGGCTTACACTAGTGTCTGCACCACATCTGGCTCGATCATACCATCACCTATTTCCTTTGGATGCCTTTGAGGAAGTCCCAATGGAGCAGTATATGGGAGAAAGGTATGTAAGGAAAGGATTATCAATCCAAAATTCCAGGAATTTTGCTCTTCAGCTAAATGGTATATCCTTTAATGTTTCTAGTTAAGTGTTTCACAAGCCCCTTGTTTAAAATACAACATATTCACTACTAAGTAAAATATTTCCAAATTATTTTTTTCAGTTTATGAAAGTATTTCTTTTGGTTCTTATAGTTTTTAAGAGTAATTTAAAGTTTGAGGCAGAGTTCCAACTTTTTGGAAGACAAAGAAGGGCCTTTTCCTACCTTCATCTCAGGTCGTGAATACTATTTCTTGGACAGTGTGAATCCCTCAAGAAAACTTTGTTAAAGGTTTCTTTTTGGAGACCATTGTATTCTGTTTATTTATTTTAAATAAAGGGATTTACAATGGCACCACCAATCTTTTTCTAAATCTGGTAATAAATTGGAACAAAAACATTACACATTTCCTAATAGAACTTTGCAAATATATTTTAAATAGGTATTGTCAGGGATGTCAAGGAGAAATCAGAGATCATCATGTAAGTATTTATGAAATTTAAATTGTAAACAATTTTATATTTTATGTCCATGCAAGTCAGCTTTACAAACATCTTCATATATATATATTAGATTTTGGGCCTTGGCCAGCTTTCATCACAATGTAATGAAATTATTGCTTATATTAAATAGGGTATTATCATTTGCTTAGCAAAATTTTAAAAAGCATATAAGGGCATTACTACTTTATTAACAATGTGATGGTGTGCTAAGATGTAACTTTTAACTTTCATTTCCCTCCCCCCCCCTCCCCCCGCAGGTCTACATTTGTAAAGTCTGTCATAGTGCATTTTGTGTTGAATGTGATATTTTTGCTCATGATACCTTGCACTGTTGTCCAGGTTGCATTCACAGCCATCCTGGTCCTCCCTGCATCTGATGCCTTTGATTAAATATTACTTCTTGTACATTCCTCTGAGCAGAGAATCCTCACCAGTTATTAAACATATTCAGTAAATTAAGTTAAAGAGAAAGATGAGAAGATGAGTCAGCTGGAGGCATATCTAAATATGAATTTGTGCACACATTCTATGATGTATTTAATGGACACATAATTTTGTGTGTTACATGTATTTGTTTTTGCTACTGTTCTTTTGGAATAATATGGAGTAATGTGCCAAATATATCTTGAAAGTATTAAACTGGACATATGCACTTAAAATATTAATCTTATTTATATATTGTTTTTCTTAAATATAATTTCTGAAATTATAAAGGCTATAATCTGATACTTAATTGGAAATAGCTTCATGGCATTTATTTTTATGTACCTGTATATATCGTCTGGATTTACAGAACATGAAGTTTTTTTTCTGTGATAGCCCCCTGTGTATCTTAGCTTTGTTTGTCTATTCCATTAAGGGTAGGGAAAAGTTGAGATTGATTCCAGATAATTAGTGTGCTTCCATGTCAATAATTTTAAAGTAGTATGTATTTTGCTGTGGCATTGTTTACAATTTAAACATGAAAATTTACAAACGTCTGACTCTTCTTTATCTTCCAAAGGCAGTAGAGAAAGCTGCCCTCTGGAAGCATAAGATCTATTTAAAATGATTTTTCTGTGCAGAACCTTTTATTAGAGATGTGAATGTAATTAGTGAGACTGGGAATATAATTTTAGAAATTACTCTTAAATCTGTTAACAAATTCTGCTAATATCTAGAGTAAAGGTTGACTCTCCAATGACATCCAAAGCAGCTCATGATAATACTAAAATGATGACATATGTGATTATGTAATTATTATGTATAATGTGAACTCAAAGTGAATGTACTTAATAATCCTGCCTCTTATTTTCCCCACAGCAACACTGTTGGGCTGAGAGAAAGTGACTGGCCCTAAGGCAGGTCTAAAACTCATAGTCTCCTAGTTTCTAAGGCAGCACCTAAATCACTACACCAAATCTGGCTCTCATGCAAATTATGTATTTATATATTTATATCAAACATCTGGCTTTGTACCTAAACTAGGGCAGTTGCATTATTACATTTCTTCAAATGTGTATTAATTTTCTCCTACACTTGCAGACACTATTGTTGCTTTGTTTCAGTCATACCAGTGGTGGGATTCAAATTTTGTTGCTACTGTTTCTGTGGCTGTGGCTTGGTGGGTGTGACTATGTGGTCATGTGACTGAGCGGGTCAAAAGAGAGAAAATTTAACAATGCTCTTAAAGCAGGGGGTTGGACTACATGGCCTCTGAGGTACCTTCCAGTCCTGGATTACTATGCTTTTCAAAGCATCCTCTGAAGCTGCATCTAGTGCCAGGGTTTGTGATACTTCCTCTTTCTCCCTTCCCTCTCTTTCTTTCTCCCTTCTCTCCCTCTTTCTTTTTTTCTCACATTCCTCTTTCTTTATCCCTTCCTTTCTCCCTCTCCTCCCTCTTTCTTTTTTCCCCTCCCTCCCTCCCTCCCTCCCTCCCTCCCTTCCATCCATCCATCCATCCTTTTTTTCTTTTTCTTTTTCTCTCCCTCTTTCTCTTTTTCCCATCCCTCCCTTTCTCTCTCCCACCCCTCCCTCTTTTTCTTTCTTTCACCGTACTCCCCCCAGCACTCTGTTTTGGGCCTAGGAAGCCTCCCTGGAGCCTAACAAGAGCTAAAACGGGTCGTGCACACACCCCGTGCCCTATTTTGGGCCCAGGAAGGGGGACTCCTGGGAGAGGTGGGGCCAGCTGGTTGTTGGAACTACCAGTTTGCCAAACTGGATGTAAAATTAACATCCAGTTCGCTTGAACTGGCCTGAGCTGTCTGAATCCCACCTCTGAGTCATATCTTTAGCTATAGTTTTAGTAGCAAAGCAGATAATTATTTGCGGAAATGTGCTCTCTAATTTTTTACTGTAATTTATCTAATCATATGTTCTATAAAAAATAAAAACTAAATATGTTTCATTTTCATTTGGCATATCTGAGTATGTCGCCAGTCACTATTAAAATCCTGGCTTTTGTTTTCAGAGTGGGTGGGCCCAACAGCAGAGCCAGCAGAGCAGCGGACAGAACCGGTTCGGTCTCCGCTGCTCATCACTCTACCGGCTCTCCAGAACTGGGCAGAACCAGTCAAATACCACCACTGGGTGAATGGAGACTTGCTCTGTATTCCAGACGAAGCACCCCTCTACTTGCCTCTTTTTCCGGTCCTTGGTGCTGTGCGCACCTTGGCCGCTGGGGGAGATGTGCGACTTCTTTACACGAGACACTGGTCGGTCCGGCTGCAGCTGATGCTCTGTGTCATAATGGGCTCCAGGAGGAGGAGGGGATGCCACCTTCCCCATTGTGAAGTGCACTAGATGTGTGCTGTGCGAGGCAGTGCAAGAGCAGCGAACAGCCATAGAGGCGGCAAGAGTACTAGCATCAGTGTCTCAGGGCAGAGACAAAGACGTGCATCTTCCCATATTCCTCTTGCCCCCTCCATGGCATGCTTGCTACTCTTGCAGTGCCTTGTGCATCACACTTAAACTTAGTGCGAGGCGCGCACAGCACCAAGAAGTGGCAAGTAGGGGGGTACTTTACTCCCACTCTGGAATATGGAGTGAGTCTCCTGCTGCTGCCATCATTCTTCTAAGGGCAGGCGAGGAGTGAGGGAGGTGAGGGCGAGGGGCGGGGCCAGCCAGTGGTGGGATCATCTGACAGGAGCCACAGCAGAGGGAGCGAAAGAACTTCATTTATCTGGGAAGCTGAAATGACTCTTGATTTAAATCATATGGTAAAAAGCACCCAAAGAAGAAGAAAGAACAACATCAGCAAAAACAAAAAACAAAACCCAACCCTCACCTGGTTTTGAAAATGGTTCAAGAGGGAACACACCCAGAGTGAGAGAGAGTTGAGAGAAGGAAAGATGAGAAAGGGAGAAAGAAAGTGATGAGAAAGATGAGAGAAAGGTAGAAAGGTAAGAGAAATAAAAGATGAGGGGGGGAGATGAGAGGGAGGGAGGAAGAAAAAGACGAGATGAGGGAAAAAGATGAGAGATGAAAGAAAAGGAAAGGAAGGAACATGAGAGAAATGAGATGAGAGAGTGGGAGAGAGAACAAGATGAGAGATGATTGAGGAGATGAAAGAAAAAGGGAGAAAGATGAGAGATGAGAAAGGGAGAAAGAAAGACAAGGGATGAGAAGGGAACAGATGAGAGGAAGAAAAAGAGAGATGAGGGAGAGAGAGAGATGTGTCAGCATTCCAATCAAACTATCAATCTCCATCACTCAGAAACATAGTTCAAGCAAGATTTTATTGGAGAAGTCATATTGGCACATCTGGGAAAATCCGAATATGAGAATTCTGGGTTTTCCCCTTCCCAAAAGAGAAACCAAAGATCCATCCCTTGCACCCTGTTCATCACATAGTCCAATCATACAGATCCAGTTCTACAGAGGAATTATTGAGTCCGTCACCTGCACCTCTATAACTGTCTGGTTTGGTTCTGCAACCCAACAGGACAGACGCAGACTTCAGAGGATAATTAGGACTGCAGAAAAAACAATTACTACTAACCTGCCTTCAATCAAGGACCTGTATACTGAGTCAAACTGTGAAAATATTTACAGACCCCTCACATCCTGGACGTAAACTGTCATCACTCTGCTAAACAAATAATTCCCTCAACAACTGTTCAAACTATTACAGTCTGCACGACTATTACTGTTAATCTTCTCATCACTCCTTATTACCCATCCCCTCCCACTTGTGACTGCATGACTGTAACTTTGATACTTAACGATTTATATTGACTTTTCCTAGTATGATTTGCTTGTTGATTGTACCCTATGACCACATCATTAAATGTTGTACCTTATGATTCTTGACTCCTGACGAATGTATTTTTTCTTTTATGGATACTGAAGAGGATTTACACCTAGACAAATTCCTTGTGTGCCCAATCACACGAGGCCAGTAAAGAAAGATTTCCTCCCAATTACTCTCTTCCAGGTGCAGGGCATTCTGTTCTTGATTCACCGGGAAAGAATGTTGTGGAGTCTAATCTTCAACCCCACAATGAAATCCCCCCCTCCCAAATTCCCAGGCACTAAATGTGGCAGCCTGGAAGCTTCCAAGAAAAATGGCTTCCAAGGCTTGACAAGATGAGTGAGAGGAGTTGGGGCGGGGGGGGGGAGGAAAAAGAGAGAGGGGGAGAAAAGAAAGAGAGAGAGAGAGACCTGTTGAAAAGAAAAGAAAATACTGGGAGCCACAAAACCTGGATAGGTGTGGTTGGTGGTTTTGTATCATGTGACTGGGTGGGAGTGATTTGAATTGGCAACACCCACCCAGGTTTTTCTTTTCTATGGGAAAAGAATTCTCCCATAGAATCCCGATATTTTCTTTTCTGTGGGAAACGGGTCCAAATGGCTCTGAGTGTTTTAAGGTTGCAGACCCCTGCCCTAAGGTTTATGTATATGTATATATTTTTATTTTGTTTTTCTATTATGTCTAATATCTATTTCAAATGAACAGCTTTTTTCAATTATAATTAATTGGCTAACAGACTGGTACAATATCCAATAGTATACAAAAAGGTGAAAATAAAAGAAAAAGCAAATTCCAGGGCTGCTGATATTGCTGCTTCTGGCACATTTTCAGCAATTAAACTGATTTTATTCACATTTCTTTCTTCAGAATTTATGAATGTCTGAGTGTAGCTTTTTTTTAAAATACCCAAAATTGCTAGTCAAGCATTGAAATATGTGATATTTTTGTAAGACTATATCCAGCAATAAAAAATGAGTATAGAAATAGGCTAAATTTAGATTATATTATTGTTCCTTACCTTCAACTTTTATCCAAGAAAAGCAATTACATTGTAATCATTGAAACTAAGTTTACTTGCTTAAAACATTAACACACACTCTGATAACTAAAACTCAACTTTTATTTTTGTTTTTTGCATGTATAATAAATAGTTTACTTTTCATTTTATTAGCAAATTTGTATCATCAACACTATAGCTTTTGATTGGGGTTCCAGGAATTTAACAAGTTCCGTGGCTTGGAAAAATTTAAAAACTCCTGATTTAGATAACTAATTTCATCTAAGAATCTCTGTATTCCCATCCCCCTCCCAGCAGTAAAGTCATTTTTACCGGAGACTTTGCTACAGAAACTGTTCTGTCCTTGTTTCGCTTTCTCCAGATACATTTCTCAATTGTGGAAAGTCCATTTTTCTTACTTCCTCCTTTCTGTAAAGAAAGAGGTGTTGTTTTTTTTGGGGGGGGGGTATGTGGGCTGAGAGATCCTTTTTTCCCTGAGGCAACTCATTTCAACTGCCTGTGAATCAGGACCTGGAAACAAGTAAGTTCCAGTGCTAAACTGAACTATCAATAAAGGAAGATATTTGTAGCTCAGGGTTGAAATGGGGGGTCCTTGGTGCTTCCTGAGCTTACTTGTTTTCTTGCAGACAGTTCATTACCCAAACGAGTTAGCCCTGATGATGTTACCTCGTTTGGGTAATGAAACGTCTGCAATTAAACTGAACTGTATTTGAGAAGGAATTTGACATTTAATATATGGTGTCACTAACAGTGACAATACAAAACGGAAATATGCATTCCTATTTCCTCCTATCTCTCTTCTGTGTGTTTCATTCGCTGTCAATTTCATTTGGTGTCAGTTTTGATTTTTTGGGGGGAAATGAAGCAGTAATTCCTATTTGGCTCAGTTGCAATTCACATATCTGTCCCAGCCCACTCTTTGCCCTCATTAAGTTTTCAACTTTAATTGAGCTCATGAACAGTGGGTTTTACAAGACTACACAGTCCAAACTTAAAGGGAAAGAGGGGTGATGTCAATCTGAAGAGTTTCCTGTAGATATTGAGAAATAGTGAACACTGCCTGTGTTGGTGAGAATATTTTTTTTTTAAGCCAGAATCATGATTTTATTAGTACCGCAGCAGGGAGCCCAAAGATTGTTATAATTTGGATTCATTTCCAAGACATTCACACAAATTTGAATTGCAAGTGGCATTTAATCTTCACGCATAAGAAAATGTCCTAGAAATTTGTTTTTGCATTGAACAAGTAACAAGAAAAAATGGTGAGAGAACACACATAAATACCATGTGCACAAAATCTATCTCTATATCAATGTAAGTTCTTTTTGAAAGAAATTTCATTAGTGTTTTTTTTAGAGTTTTTTTTTTTAATTTTGCTATATCTACATTACTGGGACATACTAGACTTATACTAGAAAAATGAGGCACAGGAGTTTTTATATAGGTTTTTCGAATAGCTCAAAAAGTGGGGCAAAGGGAAAGGAGGAAGTGACTTGTAAATCCTTTTTAGTAGAAACTGACTTCAGATTAATAACTGAAGCAGAGTCAGACCCATACTACTTTCTGTTGATTCCTTGGAAAAAATAAACACTATAATTATTATTACACTGTGCAATGAAGTATGTAAATTCAGAGCCCAGATCATTTATGATGTATGGACTTACAATTTTGCTTTGTTTTTAATACCATAGCATGGCTGCCCAAGAGACTTCTGCAGATATCAGTAACATTTCAGAGCTGGATTCCACTTATATTGAGAGGTTTTACCCTCAAACAAATTTTAATTTTAGCAAAATTATGGAGGAAATGGAGCTAGAATACCGGCAAATTCGCAAGCAACAGCGAAGAGGGTTTAATCCCAGAATGAGAAGTGAAGCCAAAAGGTTAAAAACTTTCCTCTCCTTACCTAATGATTGTAAATCAGGTTGGGCACCCTCAGAAATGGCTGCAGCTGGCTTCTATTATACCAATGTTAAGACTGCAATACAGTGTTTTTGCTGTGGATTAGTTTTGCTCGCAAGAAGTCTTGAAAGGTCACCTTTTGTGGAACATAAAAAGCTATGGTCCAGTTGCAAGTTTATTTCAGGCAAAGAGGTTGGTAACATCTGTAAATATGATATTCGAGTACAGAATCCAGAGAACAATTCTCTAGAAGTAAAAAATAAGCACAAAGAAATGGAGTCAAGACTTGAATCCTTCACCAACTGGCCATCTTATTGCAAAGAGATACAGCCTGCTTTACTAGCTAATGCTGGATTTTTCTATATAGGTAATCCAAATGCATATTTATTGTCTGATTTCTAAAATCTCCATGCTGCAAAGAGAACATAAAACATTACAAGTTCTTTGTTGAGATGCAAAATTGGTCTAATGCTACTAAACCAAT
Organism: Laticauda colubrina; assembly: GCA_015471245.1. Taxonomy (NCBI): domain Eukaryota; kingdom Metazoa; phylum Chordata; class Lepidosauria; order Squamata; family Elapidae; genus Laticauda; species Laticauda colubrina. Next base: position 35,619,655 of record BLBF01000010.1, on the reverse strand, counting down.
ACTGCTACTGTCCATTAATTGTACCACATTTCCAACACACACTGCTGTTGAGAAATATTACCATTTTTATCTCGATAAGTGGCACTATTCCCACTGTACACCAAGCCACAAACCCAATTATAGTCAAACTGGTGTTTCTGCCAGCTCATTCATTTTAACTGGGGTTTTCAACAATGCAGGGTCCTTATTCATTTTCTCCAGGAGGTGCCTGAACCATAAGCCCCTGGGCCAAAAGAATTATCTGAGGCATCTGGAGGATTGTTGTTTTAAATGGTGATATTATTATTATTTATGTTTTTGACTGCTGCTTGTAAGAGACCCAGTGTTATTGTATGTAATACAGCAGCAATGCAAGTCCAATAAACAAGTAGTCCTGGTGTTTGAGCCCTGGTGGAGCAGTGGTTAAAATGCAGAACTGTAGGCTAACTTTGCCCACAGCCTGGAGTTGAATCCTCAAAGTTGACTCAGCCATCCATCCTTCCAAGGTTGGTAAAATGAGGACCCAGATTGTTGAGGGCCACATGCTGACATTACAAACTGCCCAGAAAGTGCTGTAAAGCATTATAGGGCAGTATGTAAGTTTAAGTGCTATTAGTATAGCCAAGTAGAAGTTTATATGTTTTGTTCCATAGGCATCCAATAGAAACTACAATTAAGTCTATAAATTCAACATAGCATTTTGTATATGTACTATCGGGTGGGATTGTACCTGGTTGGACCAGTTCTATAGAACTGGTTGTTATTATTCTGCAGTTTAGAGAACCGGCAAATCGTGCCACTAGCTGCCCCTTCCCTGCCCCACCGGGTTACTCTTTATCTGGCATGCGCACCATCCAACTTGCCTACATTGTGTCTTCGCCTAATTTTTGGTAAATTGCTCTTTTTCCTCCCCCTCCCGACAATCAGCTGTTCCAACTATCAGCTGTACCGGTGATTTAGATTAGCTAGAAAGTAGGAAATCATTGGATTTCTTGCTTTCTAGCTAATCTAAATAGCTGTTGTACTGCTTTGCCTTTGCCCAGGAGGCTTCCCTGAGACCCAGTCAGGGGTGGTATTCAGGGGGTTGTGGGGGGGTGGAGAAGTGGCCCAAGAGCAGAGCTGAATCTTCCTTAGGGCTGAAGCTTCCATTTTTCAGTGCAGATTGAGGCAGCAGATGGCAGAAAGGTAAATCTGTGAGTGAATCTGATTCTGTGAGCAACTCAATCTGCCTGCCTACTTTGCCTGATTTTGGATAAAAGTTGCTCTTAAAAAAATCAATATTTGCATACATGGTGTGTTGGGAGTTAAGTTTCCTTGCTAGCAAATTTTATGAGTTTGCTTGCAAACAAATTGTATGTGACTGGGGCAGCAGATTGCAAAAAGGTAAAACTGTGAGTGAATTTGTGATTCTCTGAGTAACTCAATCTGCTTGCCTGCTTTGTCTGATTTTGGGTAAAAGTTGCTCTTTTTTAAATAAAAAAATCAATATTTACATACAAGCCACGCCCAGCCAGTCAAGTGACCACCAAGCTATGCCTACAAATCAGGCCACGCCCACAGAACCAGTTGTTAAGAAATTTTAATCCCACCCTTATGCATACAGGATGAATCTATTAGGTTTCATACACAAGGATGATTAATGTAGCTTTCCCTATTAATACAATCCTCTGCTTGTTTGGTATTCTTATTGTACTGGTTTGCCTTCCAGAAGGATAGCTTCAAAGTACCAAGAGTCAGATGAATAGCTCAGCTCTGTATAATTGTCTTTCATTCAGGCATAAAAGATACAGTTCAGTGTTTTGCCTGCTCTGGGTGCCTGGGAAATTGGGAAGAAGGTGATGATCCATGGAAAGAACATGCAAAATGGTTTCCTGAGTGAGTAATACACAAGACAAGTTCACAATCCCTTTATATTCCTCATTCTAATATTGAAGATCTAGTATTGTAGTTATATTCCCAGCAGCTGAGACTCCACTACCAGATTCCTTGGAGCAAATCCAAGATAGCCAAATGAATAGAAGAGCCAACAGTATATTTGATCTGCAACCACCAACCACAAGATTGTTGCTAATTATGCCTAAAGATTATCCTTAAAGGAAAGCACGAGTCATTGTAGGATGATAGCACTGACAACATAATTCAATGTCATGACAACATAATTCAATACTCATCCATTACAGGGCCATTGCAGTGTTCTATTTTGGTTACTTATGCCTTCCACATGCATTCTCAGTTGCAAAGGTGTTGTTAGAATGTCTTTGTTGCTCTGTATCTGTGACAGAAACACTCTCCTTTTGGAAATGAAATGAAATTTAACCATCTCTGCATCCTGGAAGAATATTTTTTAAATGTAACATTTCAAACAGTTTTAATAGGTTTTAAAATGTTTGCTTATGTATGTTTATGTTAATATAAACTGGCATGATTTTTTTATTTAAACAATGCTATGTATTGCTTTAGTAATATTCAAAACAGCAGGTGAAGAGCATAATAAGCTAAGCGTGTGAACTAAATCCTCATCGTGGTTGGATTTATAGGTAAGAGTTGGTCAGAGGTTTCTAAGGCATTAAACCCTGATCCAACCCAATGTCTTAAACATCATAACAAACAATGATAAAATTTATGTCATTACATAAACATATTATCATATAAGTAAAAATAAAGGAATGCTGAATAAGAAAGCCTAATATAGGTAGACTGAAGGGTGCTTTAATTCTTAGGCTATCCTGAACCATTCCTGCCCTTCCAGGGTGCTGATTCACTTCTTATTCCCATATATTACAACAAATTACTCTCTCTGGATTGTTTGGGATGAACAGGTAGAAGAAACAACTATTTTCACCATCAACAACCCCAGCCTATCACTGTTCCATTTTCTATCACCTCCATTCTGAAAATTGGAATTGTAGTCAGATTTCAATATAGTAGTTTTGTTACTAGAAAGACAATGTAAATACTATGAATAAATACATTTATGCATTAATTTCTAGTGGGCAAAATTCCAACCTGATTCCCTCAAAATATCTTGAGTTATAATAATCATTGCCAGCTAGCATTGCCAATAATCTTCTACAGTAGACAGTGGAATTTATAATCCAACATTTTTGGCAGGCACCATCTAAAGGAGCATTGCTTTTGGATATTTGTATGCTAGTTATAAAGTAAAAAAGTGTTAAGAATCCTGAGAACAAAAACTGAAACAACATGTCCTTCTTATTTCATAATATAAAACTCAATTCATATTAAAAATCTCCACAATATAGCGTACCCATTACAGTATATTACATTTGTGCTTTAAATTCTTGGTCAAATGCCAGGACAGACTGAAATTCCATTAATTGTTCATATCTGTTGTGATAATCTAAAATATATAAATTATCATTATATTATTTTATAGATGTGAATTTCTTCAAAGGGAGAAGTCCAGAGATGAAATTAAACAGTATATTCAAAGTTATTGCGGATTTTTTGACATCACGGTATTCTTTTTTCATTTTTATTTTATTGAAACATTAGACTATGATTATTTAAGGAGCCACTCTTAATCCTCAAGATCTTAATTTTTTGTTGGAAAGTCTTAACTAAACCTCCTGAAAAGTATTTTTCTAGATTGTCTTTCTTCACAAAATTAAAAGTTAGAATGTTTGAGTACTGTGGTAAATTAAAGCAGCAATTAAGCTGATGCTGAGTGTTGAGTTAGCTAAGAATGAGACTCGAGACCAGTCTCGAGACCTTCCTCTCTTTTATTTAGTTCTTAAATTCCGTCTGAGCCAGGAGCCAAGGTAGCCCTTTTTTATAGAGAGGCTGCTCGCAACTCGTGGCCAATGACGGCTCCTTGATTCTCCCGCCGCTGAGGTGGTCAATCATAGGCTAGCTATTTTTGGCCAATCAGCGTCGAGCAGAACACCAATCGGATTCAAGTGTTTGTGGACCAATGGGAATAGAGTATTTGGAGTATGCTAATATGTAATACCCCTCCCCTCTTGGTTTGGTCCTACCTTACGTAGTCACGAAAGTAGGCGGGGCTTTTATGTTGTCTAGTTGACCTGCGCAGTTTAGTTATGCTGTTGTCTTTGACGGGTTCGCACGGGATCGCTGTTTCTCCCGTCTTTCTCTGTGGAACCTCCTGGAAGGTGGAGTCAGCCATGCCGCTCCCACCTGGCCTACCCGGGCTGGTAGAGTCGGCTCGGCTGCTCCCTTCTAGAGTGGCTTCTTGGTCTTCTTGTGCCTCCTGTTCCTCTTCGCCAAAATCTTCTTCAGGTAAGTCATTGTTTCTTTCTGAGTTTATTTGTGAATCTGATTTGTGGGTTGTGTTTTGATTTTGCGGTGTTTCTTGTTCTGATGGAGGGTCTCCACCTCCCCTCTTATTTGTGTTTAAGGGGTCTCCCCCCTCTCTGGTTGGCTTATTACTGTTTTTGTTTAATGTTTGCTGTGGTTCTGGAATGTATGTGTGTTGTTCTTCGTGCCTGGGTATGTCAGTGGTTCGTTCCAATGTTCTTGATCTTAATTGATCAATGTGTCTCTTCCAGCTTCTACCACCATCCGTTTCTAGTCTATACGACCGGGGTCCTATTATTTGTGTTATTTTTGCCAGTATCCACAGCGGGTGCCCCATGAGATTTTTAGTATAGACTAGGTTTCCTGGTTCAAATGTGCGGTGTCTACTGGAGGAGTCTGTTGGTTTTTCAGGGCTGTATGTGGGGTGTAATCTATCCAATTGTGATCTTAACTTTCTGCCCATTAATAATTCTGCTGGGTTTTTATTTGTAATGGAGTTAGGTGTGATGTGTTATATGGTGAGCATTTTATAAATGTTTTCCTGTATGTCTCCCGTGTCTAATTTTTCTATGGTTTCTTTGGTATACCGGACCATGCATTCTGCCCGCCCGTTCGTAGCCGGTCGGCCCAGCACTGTAAAAGCATGCCTTATTCCGTGTTCGGCGAGGAACTTTTCAAATGTCAATGCTGTGAACTGTGGCCCGTTATCTGAAACTAATAGGTCCAGTAACCCATGTGTGGCGAAAAGTTTTCTCAGTTGTTTGATAACTGCTTCTGTAGTTGTTGAGTTCATGATGCTTACTTCCAGCCAATTTGAGTAAGCGTCTACTATGATTAAAAATGTGTGTCCTTTTGTGGGCCCTGCGAAATCTATGTGGATTCTTGACCAGGGCCCCTTCGGTGTCTAGTATAGGTGCTGAAGGAGGTGCAGGTTAGGATCTTTGGCATTTACCGCAGGTTTCTACCCATTTCCCAATATCCTTATCCATCCCTGGCCACCATACATAACTCCTGGCCAGAGATTTCATTCGTACGATACCCGGGTGTCCTTCATGTAGGATATTCAGTACTTGCTCTTGTAATGCCTCTAGTATTACCAGCCGATCCCCCCAAAGAATGCAACCTTTTAACAATGACAGTTCAGTTTGCCTGTTCCTGAATGGTTTAAATCTTACGGTTTCAGCAGACTCTTGCTATGTGTCCCCGTGTCTCGCAATACCGGTACATAGCATCTGGGAAACGGCACTCGGAACAGGGGTGGTCTCCTCCACACCCAGCGCACTGGAACCCTGACTTACGTTCTTTCTTCTCCCGTTTATTTTGTTTAGCCTGGAGTCTGTGGATCTCCACTTCCTCGTCGTCGATCTTGGACAACGATTCGCTATCCGCGTAGTGTGTGATGGTCTTGTGACTCTGACTTTTTCTTTGGAATTTGGCTTGTTTCTGCCAGTGTTTTTGGTGTTGTCGCATTCATTTGTTGCATTTTGGCTGCTGTTTTTTTAGCTGCTTCAGCTGCCGTGGCCTCAGCGATAGCCTCAGTGACTGTAATTTTTGGTCGAGTTCGCAATCGGCTTTGTAGGGTGAGATCTCTTAGGCCAAGGATGATGCGATCCCTCATGGCTTCTTCCATGTTGAGGAACTCGTATGCCCCTCCAATGTCCCTGAGAGCCGCTACGAAGTCTGCGATGCTCTCACCTTTTCTCTGGTCCCGTTTGTAGAACTCATGTCTCCGAATAAGACTGGAGACGGTCGGTGCATAGTGAGCCTTCAACAATTTTTCCAAATATGGCCAGGTCATCTGCTTTACATCCTCTGGCTAATGCCTAATGCCTTTGGCTAATGCCTTGGCCATCTTGAATACTGTGGGCCCACAGTGCGTCAGGAACACGGCTCTTTCTGTTGTCGGAGATTCCTTGCAAGTCGTTGCTTTCCAGGAACATGAGGAATCTATCGATGTATGATTCCCAGTCCTCCATCACTGGATTGAATGGTGCGGGTGGCAAGTTGGTTCCGGCCATTTCGTCTGCTCGGTTCTCGTTGCCACGTGCTCAACTGGTCTCCTTGTCTCAGAATCCCACTCTCATCGCCAGTGTTGAGTTCACTAAGAATGAGACTCGAGACCAGTGTAACTTCAGCTCTTTTATTTAGTTCTTAAATTCCATCTGAGCCAGGAGCTGCGGCAGCCCTTTTTTATAGAGAGGTTGCTCGCGGCTTGCAGCCAATGATGGCTCCTTGATTCTCCCGCCGCTGAGGTGGCCAATCATAGGCTAGCTATTTTTGGCCAATCAGCATTGAGCAGAACATCAATCATATTCAAGTGTTTGTGGACCAATGGGAATAGAGTATTTGGAGTATACTAATATGTAACACTGAGATCTGGAAAAAAAAAAGAGTCCAGAACAATCCTAACTTGACTACCAAAGGGAGGAAATTGCAGCTGTTCAAGACATAGTTATTTGTCAAAATATAAACTCATGGCAGATCAAAAAAAGGTTACTTGAACAAAACTATTCAATGGAGTCCTTATAACAATTTATGTACAGTATTTATAAACTGATTTCAAAGCATCAGTGCAACTTATTATCAAAAAAATAGAAGAAATAGAAACACAAATAAAATAAAAATTCTAATGTTTTGTTTTGTTCAGGGGAAGCATTTTGCGGCATCTACCAGGAAATGTTTACCTTCTGACCCAGGTACAGTGATGGAAATAGAATTCTAGGCCTTTGATTTAAATCACAAGGAAGCAATGTAGATATTTTGGATTATCACACTTGACCATTGGCCTCATTGCCTGGCTCTTATGGATATTGTTATCAAAAATATCTGAAGAAGACTGCAAGACCATGCTAATTGCAGGAATTGATTGCAACAGATAACATTGTCTAATTAATTTTTTTGTCAAAGCTTTGAAACATTTCAAAATTTGCTGATTTTTATTTATTGACTTAGCATTATGTTTATTTTAAATACCTTTAGTTAAGAACTCATGATGAAGTACAATTTAACTCAAAATAATTTTCTTCTCTAATCTTATCCTATGCATAAATAGTGAATGCTGTATAAATGTCTCTGTACACATGAAAAAATGACATATAGGGAAATTTTCATGCCCCTGTCAGAGTCTCAATCCTAGAAGGGAGACGAACAGCTGACAGGGAGTGGGAGTGTGGCTCCATTGGCTGTGGAGGAGGCTGGAGAAAGGCAAAGTCTGGCTGGGCAAAGCAGGGAAGAGATAGAACAAGGGAGAGGGAGTTCAGAGGAAGATCCAGGCTCACCCCTTCTTCATCCTAGGGCATACAGAGAGGAATGGAGAAGAGAGCAATGTGGGCATGGCTTGCGGGGGAGGAAAGGGCCTTGATTCCCTTCATTAGCCACACCTGGGAATAAACGTTTAAAAGATCTGAATACTGACTGCAGCAGCTTCTGGAAACAAACGTAACTTTATCCGGTGTTATCTTTGCTTACCTGTGTTCCTGACATCTTCCCAACAGTGTGAGTTTTGCCATGCCTTCACACCTGGAATTCTTGCTCCTGCACTATCAAAGTAATTACCTCAGTCTGGCTTGATTGGATTTATAGTTACAGTTTGTGTTGAACATGTTTTGGACTTAATTCTCTGCAGTCAAAAGCTGTTCCTGAGAGTTTTTCTCCAGCCAGAAGGTAACCTGGACATTGGTGGCAAAGTTGGAGCTAATAAAAGGACTCTTATTGATTATCTGACTGTGTTGTCTTTGTGCCACGCCCCGGGTCATCACAGAAATGATGATCTACAGTTTTCATTATGTTGTTGGTTTGAGCTCCAACCTTGGCAATTTGGTTGCAAAAGTTTCATCTCCATGCAAGAAGACATCTTCAGTGTACTTTGGATAAGAACACTGAAGATGTCTCCTCAAATGGGGATAAAATATTTGCAAACAAATCGCCAAGCTCGGAGCTCAAACCAACAACATACCAACCCGAGCTACTATCATAATATTCGAAGACATTTCAGTTTTCTTTATTTACAATTTTCTGGGTCTTTTAAAATCAACATACATTTTCTTCTCTACTATAAATCATGAAAATATGTCTACTTGACGATATCTCAGGCATTTCTTCCTAAACCCTGTGATGTTTTTGATTTCTAAAGAGGATCTAGAACCCTTTCTGAACATCTATAAGGATGAAGAGATTCGGCTGGAATCCTTTAAAACATGGCCACAAGATGCACATGCTGACCCAGCAATTCTGGCTAAAGTAGGTTTCTTCTATACAGGTACGTCTCTTATTGCTCCCCCCCAAATAATCTTACCCTTATTTACCAATGTTTGCAAAGTGTTATTGGAGTTTGATTAAAATTTTCATATTTGTATTCAGTTCTAATTAATAATCACCTTCTCTTTCTAATTCCACATCTTAGTATTCTTTTACTGGTTTAAATAATATTTTGAAAATATTTGAAAATATTTTGAAATTATTTTAAGTCAAATCAAAAAACAGGTTTTTCAAATGATGGCTATATTGAATAAATTTTAATTCAGTCACCTAGGAAACTTGTTTTAATTTAAAAAAAAATTCCTTGTATATAAAGCAGTGTTTGTCAAGTTTGGTGGCTTTAAGATGTCAATTCTTCAATGCCCAGAGTTCCTGGAATTCTGAAAGTTTAAGTTCACATATCTTAAAGTTGCCAAGATAGAGAAACACTGATGTAGAGTTAAACATTAACGACACTACTCTAAATATTTAATCTTACTACTGTTTGATGAGGTTCTGCATTGCTTGGAAAATGACTCAGAGGAAAATAACTTCACCTTTGAGTAAGTGTGAACATGCAACTCAAGTTTTTTCAACTTTGATGAAAGCCTCAACAAAGGAACAGTTACTTTAAGAGACACTTGGACTTTAAATAATATACTTCTTAAAGAGTCAGCATGTTTTTTCTGCCTTTCATAGGCTATTCATTAAAAATCAAGCAATTATGCTTGGTTGAGGGCTTAACTCTTTGTATGTTGTATTTAAGTGTTTAAGGAAGCATGTAGAAAAGTGTCAAAAAAGGAGATGGAAATTTAACATAAGTGATATATCTTGATATATATATCTTTTCTTGAATTGATATTTTGGACTAATGGAAGGCCATGAAGACATAACTCTTCATCCACTCACTGGGGTAAAGTGATAGGAGCCTTGGAATGTTGTCAAGGCATTCTAGGATGACTAAGGAACTTGGGTTTTAGCTTTTAGTGTTATGTTTTTTATGGTTTTATGTTTTTATAATTTTTTTGTTGTGATCTGTCCAGAGACTTTTGTGTGTCTAATCACACTTGGCCAATATTCTATTCTATTCTATTCTATTCTATTCTATTCTATTCTATTCTATTCTATTCTATTCTATTCTATTCTATT
>BLBF01000010.1:35511495-35610003 GCA_015471245.1 Laticauda colubrina | reverse complement strand
TTCTATTCTATTCTATTCTATTCTATTCTATTCTATTCTATTCTATTTTCCGCTCCATTCCTGGAATCCACATAGCCTCATTGCTGGGCACCCATCTTTCTCAGTCCTTTACTGCATAAGATTGATGAAGGAACATTGGGAAGCTGTTAATTGTTAATGATGTGGTTTTTTAATGTTTATTGTTTTTCTAAAATATAAGTTAACATTGATGTCCTAAGTCTCTGTGACCATAGTATGTTCATTCTGTTCTAAACTACCCCAGTTAACATTTTATCTCATTGAGTTGATGATTTTATGGCATTCCTAGACAAACGTCTTATAGCTCTCAATCCCAAAATCATAAAGTGTATTTCCAGGACCAAAAACTGTTGGCTCCCTGTTTTAGGTCCTCAAGTCATTTAATTTATTTACAAGAAAAGCTACACATTTAAAAATGAGAAGAGGGTCTTCCATCCTAGCAAACTAAGTGTCATCATCTGGTCATATTTTCTGACAAGTTAGTTCTTCCAGGTAGCAGCCAATCTCTAATCATCTCATGTATCATCCTATCTTACAGTATGAATAATTATCCTCATCTAACCCCAAAAGGATCAATTCTATGCATTCTGATAGATGTTCCCTTCCTTCTACTTATAAGTAAGAGAGTGGAGGCTTTGTTTTTTTTGATTTTCATTTAGCATTATATCTATTATTTTAATGATCTTGATGTCGTGTTAACAAGTCAACTGAAACAAAAGAGAGTATTACAGATCTGATCAAAATTAATAGATTGATCAAACATTGATGACAGCATTCTTCTCTCTCTCTCTCTCTCTCTCTCTCTCTCTCTCTCTCTCTCTCTGTGTGCATATACTGTGTGTATACACCCCTCCCCCACAATGTTGAACTGCTATTGCCTTTTTTTTTGCAGGGAAAAACGATACTGTACAGTGCTTTTACTGTAGTGGGTGTGTGAAAAACTGGAAAGAAACTGATAATCCTTGGGAAGAACATATGAAATTTTTCCCTCAGTAAGTGAAGATTGTCTCATTACAATATAATTTATAAAATAGTATAACTGTTTGTTTAAAAGTTACAAATACTTGCCAATCTTGTAGAAATGAATTAAATAATAAATAATGCAAATAAATACTTGGATAAATATGTATGTTTTAATTGGTTGATTTAATTACTTTTTAAATTGTACCGAGGAGGTCCTCCTAGGGAGTTTGTTCTAACTCCAGTGAAATTTTTTCCACACTGTGGGTCCATCATGTTACAAAAATGAATTCCATAGAGAAGTCAAACAATACATGACAACATAAGCAGGATGTCTTCCAGTCTTCCACTGAAAATGTCAGAAGGACTGAACATGAATAAATTGTCCTAAGGATAGCCTTAAGCACCATTGTGAATTCCTTAACTTTAACGTTAAGAACTGGCAACCAATGAATCTGTCTCAGCAGGGGAACAATGTAGAACTTCACATATTCAAATCCTCCAGAATATGGCAATATGATGGTGAGAAGCACCACTCACCACCCATGTTGCCACTTTTGGACCATCTTTAATTTTCTAATTGTATTCAAGAATTGCTTCATGAACACATTGTAGTGATCCTGTCTTAAAGTCTTGGTGCATCAATCACTCTTTCCTCCAAATAGTATAGAAGTCTCTCTTTTTATCAAACAGCCAGCCATCTAATGTGGACATCTGGCTGGATTTAGCAGGACTCCTAAGCTATAAATATAACTCTAAAGAAGAATGCCCCCCCCCCCCCAGCAGATATATCTTCTTAATCGTGAAATTAGCAACAGTGCTATATAATTTGCATTCAACTTCATTTTATTTTCTCCTACATCTAGTCCCTAATGGTCTGGAGATATACAGAACCCTTGTAAACTTCCTACTTGGAATTTGCGGAAAAGAAGTGTAGATGCTCTTCATATGTAGCAGATTATTATTATGAGCCATGGTGGCACAATGCTTAGAATCCAGTACTGCAGGCTTCTTCTGCTGACTGCTGACTGCCAGCAGTCGACAGTTCAAATTTCACTGGCTCAAGATTGATTCAGCCTTCCATCCTTCTGAGGTCAAAATGAGGATCCAGCTTGTTGGGGGCAGTATGCTGACTCTGTAAACCACTTAGAGAGGGCTGTAAAGCACTGTGAAGCAGTATATAAGTCTAAGGGTATTGCTATTGCTATTATTTATATCATCTTAATTAGCACATGCAGATAGCTAGGATTGGTGACAGTTATAGTTCAACCATCACAAGCGGTTCTAGATTGGAGCAAACCACACAGTCTGTTGATGGATCCTAGGCCATGATATAGGTATAGAGGTATAGTTTTATTTTTATTTTTTTAAAAAAGGCAAACAGACTGGTTGGTGCCAGATAAAACAGCAAGATTCAATCATTCAGTGGTGCATCATCTAAGGGTATACAAATATTAGTGATATCTGATATGGTTCATTTTGTTGATCTCAGTTAACACAGCTATTCTTTAAAAATGCATTGCAGTTGTAAGCTATCAGATCCAGAAAGATGGATATCTTCGGAAAATAGCAAAATGCAACCAGAGGCCGAGTCACAGCATGAAAAGGTAAAACAGAGGGGAGCTAGGATTTGATTAGGTTAACTTTTTCATAATAGAAAGTAATTTCCATTTGTATAAATAGAAGTATCAGAGAGAAAAAACAAGAATTGTTATTGCTTTTTTGTAATATTTTAATAAATTGTCAGCAGTATGTACAAATTTTAAATTTTGGTTAGAAATTCAGGTTGCCAGTATAGATCCACACAAAAGCGAGTTCACTGAAGAGGGGGTGATTGCTTTTAACAAGGATACTAGATTATCAGAAACTAAAAGAAGGATGCTACATTTCTTATTCAGCGAGTAATTTAGCTTACATCTTATATAGTGCAATACCTCCTTTGCATATTACACAGCATCTATTGGTTGGGCTGGATCTTTATATAATTTTAGTACCATTTATTGTAAATGGGTGAAACAGAAGAAGGTTCAGTGTCTCAATGGCCATGTTACTTCTTAAAAGTTGATGCTGAGGTAGTGGTGGTGGTGGTTCTCGATTTGTTCTAGATTTGTTGTCAGCAACTGTGTCCCAGGTGAATCTTGTACAGTAATCAGTGTGCAATCCCTATGGTGACTGCCTAGTCTGCATATGTGGAAGAGCCATACCAGTGCAGTAAAGGTTTTCATGCTATGATGTTCCACAAGATGAAGATGTCTTGTCATCTATGAAATAATGGCTGACACAAAATTAATGGGATAGATTGTAGTTGGTGCCACCAACTATTCAGAAGACATCCTCCCTTTGGAATGCCAAGGAGTCTCTTCAAATTCTACACTAGTATCTAATAGCAGGACTAGACTAATGAGAATGAACAAACAGAAATTTAATTAAGTAAAACAAAGTGTCCTTCAGTGCTATACAGGACAGAACCTTAATATGCTTTTTTTTTTTTTTAGCAAACATATTACAATGAGAATTCGAATGAGATAGAAGCTGTCAGCTCAACCAGTAAGTATTTTACCACATACAATGGCATGGATCACATATATTTTGCCTTAAATTTTAAAATAAGTATGTGAAGCATTCAGTTTATTCAGGATCTATATAACCCTGCACTAAAAACACCTGTGTAGCATTTGTATGGAGTTCATTGATTCAACAGGATTTTTTTTAAGTTTTACATTTAAATTAGCATACCTAAGGTTTCAGGCCAAATGAAGGGCATACAGTCAACTACACTGCACAATTGGATATCAAAAGAGATGCTTTATGTAGATGTTAACTTATAGTATACTGTAAACCAAGCCTGGTAAGTGTCAAGTCACTGGTAGAAAGTAAAGTATAAATGTATTAAAATCATAAAATAATTTGGTGGCTTTCAGCCAATTTTGGCTCCTGGTGACTGTTAGATAAGAAAGACCCTGCAGTTTTCTTGGCAAGAATTTTGTTTTGGGAATTGGCTTGTTCCTGCCTCTTTTCTGGGGCTGAGAGGCTTACACTCTCCTGATTTCTAGCCTGGTGCTTAATCTCTCTCTCTCTCCCTCCCTCCCTCCCTCCGTCCCCCCCTCTCTCTCCCTCCCTCCCTCCCTCTCCCTCTCCCTCTCTCTCTTATCTACATAGGAACTATCATTATTTATTTAAACATTTTAAGTTTAAAGAATTATTTTATTTATTACATTTATAAAATTGCTTATCTTATTCAAGCTCTGGATAGCTGACAGTATACTAATTCCTTATTATTCTATTATTTTACCTCTGTTTATACACTTTTCCATTTTCTTCCTCTTTATTATTGTAACCAGCCTAGAGTAGCCCTACAGTGAGATAGTGGGCAAATACAGTTAACAAATAAATAAATGAATAGACCCACAATAATATAATATCTTATAGTTGGCATTTGAGAATCATTATTGAGGGCGTGATGGTTATTTGGTATTTCCCAAACCAACATTTTCTTGCCGGACAATCCCTTTCTGGATCTTCTTTCCTTCAAGTTTGCATCTTATCAAAGGGGTTATTTTCTGTTTTGCATTTTCATTTTGCTTACCCAGTCTGCAAAATATATAATGCCAATATATTCATGGAGACTTGGAATCTTTCTTTCAACTTCTTCACACATTTGTGCTTCACATTAAGCAATATTTAATTGTTTTAAAATTACTATTTATGTGTTGAAAACAGAGTGATTAGGAAGTGTGCAAGACAGTAAGACACAACTTTGTTATAAGTATAGGATGTCCAGCAGGAGAACAGCCACCAAATGGAAATGAACAATTAGAAAAAACAGTTTTGCTAAAACATGTCAAATCAACTTTATCGAGGCAAATGTCTCATTTCTGCTTTTACAGACATTGTTCTGGATGAACGTGAATGGCTGCAAAGAAAGCTCTCAGAGGCTTATAATGATTTCAGTTTCAGGAAAACATTTTCTTTTGGGGATCACACTCATTTTGCCGTTGACTTGAAATTGCTTTATGGGGATCTGGCCATTGTCTCCAAGGACATCAGTAACCAACCACAGCAGCAGCTGACATTGCCTGAGATCCTGGAGAGCTTTTATTCCATTACAGTAATAGAAGGAGAGGCAGGCAGTGGAAAGACTGCATTGCTTCGGAAAATCGCAATTCTTTGGGCCTCTGGATGTTGCCCCATACTCAGCAGATTCAAGTTAGTTTTTTATTTGTCCCTGAATTCTGGAAAACGTGATCGAAGTCTGTCCGACCTTATTTGCAATCAGGTAATAGGGCTTAAAGGGACCTTGACTGAAGATTCTCTGAAGAACATATGCCAAAGTTTAACTAACGAGGTCCTGTTCCTTTTGGATGAGTTTGACACAATGAATGGGCTTCCCTGGCCAATCGAAGATTTGATTCAAAAGAACTATTTGAACAAAAACTGCTTGGTTATTGCAGTGCGTCCTCACCAAGTTAAAGGAATTCGCCAACATGCAAACACTCTTCTCAGTATTTTGGAATTCCCATTAAGTAGCACACTCTATCTGTTAAGAAGACTATTTTCATACAATGTTCGGCTTTTAGAAGACTTTTTTATTCAATTGTCTTATGAAGAGACCATGCGTTCCATGCTGAAGACTCCCCTTTTCGTTGCAGCTCTTGCCTCGTACTGGGCTCAGAATCCCAATGGCAACATATTCACTGGTACTGTCATTTTAAAAGCCTACAGACTGTACAGCTTGTTGAAATATCCTCACGAAGTGGATCGCATGAAAGCCATGATGTCTGCTTGTGGTGAATTAGCTTTACAAGGTCTCTTCAAATCCCTCTTTAACTTCAGTGAGAAAGACCTGTCTGAAATTGGGATTAATATGGAGGAAGCTGTTTACTTTGGATTGCTGAGCAAATTTACTGCCCAAAGGCTCCAGCCACTCTATAAGTTCTTCCACCTTTCCTTCCAAGAATTTCTTGCAGGACAAAAAATGAGTGAGCTCTTGGCTTCAGATGTGCAGTCAGATAAAAAGAAAGGCCTGGAATACTTGCAGCAAATCAACACATTTATGAAAATTAATGGGCGCTACCAATATATTTTGAGATATGCTTGTAGTGAACCATCCAAAGCAGTACCCATAATAATATCCCACCTACTGAATTTAGTCAGTTGCAAGAAGTCACTTGAAAGCCATTCAGATATTTATCTACAACAAACTCCAGACCTTAATTTAAAAGGATACGAGCTTATCAGCATTGCCTCTAGTTTTATTCCAGAGCATCATCACTCAAAATTCATCGAAACTGTACTGACAATTGCTACTGAGTTAGCCTATCAAAGCAACATGATCTCCGATTGTGCACCTATGATTTTAGAGATTCTAACTGGAAAAAACTTTCCTTTATATTTGTTGAAAAGTAAATCCATCCATCAATTATGTCTGGATTATCCAGAAAGTTTGTTCTTACCAAGTAGATTTGAGGAAGTGCTTACAGGCAGGGAGGAACTTATTGATATGGCTGCCGTGGAAAGTGTTTTTCTCAACTTGAAGGTTCCATCAGTTGAACCAATATACACTCAAGCTTTTCAACTGTTCAGTAATGTTACCCAGCAACTAAAAGACGACTTAGATTCTATTAATAATTTTAGGAGCTATAGATGCAGAGAGATTCCGGATTCCATAATAACTCCATTTCTCTGTGTGAAAAACCGTGAGAAGATTCCATGTCTGAAATTTGTTGTCAATCACATGACTTCCCTTGAAGCTCCTGATATTGAGAATTTAAAATTGCTCTTCTCATTTTTTGATAATATTGAACTCAATTTGCAAAATTGCAAAGGCCTCCTTGAGAACATCAAGATGGCTATTGAAGAGAACTTGAAGTCTTTTAAAGTCTTCAGCTTATACAATACTGAACTGAATGAGCTGGAAGAAAACCTACTTCTTTCAATGTCTTCACTTGAATCCCTTGACATTAAGTGGAGTGCTTCAGTACCAGGTACTTCTATCTATTTTGCTTTTAATTTATAATGCAATATTCAATATTGCTGGATCTTGCAAGATTCTAGGTGGAAATATTACAAAAATATTTTTTATAAATAAATCAGAAAATACTGGAGGATTAGGAGCAACATAAGTGGGGACAAGACTGTATTTGATTTTGCTTGATTTATTTGAGGATTTCCTTAATAAGTCTCATTAAATCTGGCAAGCATGTCAAACCAACTTAACATAGAACATGCTAAATACTGTGATCACAATAAGCATGCACAGGATTTAATGATAAACCTGAGTAATGTAATTTACATATTGATGTACAAATAAATGCATTGCTTATCTATTTACCTTATAAGTTTCAGAAACTCTTTTTGCAAATTTGGACAAATACACGTTTTTAAAGGAACTCTCGTTGAATCTATCTGACTGCCAGAATATGTCTGATACAATCCTAGAGGGATTCAAAAATCTTCATAACATTGAGAAATTGATTCTTGACAACATTCAGTTTAAAACAAATTCTACCTGGCTAGGTAAGTCTTTTGTGTATAAAATTCAAGAGTACTTTTAATGGACAACTGGTTGCACATGGATGAAAAACTGGGAGATTTCATGCTTTTATCCTTTTCCCCTAAAATAACACTATTCTTTTAAAATGTGTCTCTTGTAAGTTATATTAGAACTGAGAATTCTTACTCCTGTTTCAGAATGTAGTAAGTCCAGCTCAGAGGACTCTTAAGTAGAACAGATAATTTTGGGAAGAAGGATTCACTGGGGCTTCAAGTAGGCACAATCATGTGACAATAATCTAAGTGTGTAACTAAGAGCAGTAGCATCCAGTTGTGTATTGTATTGTTCCAAACTGTTTAATACTGTACATCACCCAGAGCTATGATGTTTGGGGTTTTTTTGAAAATTTTATTTGAGTTTTCACACACACAAAAAAAACATAATACAAATAAAACATCTTTTTTTGAAAATAGCATGGTCCCAGGTTATTACTTCTTCATACAGACACAAACTCAATTTCATGCTCATTTTTGTGTTCTATTCCATATCTTATTACTGTTTTACATTTTCTACATAGTTTTTCCCCTCGTTTAATTTTCTCAACTTTATTTTGATTATCTCATTTCAATTCAAATCATTATATTTATACTTTTGTCTGTCCTGTTTCAATTTCATATTATCTTTTCTCATTAAACAAATTTTCCCCTGTAGTTATTAATTGGAGTATGATACCTTTATATCTTTTAATTTTATCCATTCAACTCTTATTTAAGCTTCAATGTATACCTTTAAGATTATAACATTCAATATAATATATAACTTCCAATCGAATTTTGCTTCGTAAATTCTTAAAATGCACACTATATTCTTTAAAAAATATAATATATATATGTAAATAAAGCACTCATTCCATTCCAATTCAATTCTATCATTAATATTCATTTAAATCTTAAAATCTTTAACATTTCTTTTCAATTAAATATCATATTTCCTTGGGAACACTTATAAACTTTCCATAATTAATTCTCCCCTCCCCCATATTTCTCTTCACTGATATTTTATAAATCATTAATAATAATTAAAATGTTCCCATCCTTTCCTAATTTAATTCTCTCATTCACTTTATTTCATTTATTTATTAACAAACATTCCACTAGATTATGATAAATATTTTATCCATCATTTTAATCATATTTTCAAAAATTATTTCTATTTGTAATATAACAATACTATCTTATGTACCTTTGCAGAATCCCTTTTACAATTAATTTTTCACCCATTATCTCTAAACAGGCTTATACTTTTAATTCTTATACCTTTGCCCTTGTTTCTCTATATTTTGTTTCTGTCCTTTATAACTTTTTCCTTTCTTTCTTTCCCCTCTTCTTCTCCCTCCCTTTTTACCCCCTTGTCTCTCTACTTCTAATTCTCTCTTCTGTAATCCCCTTTTCTGTTGCTTTCTAATATTATACTTATTTTTCAAACTATTCTTCTTTTTTTCGGTTGTTTTTTCAAATCTTAAACTTTTCATTCTCTTTCCCCTCTTTCATTTTTTCCCCCACATAAAATTACTTGATCATTAAAGATGGCTTCTTCTTTGTCCCAATCTTCTTGTTCTGCAAGCATTTCTTGTTGTTTCTCATGTTCCAGATCTCCATTTCTAAGAGTTGAAATACGAAGCCAAAAGAACCTCTCCCTTCTTGTGCATTTTCTTTGTACTTTTTAAGTTCCATTTTCAGTTCTTCTAAAAGTGGTGCCATTTTAAACACTTTTAAACAACCACCTGATTGATTTTGGTCATTTAAATGCAATAACCAAAAATCCAAAGATCACCAGGTAATCCAAATAATCCAAAGCTGTTTCTTCTTGCATCTTTTTTTCCACTTTCTCTTCTCTTTCTTCTCTTATTTTGTTGCCAAGTTTCAGTTAAAATGTATCTTTTAGGAATCTTATTGAGGTTTCACTGTAAATTCCTTTTAGTTCCAGGCAGTCTCCTCCATTTTTCCAGATCCTGCCCTTTTATTATTTTCTCTCCTTTCCTGATTTTAAAAGCTTTTAAGTATCCAGAAATCTTTATTATCCCTTTGACATTTTATTTTTAGCTTAAATGCCTATTGATGTCAAAGTGGATTTTTTTTTCAATTTCTTGCTTAAGTCTCTTAGCTGTCAGTATAGGGAAGGGAAGAAAAAAAAGAAACCCCAAATCCTTTTCCTTCCCTCTCTCCTTCACTGCTTCAAAATCTTCTTTGGGAACAATGTTATTTTTTTATATTATTTACATTCCACGTACCCTACGTTGTTGCTTTTGCAGTTTAACCTGGTCAACCAAAATTTTCTCTTCTTATCTTCCTCCTGCACATTCTTTTCCAGTCAAGTTCTTTGAGGTGGCCATTTCTGACCACCGCTGCAACCGCCTTCAGGAAAGGGAGTAATGACCAGCTGAGGAGGAGAGATGCGGCTCTCCTCAACCCTGCTGGCAGTCTCCCCCCTCTTCACCACCTCTCGGGGTGGCTCAGCCCCGAAATCAGCCGGTTCGGGCCACTCTGGCGGCGAGCACGGATTGAAACTGCGCATGATCGCGGTTTCAGTCTGTCGGCAAAGGAACTCAAACCAGAAGTCCCCACCCAGACCTATGATGTTGTTAGGCAGTCTACACATTTAATAAATAAACAAATATATAGACCCACCAACCAATCTAGGCAAAATGCTGACAACCCCAATCACTTTTGTGCATGTTTTGTTGGGACATGGACATACAAATGGTTGGGGACTGAAACGTGGTGTTGCAACTGCCTTTTTTGTCTATTTTGAAGCCCCCCCAAATGGGAAGCACTAATTAGAGAAAAGTTGGGTAAAATACTTAAAAGGCATGTGAGGATTTTAATAAATTCACTGTGTTTCATCCTTAAATTTTATTTTTAAATGCAATACATATATAATTAATGGTATAATCATGATGAGATTGCATTTCCACAAAATCCTTGGGTGCTAAGAAAAGATATATACAAAAAGTACATATGCTACAATGCACATAAAATGTTGGTGTATAACTTTTCCTTCATATCTACCTGTGGTGGTATTCTACTGGTTTGGCCCAGTTCTGCTGAGCCAGGAGCGTCAATGAGCAATGGACAGCAAAACAGTTCTCTCTGCTGCTCTGCTGTTGGGCCCACCTGCCTGCCCGGGCTCCCATATTCACCTTTATCCTGATTTTGAAGTGCAACTGCTTTGCACGGTACAAAAAAGTGCCATGCGGCAGCTGCTGAAGTGACTGGGAGAGTGCAGGCTTGCGGGAGGTGAGTTGGAACACCTCTGTGCCTGGGCAAAGTGTGCATTTGGTGCACGCACACATGCAGAGTGTGTGCATGCATGCAAAGCGCGCCCACCAAGCCACACCCACCAAATCGGTGGTAAAACTTTTTGAATCCCACTACTGATATGTACATCATAGACCAATGTGGAAATCAGACTGGAAGAAACTTGCAATTCGTATCATGAGGAGCTAGCTGAAAATGAAACTGGCAGATTTGTGCATGCCTAGGGTGAAAAGGAATAGAAGTGAAATATATGCTTATGTAAAATAGATTCTGAACTAACATGAAGTAAATCTACTGTACACCTGTCACTACTAAAATCAAAAGTAGCTTAAAATTCTTCACATTACAGTGTGCTTTTTCTTTTTCTTAACAGGTGAACTCATACAGAACTGTCCAAATCTCTCTCTCTTCCATTTGCAAAACTCACCTTTTTTTAATATGGGAGCTCTTATGAATGCAATGTCTTCCTGCAAGAAGCTTACTGAAATTCTCCTCAATGAGTTGAATATTGGAGATGAAGATCTGTATACCCTTAGTAAGAAAATTTTAATGGAAAACTTTTGCAATATTAATACCAAATAACACTTTTGCTTAGTATCAAACAAGTGACAATTCAAAGGCCACAATGTCCTCAACTTAAAATATATCTCAGAGATTAGAGCCTTCTGTGCTGACCTGAACATACTTGGGAAATGATATGTCTGGTTTGTTTTTCTGCTATTCTTACACACACATTGCTTTAAAATAAGAGTGTGGGATGCGCTGAATTGTATTTGTAATGAGAAAGCAACATAAAAGGTTGATTGCAGTGGACAGGAGGAATGACCCTGAGGAAAAGGAGGAAAAACTGATAACCAAGACAATGGCTGAATAAAGAAATTTGAGCCAGGGCAGTACTGTAACCTGAGAAAACAAGAGATAGTTCTTTTATCTGTTTTGGTAATGGTTCTTTCTCCTATTACTCAAGGTCATTCTTTATTCCAACTTCATTATCACAAATAATCCAATTTCCTTTTCACATAGCAAGAGGTACTATGAACTGGAAGATTCAGAAGTGCCTGTGTCAAAATCTGCAAGATGGTTACAGTGGTATTGTGATCAAAGCCATGCTCTCTTGTACATTGGTTGATATTACAAAAGGATAGACCTTGGATTGACCTCACATACAAAAGGATAGACCTTAGATTGCAGCGACAGACCCTTGCAGAATTTGGCCATAAAACAACCCAGATAAATGAATTATAAGAAAATTAAAGAGTAATAAAAAGCATTTTATTATTGTAAAAGTATTGGTGATATTTTAATCATATAATCTGTTGATTTGAATTGAAGACAGTTATTTGGAGTTGTTCATTTATACTGATATTTATTGGTATATGTTGCAGCTGCTGTTTTGCCAAATTTTACAGCATTAAAGATACTGAATCTGTCAAGATTATATTTGGAAAACAAAGAAGCATGCACAGCACTGGGTATGTTTTAACTTTTCATTCCTGATGAATATATCCTGAAGTGCTCGTCTAGAAAATTCAGCATTTATGATATTGCATTTTCTTGAACAGGTTATAGACTATCTAGACAGTACGGTTTCCTGGGAGACACCCTATCACCAAATTATTTTTTTACTTTGCAGCATTAGCTTTACGTTCTCTTATGAATTTGGAAGAACTTGTTCTACCAAATGGAGAAGGAATAAGGCATACAGCTACACTGATTGTTCAACAATGTTTCTATTTTCCAAATCTACGCAAGTTGGTTTTTAGTCAGTATTTAAGTGCTGAAGGCCTGTTGGAAATAGGTAAGTTCTTGAAACAAATAATCTCTATACAACTTTTTAGCATATGCCCATACTCTGTTCATCATCCAGTTGATAGATTTGGCCTGGTCTAACTATCTTATCCATGAATAAGTACAGAGCTGACGAACACATTTTAAAAGCCCTGAGAGCAATTTTGACACACAAAAGCCTGTCATGTAACTGACATAAATTATGTAATGTTTATGTTGGCATGCATTTGTAAATTTGTTTCAACTACATGATGTGACTAAGTACATAATTTGCTTCAATTGAAAGACAATGTAATGCAAATGATATCTTTTGCTATGGATACTTATGACCTAAAGTGTGCAGTAAAAGCCACAGTGATATCCCTTATATTATTGTTATTATGAAAATGTTGAACATTTTGTAATACTTTAATGTAATTCATAATTCTTGTAACTGATGTTAATTCCATAAATTACATTCTTTGCACAATGACAGTCTGATGCTTGTAAAACCCATTTCCCTTCTTGCAATGCTATTGAAGGCCACAGAGCCATTTGTCTGTGATGGTTTCATTTAAATTCCTGCCCTGGAGAGGAATTTGGACATTGCCTAAATGGCCCTTCTAACTTTCTTAGAAGATAGTGAAAACGTTTTTGTAAAAGTGTTTGCTACCCTGGAATAACATTATGTCATGTTGAGGGAAGAGCTAATGCTTTAAAATATTAAAAATCAATATTTTATGTTCAAATGAATCATATCAAAAGTTTCATTCCTTTTTATAAAGGAATATAAAGCTGTGTCTTTTTATGCTAGTTTAGTATTTCTCAACTTTAGCAATGTTAAGATGTGTGGCTTTTAATTCCCAAAATTTCCCAGCCGTCATGCTACCTGCACTGTTTCTTTGCAGGCTGTATCCATGACGTGAATACCATGTGTACAATTTATTTTTAAATAATTTCATTTCTCTCATTGTTTTTATTTCAGCAAAGGTAGCTGTTGCTGGAGGTTTTCAAAAACTTGAATATCTATGCCTGTCAGCCAACCATACAATTACTGAAGAGACTTGGAGGAAGTTCTTTCAAACATTGTCCAACATGCCAGACTTACAAAGTATGGATTTTGGTCGCCTTGTTACACATCCAATCCAATGCCAAGCAACAACTGTGAAGTCTTTCGTCCAATGTGTTTCACGGTTGCCCAGCCTTAGGGCAATCAACATGATTGGCTGGTTGTTCGATGAGAAGGATCTCAACATGTTTGAGATTATGAAAAAACAACATCCCCAATCAAAGGACTTAAGCTTAACTTGGAAATTTATATTGCCATTTACACCTATTATTAATGAATAAAGAAGTGGAATGTAGTTCACTATACCGTATTAACATTAGTTATGCCTTATACATATTCTGATGTGTCGAGTTGTTATAAAATTTATTCCAGTGTCATCATCCTATAACTTTCTTTTTTCACAACCAGATTCCCATTTTTCTGAAAGCTCTTCCCCATCAGTATTGTTAAACCTCTGACATAGCATGGGCGGCTGAAATAATTTACTTACAGTTCAACTGTAGCTCAACATCACCAGAAATTCTGTATATTTCTGAAACTTAGGTTTTAGGCCAGTTTTCCCATTGATGGGAAAGCTGAAGTCGTCCAAATTCTGATTTGAAATTCTGACTCGATTATAAATCGATTGAATAGTAATTATCATGTAGTTGGAGACCACCATCCTAAATCTATCTGGGAAGAATTAAAACTATTTTAATCTTTTTTGTCACATCTGTCAGCATTTTTTCCATATTACAATTTTTTTCCTGATTGAGACCTATCTACTTTAATTCCATATAGTATTTAGCCTGCTTACTAACAGTTTTTTCTTTCTCCTTTGCTACACTCAACTGGTAGATCATTTCTGCTGATGTCTTAAGATGTCCATTCTTGTAATAATTTTATAATAATTTTATGTGTTGTTCTGCTGTTCTTTCAAAATATAATAAACTTCAGTGATAAGGTCATGATCTTGTTCAAGATATCTAAAACTCAGTTCACAACCTGGGCATGGTTTACCCCTAGTCTTGTGATCCTGACCAGAAGAGTTATCCCAATGCATTTTAGAAAACCCTGTTGATTTTGTGTCTCTGATTATCTATTAAGCAGGGAAACATAAGTATAACCTTAATAAATGTAATATATTATGCATGCCCATGTGATTTATTAGATATACTGCTAACCAGTAAGCATAGATTAAAATAGTAAAATAGATTCATATGGTTCGTATGTAGTTCTGTAATTGCTAATGTGTGTTCAAAATACAATTTTCATATAAACAATAAAAGGAGACATGGTGTGAGACAAAACAAGTTCTTCTGCTGCTATTGTGGCTTCCTTACTGCTTCAAAATTGAATCAGTGGTGATACCAAGGGAGATTTTTAAAATCCTAAAGGGAAAGCAATGTTTTCTAGTGAGCTTAATTCATGCAGTGTGTGCATCGTCTGTGTTCTGTTGTGAGGATATATAGCCATCTGGGTATAATCCACAGAAGAGTCCACAAAGGAAACATGACCATCATGTTAAAAATGCTTTTTTCCTATTTTAGCTATCAATAAGTTTAATGAAAATGAAAATGAAAATCAATTTGGAAAAAGTTAATTTTATTGACCAGTATTTCAAATCAGTTGAGTGATAGTAAGCAACCATTCTCTTAACTGATAGGGGAGTTGTTCTAGTCCTGGATAGTCCATGCATGAATACAGTTTTTCACTTAGGTCATTGCTGTTGTCCACAACTACAACATGGAATACATCAAGATAATGTTGCTATGGAGCTATCAGTGAAGATTCATCTTTGTGTTGTTGACTCTAAGTTGACTCTAAGAATCAGCATGTCAGAATTTATCTGAACGTTTTTCAATTTGTCCAGAATAAGCATCTAAAAATGAGCACAGGATAACAACAGCAACTGTATCAGTATAAGGCAGTAAAGAAAATGTAGACAAATGGGATTAATGACAAATTTTCATCTCTGAGCATGATCTGTTTTCCGTGAAATTCCTCTGCTAACAAGGGTAGAAAGAGAACTGATGTGGGAAAGCAAATTCATTTGGGAATCTTTGCCAATACTATTATGATTAATTCCAGATTTGCGATGGTGGCAAATGTCTGTACCTTGGGTATAGGATGAGCATGGGGATTTTTTTTCCAAGCTCATGGGTTGATTTCCAAACATTTCATTACCAGGCTAGATAACATCTTCAGAGGAGTTTAGGAGATGTCATGTTGGTGTTCCTCTGTTTATAAGGATTTTGAATGGTCGAGGGCTTTATAAGTATAGTTTTCCTGTTTCACACAAAACCCTGATAAACAGAGGAACAGTTACACTGATGTTCCCTAAACTTCGCTGAAGATGTTGGTAATGAACTCTTCGGAAATGAACCCCCCAAGCTTGGAACAAACCTTTATTCCAGATTACTGATATCTGCTATGAATCTGATGCTTAAACACTTAATCTTGGGCATGTAAAATATAAATAATATAAATCGGAAAAATTACTCCCAATGATTTTATCAATCCATACCCACTGCAATTTGGGATTCAGAAATAGTATTCTATGAGTTCTAAATGCTACTAACAATTACCACAAGACATGCTATTCTGAAGTGATATTTGGTCAGGAACCCATCTTAATACATTCAAAGGAATATCTTGCACCGCACAATTAATGCCAATAAAGATCCAATACTTACCAGACTTACTTCAAGTGAGTGTGTCTTCCCAAGGTAGCTTCCACTCGGCCCTGCTTTAAACCCTATGCAATGTAATATACAGTTTGAAGTTAAAGGTTAATATATTTTGCAGTCCTGCAAGAAATAGGTAACACAAATAAAAATACAAGCTAAATTAATCTGTTTTTTCATAGGTAAACACCACTTATAAAATCATCCTGCAAAAAGGGAGCAGGAAGGGCTCTCACAATCAAAGATATTAACATTTTATATGCAATTTCATGAGCTATAAAGCTCCTATATTTCCCTTTTAGCATAAATGATACGCAAATGATTCCAAAAAATTTATTGCTGAAATTCCTGGAGCGTTATCAATGGTACTTAAGAGTTTTTTATACATATTCTCTCACTTTTCCTCACAAGAAATGTATTTGCAATAAACTTAATAGAATAAAAAAAATCATGTTTTCTGACCACAAGATTTTGATGTGATTATCTGTCTTTATCACTGATGTTTTTTGTGGAAAAAATTAAGTTGAGAGAATTTTGTTGTGATAGAAAATGCATTTGTCTTTAAAAAAAAATCTTAAGAACTTCCAGGTTTGTTTCTTTTGCCCATGCACTTTGAAATATGAATGAAGCATATGAAAAAATAGGAACTGAACAGCTCAGGTGATGAAGAGATTACATTATAGAGCTTAGAATAGTACAACATAGAACGGATCCATGTAGACAATTTAATTAAGAGCCATCAACAATGAAGGTCTTAGTCCATTCCCTTTTCCTATTGTCTGGAACTTATAAGCAGGAAGTGTCTTACTATTATTTTTTAATGAAGTTCTGGGAGTCTTTTGATTGAAGAAAAGAGTAATTATAAATAATATTGTCCCTATTAGGTAGTCGTACTATATAGTAGTACTAGCACTAACCTAAAGTTACTTCTGCATATTTTTAAAGATAAAACGCAGAGAAGCAGATAGCAAGATCGACTTATAAGCACCTATTACTTATTATAATCAAACAGAAATAGAAAACCAAAATACAAATAGAAAATGAAATATAAAAAGATGACGACTTATTGCAAGCCTGAGAAATGAGGAACTCTCTCTTTAAACTACATGGTTTAATATTTACAATAAGGTTTCACATCAATCTTTGTATGTAGGACATTTCTTTCAAAAAAGCCATATTGTTATATATCACATTTTTATTTATTTTTAGCAGCAATACATCTGATCAGCTGGCAGTTTGCCTTTTAATATGGAAAAAAAGATGTCTCACCAGGTAATAGCCAGTGTGGTAGCCACTCATATACCAAGCTATTAACATACTTCCTAAGGCTTCATCATCATCAGGTGAATCTGAACTAAGAAGTGGAGGAGGTGGTATCAACTAGAAAAATAATGGACACATTTATCAGCAAGCTTTAGTTTGCAATTGTGTTTCTCAAGACTGGCTGGATAAATCTGAGTGTTGAAATTCACATATCTTAAAGTATCTAAGGTAGAGAAACATTAGTTTGTATGAACAAAAAGGAAAGCACTCATTTCAGATACAACAGTGACATTTTAATTAGCTAAAACCACAATACACCCATTTAGAATTAGTCACTTCAAATTTAATTTATACATTTTTATTACTGCTTATTAAATTCAGACAAATCCTAAATGTAAAATTAACCAAATTAGTGAAATAAAAATTATAGAAAAATTATCATTTCATGACAATTCTCAACTAGAAACTCAGTAACGAAGTTTATTTTTCACAACTACGATATGCTTCTTATTGCCTGTCGTTACTCACCGGTGGTCCTGATGGAAATGGCGGAGACCAGCCAGATAAGAAAGGTGGAGGCACAGGAAATTTCCTACCAGCCTAAAGCAGCAAAGGATCCTTAATTAATTATACTACCATATTCATGTGTGACTCAACAATCCATAAAACAAACCTGGAGAAACATCAATGGGCTTTTGGACAAACCTGACATAAGCATCAATCAAACTTTATTATGGTCAAGCGCCAGCATAAGGAAGATGGAGTACAGTAAAAACAACCATGCCTATTGGGATTCACTGGCAATAAGGGTTGGTATCTCAGCTATATAGTCCAGTTGATGCTCTGTCTGCTACACAGTGTTTTAAGGCCTGGTCCCACTGGCCGATAGACACAAAACGGATGCATAAAGGACACAGAGGACGAGCAAAATTTCGGGGGTGGCTCCACCCGTTGTCATCCGCTCCAAAAAGTGGCGAAAATTTGCATAAATAGAACGGAAAAGAACGGAAAAAGGTAGTATGTAGCGGGGATGTTAAACAGATGTTCATAGGAAGCCTAGCGGATGAAAGCGGATAACACCTCCGAAGGGGTTCCGGGGGAGAATTTTGAAACGGACGCATAGCGGATGAAGCAGATGCATCAAGTACACCTAAAGGAAAGAAAGGGGATGCCGCGTGGATGCATATCGGATGCAAACCGTTCACTGCGCATCCTTTCTATTTCCGTGCTACTAACGCTGAGTAGATGTTCTGTGTACCTTTTGTTTCCTCCCTCTTTCCGTTTTCAGCTGCAGCGAATGTGAGTTGCGAGGATGCCCAGAGGATGCAGAGAGGATACAGCGGATGTTTAACGGATGATAAACGGACATAGAACGTTTGTTGCTCGTATGTCGCGGATTTACATCATACACGGCGGAAAATTCATCCGTTCACAAAGTTTTGTGCAGCTCAAAACTTCTAGCGTGGATGAAATCGCAGTGGACGGATGCTCGACGGATAGAGCATATGAAACACGTATGCAATAAGTACACAACGGATGCATAGCGTTTTCCAATGGATGGCAAGCTTTTTTTAATGTTTTACATCCTCTTTGCATCCGTAAGTGCAGTGGGACAGGGCCTTAATGAATGCTTTGGCCTAATTTGGAGAAAAGCCTGAGGATGAGATTTAGTTGTCACTGTCTTTTTCCATGTGGACTGAAAACTATCTCTCAATTCCAAGAAGAAAAAAGGCAATAGTTGAGTATGGTGATTCATATTCTAGCCTGCACTTTCTCAAGACTTGTTTCTAGTCTTATGGTGTCAGTACCATTTGTGGAATTGAACGGTCAATCTTAGAAATTTGGACTAAACAAGTTCTAATGGTGCAAAACTAGAAAATGGCCCCAGCTGGGCAAAAAGAAGTTGTGCTATATTGGTTTGGCTTCAAATAATTTGAGTGCTGCAGGAAAGTAGCGGCCACCTTTTGTTTTTGGCGAGTAAAAGTTTGTGTTGAGGAGATGGCCCACCATGGAGTTGATATGCAAGCTGGAGTTAATATAAAATAAAACGATGCACTCATTCTAGAGCCAGATAGATAGGGTTAGGAGGAATGCATTGTTTCCAGAAGGGCACTTGCGCTGTATGTAGAGGATGTGGTCACTGGGGCATGGGCATCAATGCTTTTCTTAGTGAACAATTTCCCCCCCTTCTAACCATGAATCCCATTTTTACCCAGTGATTTTCTGGTGGTGGTGTGGCTTTAGCCCAAGTGGTAAAGACTTGCTAATCTGGAAAGTATTTTGTACCTTGCTGGTTTATTTATTTTCTTAACAATGTTCTTTTGGAGTGATTTTATGTTCTCCAAAATCTCTATTTTAAGGCAATGTTTATGGAGTTTAACTGCACCATAAAACTTTAGAAATATTTCTATAACTTTGTTCAAACGGATAGGCTTATTTTCCAAAATCCTCAGAAATGTTTTCTGAGTGGGACATGACATTCTTTCAGAAACCATGAAGTAGGGAGTCAAATTTGTGAGATTTACCTAGTGCAGATTTGGCCCAAATCAATCTGTTTAATGAAACACTCTCACAGCTGCCCTAGTCATTTTTTTCCACTGAACTGTATGAAGTAGGGAGACCATTAGGTTTTCCCACTGGTACACTACTTGTTGGATGATTTTGTTTATGCACAAAAAAATAGATGTTTATTTTTTTCATATTCTCTTTACACATCAATACAATTCACACAAAATTCTATTCTGATAACCAGAGGTGGTATTCAGCAGGATCTGACCAGTTCTGGAGAACCAGTAGCGGAAATTTTGAGTAGTTCAGAGAACCAGCAAATACCACCTCTGACTTGAGATTTTACACTATCCTTCCCCTGCCATGCCCACCAAGCCATGCCCACAGAACCGGTAGTAAATATTTTTTGAATCCCACCGCTGCTGCTAACGTTCAGTATCAAAGATTAAAAATCTGAGAGGGACAAATACTTTTTCAGACAACTGTGTTTATTCATTTTCTTTAAAATAACCTATTCATTTGCAACAAGGCTCTACAGACTCTGATGGGAATCTTTCCATGCAATATGAGCAACCCAAGTATTAAACTGATAGCAAATTTACTTTGAATAATTTCCAATATATCCTTCCTCATAAAGTTAGTTTCAATATTGTACCTTAAGTTTTAATATAACAAGTACAATTTTGTGAATACCATTGCCTAGTAAGGTAAAAACTTTCAAACTTGCTTATGAACTTACCCTTTCTGAGCCTTGTGCTGAAGGTGATGGTGGAAGAGGAAAGTGGGAGTTCCACTGTGCTGATTTTGTAGGGTTGTGTTTGCTTTGAGGTGACTGGAAGGAAAAGTCACTTTCATCTGTTGAATATTGAGTCTCATTTTCATTCTAGGAAAAAAAAATTATGAGTGGCAGCAGATATTTAAAATTACAAAACATATACTGTACTTTTTGCTTTCATTCTATTCTCTGTAAAATATACTGTTTTAAGTGCTTTAACTGCTAAAATAATCCGTATTTCAAAAAAAACAGTAACTAGTAAAAATGGCGATAATAATAATCAAGTAGCTGGAATAGACTGTAGTCACTAAATGAGGACAGGATGCATTTTTAAAATTATATTCTTCCTATTTGGTATAAGTTGTTCCACTGGTCTTACCTCAGCAGCACTTTTCTCTTCATTAGTTCCCTCAGTATCCATCGGTGGTAAAAGATCTGACAACTTCTGTTCTTCCTTATTACCATATCCAGTATAAACTACTACACAAGTTCCTTTCTTCCAGTTAATTGAGGCAATAGTGGCTTGGTATACATTGCCATCTTCAGACCAAACTGCGCTACATACATCATTAACTCTCCACTGCATTGAAAAGAAAAATGTTGTATTAATGGTGCTTCAAATCAATCATTTCCTCACCTCACTATGTATTTACTATCTAGCTCCTGTCATAAAGATGTGATATTATTTATATACAGCAAGTATTCCGAACAGTTAGTGACTCCGAATTTACTAATGTATTGATGGAAGGATAAAAAAGCAAATGTCAATAAAGTGGAAGCTGTAGAAGTATTGTCCTGGTTTGGGATCTGACAGTAAACCAGATCAGCTCACATTATACCAGTTTTAAGGAACTATATTGTTTTAAAGATAAATATCAGAGGCAAATACCGCATTCCCTACAAATATATATCCTATAATTTTTTGCTCTGGGATTGCTCCAATTGCTTGCTTGAACTTGTACTATGTAATTATAAAAGAAAAACAGCCTTTTTGTAAAACAATGCTCATGCTATTTCATAAATTTTTAGATTTTTGTATTTATTTTTATTTACTCTGGCACTTAAATAGGTTTATAATGCCCCAACAAAATATTATTCAATTTGTTGCACATAAGCAGGATAGCAACCTTACTAGTTTTATATATAGTATATTTACGGTCTGGACATCTTGTCACTTCAATGAAGTCACTTTTTAAATTTGCAGCTCATGTTTTAAGACTTTCTGCTTTATTATTCCTACTGAAATAGCTTCAATGGGCTAGAAACAAGATTCAAATAATACAAAATGTAGAAGTTTTCATAAACACACTATTTTATAACAACAGTAAACTATTTTAGTAATTGGAAAACAACTAACCTATCAAAAAAGCTTAAACCTTGGCAAATAGCAGACGTCTCAATTTCTCTACCATCAAATTTAATATGAAACATAATTAGATAATTGAAACTTTGCCTCCTCTCTGTTTCATGGCAGGGAACAATTTTTGTCTTTTTATTTTAGATTTTTAATTCCTTTTTGAGATTCATTTAAAAATGCTTTTTCCCCAATAAAACAATTAAAATGGCTCATCTGTTATTAATTTTCAATACAGTGTTCTTCCATATAACCAACAACAACCTGTTTCTGTGTTGTAGCATTATTTTTCTTTCTACTCTTATTCTTTTTATTGTTTTTTCTTTTTGTTCCACCATTTTGCTCAGTTTTATCCAAAGGCTCTGGGCAGTCACCATTCTTTAAGGCATTCTGTGGGAGAAAGTAAAGAAATGAGTAAAATAGACATTTCTTCAAGTTGAGCTAGATTGCTGATGGCTACATAGATTTTTCTTGGCAGCTGGCTTTCCATTGCCTTGTCCAACCTACAGTCTTGGGATTCCTCATAGACTTTCAGTCAAATGTTAATTAGATCCAACTCCCTTAATTTTCAAGTTCATTGGTTCTGTAACCAGCTGCTTATATATTCAACATGCACTATAAACCTCATTTTACAACAACCACTCTTTTAACTGTATTGTGATGTTTTAAATACAATAGACATATTTTAAACAATTTCAAATAATTATGAAACATATGGAATGTAATAAAACAAAACATGTAAAAAGAACTCTATTGGAATTGTACAAGCAATCCTTCAGTGACTAAAGGCCCAGTCCCAATGCACTTACGGATGCAAAGAGGATGTAAAACGTTAAAAAAAGCTTGCCATCCGTTGGAAAACGCTATGCATCCGTTGTGTACTCATTGCATATGTGTTTCATACGCTCTATCCGTCGAGCATCCGTCCACTGCGATTTCATCCGCGCAAGAAGTTTTGAGCTGCACAAAACTTTGTGAACGGATGAATTTTCCACCGTGTATGATGTAAATCCGCGACATATGAGCAACAAACGTTCTATGTCCGTTTATCATCCGTTAAACGTCCGCTGTATCCTCTCTGCATCCTCTGGGCATCCTCGCAACTCACATCCACTGCAGCTGAAAACGGAAAGAGGGAGGAAACAAAAGGTACACAGAACGTCTACACAGCGTTAGTAGCACGGAAATAGAAAGGATGCGCAGTGAACGGTTTGCATCTGATATACATCCACGCGGCATTCCCTTTCTTTCCTTTAGGCGTACGTGATGCATCCACTTCATCTGCTATGCGTCCGCTTCGAAATTTCCCCCCGGAACCCCTTCAGAGGTGTCATCTGCTTCCATCTGCTAGGCTTCCTATGAACATCCATTTAACATCCCCGCTACATACTACCCACGTCTGTTCTTTTCCGTTCTATTTATGCAAATTTTCACCACTTTTTGGAGCGGATGACAACGGATGGAGTCACCCCCAAAATTTTGCTCGTCCGCTGCGTCCTTTATGCATACGTTTTGTGTCCGTTGGCCAGTGGGACCGGGCCTTAAGATTGGTGATGTGCTTGAGTATCATATAGGCAGATGGATTGGTTGGTTCTCTTTCAAACTGTGGTTTCTAAAATGTAGCTCTTAAGAACTTCTATAAGCTTTCAATGTGACCTTGGTTCAACTTTAGTTTGCTTACTTCTACATCAGTACATACGCATAAAGATGCTGCTATATTTGAACAACGGTTTAGGCACAAGACAAAAAACTTGTAATTTCAGCTATTTAACTAGAATACACAGTATTATTAAATAATAGAAAGTCTATTTAAAAATCTGTATTGATTTTCTTACAAAATTTGTTACAAAACTAAATTAATCAGAATATGATTAGAGAGCCGAAAAGTAGCCAACCTTGGGGCCTCGTCCTAGCACATGGTTCATTTCCCCCTCAAGATAAATAAATACAATTCTGAAAATAAAGTGCCTTTGTAGATATATAAATAAGTTCTTTCTGAAATGTTTTGCATTTTGAGCGCAAGTGCTTTTGTACTCTGAGTACACCTCTGCATTCGGGAAAATTATTTCTTTAGAATTTTCTGTTTGGTTTCTAGCTCGTTTAATGTTTTAAGAATCAAGCAACATACGGATGCACACATTTCAGGAAAAATAATCCCTCTGCACCGTGAGCACAAAATCCCACTGTGCGTTTTACCTTAAAAGATGCCACTGCTTTGTCGTAGGCTTTTATCAGTGCTGTATCATCCCATATATCAGAATCATCACTCTGTGAAAAGCAGAATTGGAAAAAAAACAAACAAAACAGGATATATTTATGAAGAAGTTAAAAAAAAAAAGAAAAAAAAAGCAAACACAACAGTCACAACAACGAACCATGCAATGCGCAGGAACCTTGGCTTTCACGATTACTTTGTTTCAGGGATCACTTGTTGGCATGCTGAATTCAGAGCTCTGGGTGGTAGTTGTCTTTATCGCGTGGAAGGGGATATAAACGGCAACTGCACCCATTTCCCTGACCTGCCACGGGATAAAACTCTCGTCTCTGAAATTCCGCCAAACTTCCAGCAGTTCTGCTTTTGTGCGCAGCGCGGCTTGAGCTCCCGAAACTCGGGCGCTGCTGCTTCTCCCTGCTGGAAGGAGCCCCGCGCTTCCCCGCATTTCGGGCAGCCCGGACGCCCCTCAGACCGGCACCGCCCCCCCCCACCCCCCCCCCCCCCTCTCACGCGCCCCCCTTTTTAAAGGGAGGGGTTTACTTCTCTCTTATTTCCTTTCCTCCCACGCGGGACAAGGCTTCAGAGCCACAGCGACTTGTGGTTATCGCGAAGCACCTCGAAAGGACGCCTGATATTTGCACCGTTACCTGCCCGGCCCCGCGTCTGAACAGGACCGCGTCCTCCCCTTCGCGGGAAGCCATGTGGACTTCCGAGCGCCAGAGGGGAAAAGCGGAAAGCGACCGGAGGGAAACGTCTTTCCCGAAGGCCACTTCGCGGCTACCGCCGGCCTCCTTCGCTAAACATCGCCTGGGAAGAGCTCCGGCCAACGAGGTTTCCACAAGGGCGGGCCGGCTGCGTGGCGTAGACGCGGTACCGCCCTCTACCGGTGGGGAGGCTCCCCGTCTTAGGTCGCCGCTTCGTTGGCAACGGCTATCCGCCGCCACCACCGCTTGGCTCTTTCTCAGCTGGAGGCTCCAGCGTTTTCCAGCAGGGGCCTGTCCGAAAGGCAGGCCACGACCTGCCCAATTCCCAGCCAAGTGGAACAACAGCGAGCGATTTGGGGAGGCATAGTCTACAGAAAGCAGCGGGCTGGGAATCAAAATCCCGAACAGCTTTTGAATGATCCTATAGCCACAAAATTACCCCTTTTTCAACCCCCCCGTCGCTCACGGACTGCCAAGCGTTCTTTGGCCCAGCCCATACATTTAATGAATCTGACAATATTTTACACACAGTCTGACCCATTTCTTCTTGCTTAGATTTAAGATTTTTTTTAAAAAAAATCCTGTCTTTTATTACTTTTATCCACAATTCAATGTGGTGAACGTACCTAATACTCTTTCATCCTTCCCCCCCCCCCCCCCTTCCAACAACCTGTGAATTAGGTTGGTCTGAGGGAGACTGACTGGTCCAAAGTCATCCAGGTTGGTTTTCATGCCTTAAGGCAGAACTAGACCTTCCTGTCTGCCAATTTCTAACCTGCCTCAAACCCTGCTTGCTTAGATCAACACAGCTGTGGCATGTTAAGCACACCATATTTAATTTCACCTCTTCCTTCACAAAGTGTGTTAAGCGTCCATTTGGTCGCTAATTGGTACAGTACCAAGGAACAGGGTGGAGGGTGTGCCATTTACTATTAATGCAATTGATTAGTACACTCAAAAGTATCTTCCTTCCACTGCCACCAAAGACAATGTTTTCTGTTAGCAAACAAGGATATGGTATTGCAATATTTTTTGACCAAATACAGCAAGGGCTAAATTACACTAATGGGCAAAGGCTGAAGAATCTATACATAACCAATGGCTGACCAACAGTCATCACCGATTCCCAAATTGAGGTGGGTAGTAATAGAGCTACAGTATTTGAAATATCCCTTTTGATTGTTATCTCCTAGTCCTCTGGTTTTTGCATGAAGTTTTAAGGGTAGCCAGATTTGACACAAAATAAAAAATCCTGTATTTTCCTTACTGCCTCAGATTTGTACCTCGCTCTGGCTAATATCAAGCCAGAAAACAAGTGCTGCTAATCCTCACTGTAATGCTGAACTTGCCATGAATTAAAAGACCTTCCATTTTTTTACTTAAAATTTTGATCCTCAAAAGGAAGGAACTATTCTTCATTCGATGCTGCTATATTATTTGTTCTTCATATATTGCATTTAAAATGGCAATGCATTTTTCAGGATTCTTCTGTAATCTACCTGTTGCATCGGTTTTGAAAATGAAGAAAATATATTTCAAAAATTATTACCATCTATAAGATGGACCTAAAAGTTTGAATTTATAAGAATGATTGAAAGATCTTTGAAAGGTGGATGGCTCTTCGGTAATCTGCGAAAGAATGCATTTATGATGAAATAGCCTTTTGGACCAAATACTTCACCCAGTGCTTCTTCAGTATTCTGTCTACATTAACACACAGGTTTCATTTGACTCTTGGTGATATCATTAACAAAGCATTGCAATTTTCTTGACAATACAAAAAAATAATTTGCCACTGCCTTATTATGGAAAGTTCGTCAATTTCCTGGCTTGCATTCAACTTTAGGATATTTGAGGTAGTTTTCCTAATTTGATCCTTTTTTTCAACTCAAAAAAGTTAGCCATGCACTGCCACCTACAGACAATACACAACACATCCTAGTTCATGCAATAAATTTAATCTCACAATTCAGATGCCTACTTAATTATGAGGATTACACTGTTAAATTTTAGTGAATTAAATATAGTACCCCTAAATTCTTTACACAGAATATTGAATACTGAGCCTGATCATCTTGAATGATTAATGATGAAGACTCCGACAAAGACTCTAATGCAGTAACTATATTGCTTGAAAAAAGAATTTAAGTTGATTTTTGTAAATACTCTATCATTCCCACAGTTCTATTTCCACTGATTACAGTTCAAAGAGCAGAAAAGAGGGCAAACTATTTAGAAATGGGTTTTTTACAAAAATCCCGATTTCTAGATGGCAGTAAAGATATCCCATCTCTTTAACTTTTTATCACCCAACCATTGTCCAAATTTTAGCATCCCAGTAATCCCATTAATGAAGACAAAACACATACTTGTAGATACAAATTGACTGTATAAGTTAAGATATTAGGAATATTTTTTCATTCTCAACCGTTTTACAGTTGCCATATGTTCTAAAGCATCTTTCTGGAACTGAATCTGAGTAACTATAATCTACAAGTTATTTTTAACCCAGAAGGCCAATTTTTACTTAAAGTTCAAGTCAGTCTTATCTAAAATCCAACTATTTTTAAATCCCACATAACTGAAATTTAATAACATCACAAGAAAGGACACAAGACCATTTCTACTTTAAGTTTCATACCAACATATCACACTTAAATAACAATTCTACATGTTTCAAAATTAAATCATGGCTAACAGCCAATTTCAAAATACCTACATGTATTTTTTGCACTATAAGACACCCCCCCCCCCAAAAAAAAGTGGGTGGAAATGTCTGTGCATCTTAAGAGTGCGAATAATGGCAAAGCCCCGCCTACCCGCCAGCCTCCCAGAATATCACCAATCAGCTGTTCCAGTTTGTGGGGATCGCCACCACCTGAAACTGTCCGAAAATGGGACATGTGGCTGAGGCAGCAATGGACGGAGGTGATCCCAGCAGTCTGGAATAGTTGATCGGCAGGAGGCGGATCCAACCGCCAATCAGCTCCTTGTGCTAAATCAGACTGTGCTGAAGCTGACCAGGTATTTTGCTGCAAGGAGGCGAAGTGCTGGGAGGAAGAGGCAGATTTTTTTTTCTTGTTTTCTTCCCTAAAAGCTAGGTGCGTCTTATGGTCTGGAGCGTCTTACAGTCCAAAAAATATGATTCTTTGTTGCAATAAAAAAATTTCTATTTATTCCCTGAAACTCTGACCTAAAAGACTCTTAATTATCTGTACCTTTCAAACAATGCAATTTGTTCTTTGTATGCTCTAGCACACAGTCTTTGACGTGTTCAGAATTAAGTAAAGGTCACCCTCAATATGCTCTTCCAATTGACAAGTACGCTAATAAAATTTCATTGTTCAGAAGAAGTTGCTGTTCTCAGAAGATTCTCTTGACCTAATTCTAGGTCACTCTAGTTGTGTCACAAGCTGAAACACAATTATGCACGTAAAACTAATTGTTCAAATAAGGTTCTTACCAACTGTCGTGGAAATAATGTTGCACATCAATAAACTTAAGCAACCCATTCAGTGACTGATGCACTTACAACCGAACCACGTTTTAATCAAAAGATAATATAGCTTATATTTTAATTCAAATTAGATTTTAATTGCAATTTTACATAGAGAGAATCTTGGTTTGCAATTACTGAAGAATGGTATTAAATACTCAGATTGAAGTTAGAACACATGATGAAAGGCAAGTTATTTGTGCTATATGCGACAAAGGATTCTCTAAATTATGTTGTATTTCCAGCAATAACTGAAAATCTATTGGAGCTTCTTGAGTACCCAATTCTGACAATATGTCATGCAATATTTTTATTGTAAAAATAATTTATGATTAACTTTACAGCTGACCTTTTATAAAGTGGAAAGCAAGTACAGATACCTATCCTTTTAAAATATCACTTCTGAATGTACGAGTGCTGCCATATACATTTCCTAGCTTACTTGCATATATAACTGGTATAATCACACAAGCAATTTATTGAGCAAACATTTTAACAATAAAATACATTCTGGCTATTGCTACTGTGACTAACAGACATGCAAAGGGAAATACAACCTTAAAATCCAATTTTATTGGACCAGATTCTAGTAATTCAGTCAAAGCCAAGTCAGCTGCAAGTACACTATACTAACCATACATTCTAAAATAAATGCATACTGGACAAGCAAGCAAGTAGAAGATAAACATTAACCATTTAATGGCTGGCTACTTTACAAATATGTCTTTTTAGGCCCTATATTTTGAGATGCTGCAGCATTATTAGGTCCTCTCTGTAGCCACATATTATTTTGCTCCTGCCTGAAGAGTCTTCTTCTCATCTGCTGCTTTTTGCTTCTGCTGCATAATTTCAGAATCTCTGTAAAAAGGGAAAGAATAAAGTCAGTTTGTGATGCCAATTTTTAGTGTCAGAACATCACAAATAAATCTCAAGTATTGGGCTGAACTCATCAATTTAATATCAATAAATTCAAAAGAGCAAAACTTCCAGCTTTTTTGAGCACAGAACATTTTTACACAGGACTTCAGGTAGTCCTCGACTTAAGACCACAATTGAGCCCAAAATTTCTGTTGCTAAGTGAACCTTTTGTTAAGTGAGCTTTGCCCCATTTTACAGCCTTTCTTGCCAGGTTGTTAAGTGAATCACTGCAGTTATTAAATTAGTAACATGGTCATTAAGATTAATCTGGCTTCCCCATTGACTTTGCTTATCAGAAAGTCCCAAAGGTGCTTTTTCAAGAGGCACCTGGACTTTTTGGTTTTTCTTTAAAGACATTTTGCTTCTCATCCAAGAAGCTTCTTCAGTTCTGACTAGATGGTAGGAAATGGAAGGATTTATACTTCTTGCAGACAGCTGGTTATTTGCATTCTTTTCGAGAATCGTTAAGGGCACCTGGAGGTTTATGTCATCAGGGTCACCTGAGTGATGCAAATGGGTGTGGAGCCTTCCTGAAACTGCTGAAAGGACTGTGTTGTAGACTGGATGATATCATATCCCTCCCCCTGTTGAGAGAGTGGTCTTTGTCTTTTAAATGCAGATGGACTGTTGAATCTGGTCCTGATTAATTTGTTCTCCTTTGTTGTGCCATATGTTTATGAAGTAGTTTTGTTTCCCCAATGTACACATTTGTACCTGGCTCACTGCATTATACATCATACAACATGTTGCTCAGTTTGTTTCTGAGTGTTTTATCCTTGAGGTGGACAAGCTTCTGCCTTTGTGTATTCATGGGTTTAAATGTGCACGTATGTTGTGTGGGCTGAAGATCCTCCTGAACTTTTCCAATATTCCTGCAATGTATGGAATGACAACATTGATTCATTTATTGTTCTCAGTGCTGTCTGTTATAGAGGAGTTCCTGTAGGTGTCAGCTTTAAAATTCAGCTGTCATATTTCATAGGGGTGGGGTGGGGTGGAGGAGTTTTGAAAAGTTCAAGGTTATTCTGTATGTCGTATTAAGAAATTCCAGTTGCAGTTAATTGGTTCTCGTGATTTATGAAGTGTATAAGTGGGAGGAGAGAAGGTGGATTCTGTGTAACTCCCGAAAATAATTTCACTGTGGGAAATTGCCTTTGATGTGCCAGATCTCTTTCTAAATAAATCAATTGGAGAGAAAATGTCTCGGGGTGACTGATATGGATACTTTCTGGATGCCTTACAGTAGGATCTTTTTTGAGATTTGATGAAGGCCCCCTTGGGAGCCACACATTCTGAGGGCTTCTTTGATGTGTTTTAGTTCTTTTTTTTGCCATTTTTACTGGTAGGCAGGTGTTTAGTTCGGTGGTGTAGGATTCTGATGACTCCCATTTTGATGAGAATCAAAATGTAAATATTGATCTCTGTGTGTGGGTTTTCTGTAAACTTCAATGATAGG
The DNA here is from genome assembly GCA_015471245.1 of Laticauda colubrina. Taxonomy (NCBI): domain Eukaryota; kingdom Metazoa; phylum Chordata; class Lepidosauria; order Squamata; family Elapidae; genus Laticauda; species Laticauda colubrina. The sequence continues at coordinate 35,579,024 of BLBF01000010.1, read as the reverse complement.
ACTTCTGTTCTCTTTAACGTGTACTGCAGAGTCCAGAAAAGCTAGACAAATTTCCTTATCATCTTCCCGTGTGAATTTGATTATCTGTCCAGAGAGTTGAGATGTTTGGTGAATCCTTCCAATTCCTGTGCTCTGATCTTGACCCAAGTATCATCCACATATCTATACCAGTGAGTGGATGGAATTCCTGGGATGGAGTCTATACCAATTGTCTACAAGGAATAGAAATCCTTCCATTTCCCACCATCCAGTCAGAGCTGAAGAAAAACCAGAAAGTTCAGTTGCCTCTTGAAAAAGCACCTTTGGCACAACCATGACTTTGATCACATGATCCGAGGACACTGCAGCTGTCATTAATATGGGTCAGTTGCCAAGGATCTGAATTTTGATCAAGTGATCAAAATGTGTGGCCATGTGAAAAATCGTCATACATCACTTTTTGCAGTGCTGTTGGAACTTCGAATGGTCACTAAAAGAACTATTGTAAGTTAAGGACTACCTGCATTCACATGAAAGGTGTCACAGATTATGCAAATATACCTCTGTTTCCTTTGAGAAGCTGATAAAGCATCCTCTTTTCTTTTCCCCTTATTCTGTTCTTGGGTTTTCTTCATATTCTTCTGGCGGGAAAGTTCACGCTGGTTCCCACCTGTAAAAGTAACAGTCCAGGTTTTAGGCTAATTACTGGTAATTAAATTTTCTATTAAAATATAATCCACAATATCAAATCCAGTTACCAGTGTGGCATTAAAAAGAATATCCTGGGTTCAAGGATGTCTTTTCCATGGCATGAAACTTCCCTGATTTCCTTGATAGAAGTATATGGGTTAGGGTACAAATCAACACTGGGCAGCACTAATATACTGCTCTTTGAAAATGCTTGCCCAAATTATCTAAAATAAGTTTTGAACATTTAGGAACTGCAAACTCTTAGTTCTTCTTATGAACCTATTATGTTTTTTACCCACTGTTTCTTTATCGCAGTCTGAAATGCATTTAAAAGCAAAAGACGTCTTTAAAAAATATAAAAATGAAAATCTTGCTCAAATAAGAAAAACAAGAATGAACGAAGTTTGCCTGAATACATGCAACCAACTGATAAAATAATGTATGCAAAAGACTATGAAGAACATATAGCAGATTACATTAAAACAAATATTGTAGACTTGGAATAACTTTACTGTCACTTTAAATGTAACATTTAAATTAAACATATCTGCAGATTTATTTGGAATAGGAACCCAACCAGAGGCTACTGTACTACTAATGATGGGAGTATTAAAGGTATCAGAAAAAAATAAGGAAAAAGCAGGGAAACTGAATGAATTACTTGCTTCTGTCTTCACTACTGAGGGAACAGAACAGATGCCAATTCTGAACTGGCGGAATTAACTCTTACATAAACATGATTAAAAAAAAGATGAACCAACTTAAATCAACACACATCCAACTTCAAAATTTTTAAAAGAAATGGATCTGTTCACAAATCATCTTCTTCATGTCTTTCACAGGACTAAAATAGCTTGAGTGACCTTCTTAAAGGAATGATAAACTGTAGGCCAATTATCCATTTATTGCAGGTAAAGCAGTTGAAATATTTAAAATAAAAATAGCTACCATATAAAAGAATGAGAATATTGTACTCCCTCTTTTTATATATTCCATATCAAATAAAGGGGCATTTACTTGAGCCACTTTCCAATGTTACCTTGTTTCTCTGGACTTAAAATATGTTTTAGTCTCTTTTGCCTAAGTAATATTTGTGTATTTCCATCAAGATATTTCCCTTGTTCTCTACACACAAAACTAAAATAAACAGCAGCTTTCTGGCAAGGAAGCATATGGAAATTTAGTTTAAAATTGAGGGCAAGGTTTCACATGACCGAGGTATATATTGTATAATAACACATTGAAAAAATAGAAAATTTTCTTACAATGTTAAAATTCAAAGTCACCTATTGAAACTAAAGTGAGATTCTAGAGACTGACAGAAATAACACTTTATTTTTAAAAGCATAATATACTTTTGGAATTTGCTGCCCATAGTGAGAATAGGTAGCGCCTATTTGGATGTAAAAGGAGGCTAGAAAGTTCATGGACTATCTATCATGTCTATTGCTAGAAAGCAACAGTGGAATGTGGCTATTGCGCTCGGTCAGGCTTGGGTATTTCTCAAATACATCCAGATAGCTACAGTGATGCAGAATGTGAGATTAGATAGGTTTATGATTTGAATCAGCAGGTCTTATGTCTGTAAGCAAAATATAAACATTTTGAAAATGCTGAACACCTGAAAATTATTGTATGGCCTTAACATAAAATATAATGTAGTTTTAAAGATTTTATCTGGCATTATAAAATTTAGGAAAACCATATGCATAGTTGCTGAATCTCTTTAGTACAGTTTGGTGTTTATGAATTTGAAACTTTAAAATATATATAATAATTCAATCCTCCACATGATCTTAGAAGTACATTTTAACTGGGATGTGCTTTTTTATTTTGATCTACTTTTACAATCTATCATATTGTCAGAAATCAGTCTTGAAAATAAGATCTTTTTGAATTCATTTAATTCCAGTTTTGGCCAATGCTCCATGTATTGTAACTCTTAAAATATTTTTAAAGTCTTAGGAAAAAAAAAGGGAGGGGGGGGAAACAATACTTTCTAGGCATACTTAATTTTAAGCAAACCTAATTCTATCAGTTAAATGACTTTCTGAACTTAAAATCAATACATAAACATACTACAGATAAATTTTACATTGCTATTTCTAAACTCATTTCATAAAAACACGCTAGAAGACAAAACTAAATTAGTTTCTCTCTTAGCCTAACCTATTTTATAGCACTGGTGGCAAGGATAAACAAGTTACATAGGCAACAACCATGCATATGATTTTTAGTTCCTTATGTGAAGAAGCACTATAATCATAAGGTGTATGTAACTGCACCATGTTTAAAAATGTGGGTCCCTGAAAAAAACAACAACCCAAGATATCAGTTCATTCAGTAAGGACTATGCATTCTGTATTTCCAACCCAGAAGATTTAAATATACAGTATTGCACAGAAACTGCAGGTTTTTCCATGTTAAAAAAAAAAAAAACTTGAACCAAATTACTGGGTTAGCTGTGATATCCACGAAGCAGTAAAGCTGTCTCGAAGAGTTCACGGAGTTGCAGCCCATTACTTCTCAGATTTTCAACCACAATCCAGCAGCATCCAATAATCCAGTTATTTGCCCAATTTGTTTAAGGAGTAGCTGTTAGACTTTCACCATTTTTAAAGCAGATCACAATGAACCATCATCCTAGAGAAACCCACATTAGTTCAGTCATAATTACTATACATTCTACCGCCAACGCCTGCTTAAGGAGATAAGCTAAGGGGTTTCTTTAAACTACCACACACTAACCGGGGTCTCCAACCTTGGCAAGTTGAAGTCTGACGGACTTCAACTCCCAGAATTCCCCAGCCAGCAAAACTGGCTGGGGAATTCTGGGAGTTGAAGTCCGTCAGACTTCAACTTGCCAAGGTTGGAGACCCCTCTAACAAAGACTACAGGGTGGTGCTCAGTTTCTTAACAAAACAACTATTCCCAAATAGGTCCTGAAGAAAACCGAGCGCAACGCGAACACCGGACAGTTTTTCACAGCTTCCCCTCGAAGCTTTCCAGAGCTAATTTTACTGAGCCACAGGCAGATTTGAGTGTAAATACGGTGATAAAAGGTAAACAAATTAAAGTGGGTGGCCAAGGTTCCCCGCTCGCCCCGGCGAGCGGATCAAAAAACGCGGAAACGAAGAAGGACCAAAGCTGCCCTTTCTCCAGCCGGCCTCCCCATGTATACAAAAAAAAAAAACACCCCTCAAAGATTTGTAACGCCCGCCGGCGACCGTAATCAAATCCATAAACCAGGGACGCTTTGCGACGCACCTCGCTATGGCTTCCACTTTATTAAATAGGTTGCTGACCCCAAGATCGCCGCCCACCACGGAGATGCCACGAACAACAGGCAGGGAGGCGCCTCCCTCTCCGGCCTACGCAAGGCCCCGTGAACTGTCCCGCTCGGCCTCTAACGGGCACCGACCCAGCGGGAGGGACCGCCTTGCCTTCCTGGTGGTGGGAGAGGGCGGTCGCGTCGAATACTTACGGGCCATGGCAAAACAATAACCCCAGCGATAACAACCGTTACGCTCGCAAGCTCCAACTCCCCACCAACCGCTCCAACTACCAGAACCTTCTCCTTGCCCCGCCCGCCCAAGTTTTTATTAAGTAAGGGACCGCCCTCGTGACGTCACGCCGCACATCTCTCCGTCCCGAACGGAGCTGTTCAGTAACGCCCTGGCGCTTCGTGCGCTTGCGCAAGTCTAGAAAAGTCATCCTTTGTTTGGATGGTGACGTCTGCTTCAGCAGCTGACTCAAGTTGTAGTCCTTCGCCTGGGTCTGAACTCGTAGTTTCCAAGTTAGCGGTCACCAGTCAGGTTTCTCTCTCTCCCTCTTTTGTGTTCTTTGCTAAGAGAATAGCATGATTCAAATAATCCAGGGTTGTTGCCCTAAAAAGAGATATAAATAAATGCATATTATGGTTGGTTGACCAGAAATTTAACCTGGATTTGGCATTTTTATCCACCGATTCTATTCCTTCCCTTTATTATTCTTTGTTCACACAATGGGAAGTTACAGCTGTCAGTTTTTTAACTGCTATTGGTCTTTATAAGCATTGTGTTTGTCCCAACAACTTAAAAACATTATATAAGGGTGTAGAGTTATGTGTGGATCCAAGTATTATGGTCTTTTGCAACTGACAGTTGAATTTTCTAAGTGCTATCTCAAATGTTTAGGTATTGGCATCCAGTGGGTAGTTTAACTACTGGGAATACAGGAACTGCTTTATGCCACAATCTTTCAATTTTGGTTTAGTGTGTTATCAGCCAATTTAATCAATCTGTATTCAGAAATCCCTTCATATATTAACCTCCTGCTTTTCCAACTCTATTCCCACCAATTTTTGCCAGTTTGGTCTACTGTTTAAAGAATCAAGCTAGAAAGTGAGAGATGTGAGTTCAAGTCCCGCCCTTAGCCATGAAAGCCATCTTTGGGCCAGTCATATTCTCTCAATCAATTCAGTACACCTCACAGGATTTTTGTTGTGAATAAAACAGAAGTTGTCATGGATATGCTTGTTGCCTTGCGTTATTTGTGAAAATCATAAAGATGGGATACAAAGAAATAATTTTTCATTACTGTTACATAATTTTTACAGGTGTTCCAATGAATTATTTTGGTGACTGTTATGTGTTTAATTTGGTCCAGAGAAATGTGCTATTGTTCAAAAATAATAGTGAGAAATTGGAATTGGCTGGTGATAAGATTGTGAGAGGTTTGGAAATCAAGTTCTATGTGTGAAATGTATTTAAAGAATCTTGAAAGATTTACAAAAAGTGAAGATTGGTCAAATTAAATGGCTATATCTGTATTTAAAGAATCTGAAGCATTTAACCTACAAAAAGTGAAGATTGAGATAAGGAAACAATCTTTAGCTGAATCACTCACATGGAAGCGGGAGTGGATTTACTCTCTATTGCATCAGATTTTATATTAACACATTTGAAGTTCATATTTTTGAAAATCCTTGGACTCAAGAGACACTTAAGTTATGTCAGAATTTCTATAATAATAGAACTTTACAGTTTTTTTCTAATCTTATGTCTCAGTTAAAATTCTGGAAATTACAGTCCCTCCTTCCCTAATTAATGAAACTGTAAGCTAAGGCATTCTTATTGAAAATAAAAAAAGTGATACCGAATTGTGCCAATTGGGGGGGGGTGGAGGAGAACAAGCCGTTAAATTAAATCAGAATGAAATACAGAATTATGGCATAAGCTTTACTATATGGACTAGAAGACCTCCAAGGTCCCTTCCAACTCTGTATGGGATTTATTTATTTAGAAAATTTATTTGCCACCGATCCCCTATCTATCCAACGATGAATTAACAAACCACTTCCTTCAGTCGAAATCTGAAACGCAAAACTCGATTTCTGCATTGCAGGCGGTACACTAACCGTTAATAAGAACCAAACCTTCCGGCTTGCTTTGTCGCAGAATGATGACGCGACCAACGCCATCTAGGAGCAGCTGATTGAAGTCCTCACCCAGAAAGGAAGGGTGGGGAAGTGGACGGAACCGGGCCGATGACATGAGGCCGCCTCGCCGGCGACGCTGGACTTTAGCCGGTGCCGGACCTTCCGCCTCACGACACCATGTTCCGCCGCGCCAGGTTTAGCGTGAAGCCCAATGTCCGGCCGAATGCTGCAGCAGGGAGAGGCGGGAATAGTGGAGGCAGCACGAGCTCAGTTGTCCCGGCGGTCGCCCCTGCCGCCGCCGCCGCCGCCGCCACAGATGCCGACGGTCAACATGACTCGGCACCGACCACCCGGTCTTCTCCGGTCGAGGACAGTTCGATGCCCCATCCCGGTGACGCTGCCGCCTCTGGAGAGCTTCACCTGAGCGGGGACAGTAGTAACAACAGTAGCAGGTAACTGAGGTTTGCTTTTGCCCTCTCGCTGTGGTGTCTTCTTCTCAGAAACCGTCGGGGCTTCCTTTTTTGAGATGACCCTGAGAGACACATTGGAAATTAGATCTGTGATGCTCGTTTAACTACGGTATTTGAGGACCCGGTTTTGACAAAACTTCTCCTAGTAGAGGCTCATAATCATCTTCTCTCAGCAAAACTCCCATCTCAAAGAGATGTGTGAGAGAACTTTAGCTTTGTGTTGTAATAACTGAGCTTTTTGGACTTGAGTCTAAGTGACTTGATTCTGTAGTGCGAACATGAGGAGTAGTAATTGGCATTAAATGGACTGTAGATATCCTAACAACTCGCTGTTCCCATATAGAGAAATTTTCCAGGTATAGTGATGATGATGCAGAAGCATTGCACTGGTCAAACTCTGATCCAATGATAGTATAGTGTCTAAACTGTGTTATTGGTCACCTGTACAGTGAATAATGCTGTCAGTACGTTCATAAATTTGAGCTGTGTTAATGTCATTGCCAATCTTATAAGCCTTTAATATCAGCTCTTCTATATAGCTAATTAGATAACATGTAAAGGTACACGTTGACTTAACAACAGTTCATAAAATGACTATTCAGAGTTACAACAGCACTGAAAAAAGTGACTTTTGACCATATAAATTTAAGAAGTAAAATAAACAGAACAACACAGGAAGCTGCCATTAACTGCAGTTTAGGGGTTCTTTGAATTGTTGATGTGCATGTTATACATAAATTAATAAAGTAATATCTTTATTTTGAAACTTGATTATTGTGTGAGATCTCCCATAAAATTATGTTGTATGAATAAGTTACAAATAGATAGAATTGTTTTTTTTGATTTGTTTGAAATGCTTTCAAACAGAAGGGCTACTGCTCCTCTGAGGCTGCAGTACTACACACACACACACAGAGAGAGAGAGAGAGAGAGAGAGAGAGGTGAACACTCATATATACATGTGGAGTATATATCCAGTGAATAAGTTTTATCCTTGTCTTCAAGCTCAATTTGAGATTAATTATTTAGCCCTATTTAATTTTTGATAAGTATTGGGATTTCTGTTAGTGTTAGTATCAGTTTGACTATCTGCAGTTAATGCTCCAAGACATATAGAGCAAGTATTGGGTTACAGATCTAACTCTGAACCCTTTATCTCGTTACTTTAAGGGATAATCCCATTTTAAAAATGCCTAAATCAGTTGGGGGAGGGGGTAAGTTGGATACTACAATATTATTACTTTGGATCAAGTCATGTCCAAGGAAGCAATTATTTTTTTAAATTCAAAATTAAATTCAGCATTTAATATGTATGTGTACATTGGTTTTTGGGGGAGTTGAAACAATTTGATTTACATCAAGGATTTTTTTGGCAGAATATTCAATTAACACTTAGGCTATTTAATCCAAATACAGCTGCTGCTTCTGAACTTCCCCAGAACTTAGAGGTTGTGACTGTTAAGTCAGTAACTCTTTTAGCAAGTTGATGAAATTTATTTTAGTTATTTATGTAACTATTAGCACGATGAGCTTGAATGCTGTACTCTGATAATCATTGAAAGGTTGCATTAAACAGTGATAATTTTGTTTCCTGTGATTGTAAACTGAAATTACTGTGATTTAATATTTTGCTTTGCATTTATTGAATCTTCAGTTAATGTTAAATGAAGTTTGATTACAATCACCCTGCCATTAGATATTTAATTCAGGAATTGGTACATTAATCCATATGGTCAGGTCATTTCCTATCATTGGGGCTGACATCAACAGGATTGTTAAATTCTAGATCAATTTCTGAATGTTAAAGATGTATGTGTTCTTGCCTATATCCCCAGTATTTGAAATTCACAAGATACCAAGTTTTTTTCAAGCATAGGATTGACTCAGTAACATTAAAAGGAGAAATCAAACTAGCCGCAAGATTTTTGATAATGTGTTGCTTGTAATCTAATTTATCAATTTTCAGTACACATTTAAAGATATGATAAAAATTATTGAAATTCTGTTTCTTAACAGATTGAAGAAACCCAAAACATTTGCAGGACAATTTATTACATAACTATCCTTCTAAATTCATGACCTTGCATTGTAACATTGCAGTATTTTGTTCTGTTTATTGTGTTACTTTTCTACTCGTCATGGCATAAATGTACCAAATAAATATTTGTTGATAATACAAGCCCCAAATTTCTGTTGCTAAGTAAGATGATGAGTTGAGTGATTTTGCCACATTTTATGACCTTTCTTGTCACAGTTGTTTAGTGAATCACTGCAGTTATTGAGTTAGTAACACAGTTGTTAAGTGAATCTGGTTTCCCCATTGACTTTGCTTCTCAGAAGGCTAGAAAAGGTGAGCACATGATGCCAGGATACTGCAACCATCATAAATATGAGTCAGTTGTCAAGCATCTGAATTTTGATCATGTAACTGTGAGGATGCAATGGTCATAAGTCTGAAAAATGGTAATCAATTTTTTCAATGCTGTTGTAACTTTGGTCACTAAATAAACTGTTGTAAGTTGAGAATTACCTGTAAACTTGTGTTTCTGGGAAATTGATTTATTGATCTATATTCATTCAGCTATAGCGCCTTAATATATTTGTTTAGGTCTCAAATTTAAGAATACTAGTATTTTCCATAAGAATTAATTATAATATCGTATAATTATTTGTATAAACATGGCATACCCGTATTTTCCCCAAAATAAGACCAGGTCTTATATATTTGCTCCAAAAGATGCACTAGGACTTATTTTCTGGTAGGTCTTATTTTTTGGAGAAGTACAGTAAATGTATTTGTCTGTCTGACAATCTTAATGGGCTTATTTGGGTGATAGGGTTTATATTACAAGCGTTCAGAAAAATCATGCTAGGGATTACTTTATTTTCAGGGAAACATGGTAATTACATGGTAATTTCAAAAAAAAAATATCTGTCATGTTATTCTATTCTATTAGTTAATATTTCACTTAATTTTCCAGAAATGAAAAGACCAGTGATAAAAGTGGAGATGGAGACTGCAGGAAAAATGTTGAAGGATTTCCACAGAGAAGAAAACGGATATCCACGATGCCTAACCTTATAAAACCAAAAATTGGACCTCCGCCTCCTCCCACTGTTGATTTATCATCAAAATGCTCTCAAAAACAAGGACCTCACTCTCCTGCTTTTAGTAACCTTCTGTTTCAAAAAGAAACATCTTTACCTGAAAAGATCAATTTGGAAAGTTCTCCCAAGTCTTCCATATTGCCTGAAAAAAAAACTTCTGCTCTTCAAGTGCCACAGTTCTCTCCATTTAAAAAATCTGCTAGTAAAGAACCTAGCCCATGTATACCAGCTCAAAGAAATGATGAAGCCCTTCCGAAGAACACAAGCTCACCCCTCAAAGAAAGACCCACCCAGGAAACACTGATGGAAGAGGAAACAACACAGACAAAATCTGCTTCAGCAGATAAGAAAAAGATTTGTTCAGATCGTGTGAAAATTATCAAAACTCAGAAGCTAAGGAAGATGCTTAAAGAAGAATTGAATAAAGAGAAAGTACAGTATTCTTGTAATTTTAATCTGAAGTATCAAGGAAGGAAATTCTAGCTTGTTTTTTGGGATGAAGTATCCTATAGTGAATCAGATCATTGATTTTCCCAGCCTGATATTTTTTTCAGTGCTGAATGGCATCATTTCTTAATTCTGGAGAGTGAATAGGCACCAAGTTGTTTTTAACTCCTAGTGACCATATGGGTAGTAGATCTTCTCCATGATGATCTGACTTTAACCAGGTCTTACAGAGAGAAGATTTTTTTAATCATTATCTGGAAATAATAGATTTCATCTTGTGACCTCTTGCATGTAGATCTTGGGCCCTATTGTTGAACTAAGACAGTCTTCACTTGTGAGAAGTAAAGAATCTCTTGTTATAATATGGAAGTATGACAGAAAGTATCACTATAATCTAGCGAGATCTTTGGCAGCTTGCACTATACCAAGCTATTCTAGGTAGACACCTAGTTTTGGACTTCAATTACTGCCAATGACCTCTGGCTGCCATGGTCAGTAGCAAAAACTAATTCTAATTTTAAACATCTGAAATATATTAAACTGTCAGCTAACTCTCCAGTGCTTAATATCTGTCTGATGCTTCTGGTAAATAATGGGGATTTAAGTCAATATGTAATCAGTAGGCTGTGACCAGTTGGTCGATCTCACCCAATATAATTCTGTCCTCCATCTAAATTAGGTGAGAGGGTGCAGAAGGTAAACTGATGTCTGAATATGGTAGCGTAAATCATATGATAAATTTTCATTTAGTGATAATTAGTTATGGTCTCATTATACATGTACATACATTTTTAAAATTTAAACATATTGTGTTTTTCTGCTTCTATCTCTCAACATTATAAAATATATAAATTTAAAAAATAATAAAGTTACACCAATAAAAAATGAAAACAAAACAAGCTAGCAACTGAATTTGGCAAGTGGAAAACTCTTAAATATATAAAAATAAAATTTGAAACAAGATTTAAATAAAAATCTATGGAATGATAAAAGTATATTAATTTATCTTTCTAGAAACAACGGAAATTTAAATATCCTATAATTGAAAAAAATATGCCGGAAGATCGCTCCAAAATGACTATGAGAGATTTTATTTATTATTTGCCTGAAAATAATCCTATGAAGTAAGTGCATATATTCTTTTGTCATGTTGGTACAAATTGTTCTTATTAATTCATTGGATCTGAACACTCGGTATCCTCAAAAGATCTTAGGGTGCCTTATATGGTTTCTCATTCTTTTATCTTTAGAACAGTTTTGTTAATTTGGGCTCATAGGAACATAGCATCTAAACATCTGAGACATTAAATCTAGTGGTCTTTTACTTATGAAATATTGGCTTCTAAATGTTTTTCTACAGTATAAATTACTAATATGTATACAATATGTTGGTTTCTATAAAAGTGCATCTGTATTCTAACCAAATAAGTAGAAATATAATAAAATATGGCTAGGAACTTTATCAAATTAATACCGGGCAAGATTTATTGAAACCAATGACACATTTTTGGTTTTGGTATGTATAAAACATTTGCATATTTTTTTTATTCTTTATAGAAAATTTAACATTCCTAAGTAAGTGGATTTAAATCAGCTTGTTATCTGTTTTCAGGAAATTATTGTTATATTGTGAAATCTGATTAGAGTTGTGCTTTATTATCTTGATTCACTAACTGAGAAACCATGTAGATTTACCTTTGTTCAGTCTCACTGAACTTTATATGAATAAATTAAATTCGATTTTTTTTGTGTAAAAATGTATACTGTAGCATGCCAACAATTAGCACAATTAAATACACAATTTAATTGCATTTGGACTATGCACTATGAAATTTAGAAGTTTGCTGGATTAAATGAATCATTAAGTATACACTTTTCAATATTTAATAGGTCTTCATTCATTGAAGAGAAGAAAACAGAAAAGACTTCTACAATGACCCAAGCAAAAGAGTAATTTGTTTCTTTTTTGAAATAGTGTTCATGAAATGTACGATCAGTAATACATTTGTAAAAAATAAAAACCGTGTTTGCTTAATATCGCTGAATTTAAATTATTGGTTTAAAATATAATCCTAATCTGTTCATTAATTATGTTGGCCTTTTGATGAAATCCTGATTTTATTAATTATAATTAAAAATCGTTCATGTAGCATGAATGGATATTCAGCTCTATACTCTCCTCTTTCTTTCTTTCTTTCTTTCTTTCTTTCTTTCTTTCTTTCTTTCCTTCCTTCCTTCCTTCCTTCCTTCCTTCCTTCCTTCCTTCCTTCTTTCCCTCCCTCCCTCCCTGTTTCTCTTTCTCTTTCCTCGCACTGTCTCTCTTTCTTTGCCTTTATTACTTTATATTAAGATGGCAAGTATACATAAAATTCCATCCTCCTCTTATTATTTTGCTACTTTAAGCATGTAACCATTATTTTAAGCAAGTTTAATTTAATTTTGAGATAGCATTCCTAACCCAACTTTTCAGTGCTGTGTTAGAAGTACCTGAGTATTAATGCATAAATAATTCCATACTATGTTTAATGGAGGAAAGAAACATTTGCAATCAAGAGGAGGTCAGCTAAAGAATGAAACATATTGCCCATTTTCATATCCAGTGTCTAGGCCATAATTTAGAGCTGGTGGTATTTAGTTTATATTTGTATAAATATGCAATTATTAAGTAAGGTTCTGATGCAATCTTTTATGTATAGGTATGTTAGGGTAAGGAATATGAACATACACCCTGAGGAAAGTTATACTCCAGTGAAAAAAATGTGACAGATGTAATGATTTTTGTACTCATACTTTTTTTAAAAAAAGGAAATATGAAAAGAGCTTAGTGCTATTTGAACTGTTACTTCCCCAAATTTCAGGCCTGAAGAAAGAATAGTTGCTGATCGTGAAGATGAAAATGAAGATGATGATGATGAAGAAGAACAGGGAGGAGGAGCAGAGGAAAATGATGGCTCTCTTTTAGTCCCTAGAGTGAAAGTTGCAGAAGATGGCTCAATTATTCTAGATGAAGAAAGGTTAGGTTTTGCATCCAATTTGCATTATAAAATTGGTGTCCATTTATAGAAGTGCTTAATATTGGTCAATATATTTTGGTACTTGAGGTAAGACTTCCTTCATTAGGATTGACAGTGTATAAATAAAACCAGCTGTTAATTCCTGCCTTCAATTTATCCACTTTTTCTGCTTTTTAAGATTTATATCCTGTGACTTATATTGCAAATTCCATTGGAGCTTCTGGTACTTAATTTGGAAAGCTCTTCAATTGGACAATTATGTATTTCCTCCCCCCAAAATATTTCTTATACATGTAATCATTGTCCTGTGTCTGGAGGGAGAGATTCATAATCATCTTATTTGTCATGGAAATATAATGTAAGGTAAAACTAAATATTAAAGAGCTGCTTTAGCAATACTGAGGGCAAAAAAATTTTTTTCATCAATTTCTTGGTCTTTCTTGGACATTTATGTATTTTGCTGTACAGGTAGTCATTGGCTTACAACCACAATTGAGCTCAACATTTATGTTAAGTGAAAAATGTATTGAGCGAGTTTTGCCCCATTTTACAACTTAGTTAAGTGAATCTGGCTTCCCCATTGACTTTGCTTGTCAGGAGGTCGCAAAACGGGATCACAAGACCCCAGGACACCGCAGCCATCATAAATATGAAGCAGCATCCAAATGTAAATCACATGGGGATGGCTGCAATGGTCATAAGCGTGAAAAATGGCCTTAAGTCACTTTTCTCAGTGCCATTGTAATTTTGAACAGTCATTAAATGATCTGTTGTAAGCTGAGGACCACCTGTATTTCAACATAGGTTGCAAATCTTCTCCATTATTAGTAAGACAATTGTTCCTAAGATGACTTTGCTTCTTATGGCATTTCTTATATAATTATTTTCTTTTTGTTGTTCCTATTTAGTTTAACTGTAGAGGTTTTAAGGACAAAAGGACAGTGTGTAGTGGAAGAAAATGATCCCATTTTTGAGCGTGGTTCCACAACAACATATTCAAGCTTTAGGAAAAGCTATTATACTAGACCATGGTCAGAAAAAGGTGTGTATAATTTAGTGCTGTAGTCACAGAAGCATATTAGGGTGTATAATATGCATCTTACAGTATCTGTCAGTAAAGAAAATATGCAGTTTAATAGAAACTTACAGATTGCAAGAATATATATGAATTATATTTCCTGAGCAAAAATCAGACATCAGTATGTAGGTAAGGTTTGAATTTTGGACTTGGTGCTCTCTGAGCTTTGGTTGCTATTCTGCAGACATTTCATTACCCGAGTAGGTAACACCATCAGTTCTATTTGCTGTGGGATTTTCTTCCTCTTTAAATATAGCTTGCTCTAGTCAATGTTGGTAGATGTGTGGTTTTTCCCAATAGTAGTTCCTTGATTAGGGCATTTATTTTGATTGTTGTCTGGTTTCAGTCCCTGCTTGCATATAGGGGTGTTGGCCACTGGAAGGGATGTCTTCTGGTCTTTTTTGTTTCCTTCTTAGCTTTCGTCTCTTTTAAATGGTGTGAACATATGTCTTATCACATTGATATACATTGACTTATTTGTCTGAATGCCAAGCTACCAGGAATCGCCCAACACAACACACCTGACCTACACTGAAACACCCGGAATCATTGACCTCATCAATCTCTGCATCACTGCATATTTTCAATTTAATAGATACTGTATGTTGACAAATCAGAGGCATACCCATGGGATCACCACTCATAGGAAAAACTGCAACGTAGAGTCCAGAAACAATACCTTAGGAACTATCAAGAAGAAAACCATTCCCACATCAATATTGGCAGCAAGCTTCTGAAGATAAACAGGGAGTGAACCCAACACTCAAGCAAAGCACAGGAAGCAGACAACCAAGCTCAGAAAGCACTAGAGACACCTCAATATTTCAGACTGCCAATTTCCTGTACTTTTAATGAGTTATATGGAATAAGAAATAATGCTTGTTGAAATAATTCATCAGGTGATTTACACTTGGTAAACAATCAGGCAATTTTTCATAAATAAATATTAGGATTAGTGTGTGATTTCCAGCTCTAGCTGGTAAATTTGGTGGGATATAGTTCATTTGCAAAGATGAAAATGTGGAGTGAATAACTTAAAAAATCCTTTGTGTCTGGGATATTTTGAAAGTTCAGTTATTCTTCAATTAACTGAAACCTTGGCAAATGACCAAAGGGCCTCTTCAACTCTTACTGAAATGTCCAATTCATGTAACACATATGGTTGGTGCTGATATGATTTAAAAATAGGAGATAATTCAACAGTACAGTATTTACTTTGTATGCAAAAAGGCTGGATGTTCCATCTTTTCTGCAGTACTTAAAAGTGACCACCAGATTCTGAATGAAGTTCTAAGTAAAGGCCCTGTCACACTGGCCGACGGATGCAAAACATTTGTAAAAAGGACACAGCGGACGAGAAAAATGTTCCATCCGTTGTTATCCGCTCTCAAAAGGGGCAAAAATTTGCATAACCAGAGCGGATAACACGGAAAGGAACGGACGGGGGGAGGACGCAGGGCGGATGGAAAGCGGATGCGGAACAGAAGCCTAGCGGATGGAAGCGGATGAGAGCAGATAGGTCCCCTCTGCGAACGTTTTTTCCGTTTTTATGCTTTGTTTGCGAGCTGCATCCGCTTTCATCCTTTCTCCGTCTGTGCTACTAACGCTGCGCGTCCATTCCACGTCCGTTCCACTTCCTCTCTGCGTCCGTTTACCGTTGGAGCGGATTTGAGTTGCGCGGATGCGCAGCGGATGCCTAGTGGATATAGCGGATGCGTAACGGATGACAACGGATGCAGAACGGATGTCCCCTGTATGCCTAGCAGATGCAGAATGGACGCGTTGGATACATTTTCCACTCAAAAGTTTTGAGCAGCTCAAAACTTTTTGAGCGGATGAAATGTCAATAGACGGATGCTGGACGGATAGAGAGGATGAAAAACGGAGGCAGTGAGTACAGAACGGATGCATCGCGTTAACCAACGGATGGCAAGTGTTTCTCTCCATTTTACATCCTCTTTCCATCCATTGGTGCAGTGTGACATGGGCTTAAGGCAGGCCATATAGTTTCCCTCAGTGAAATACAGAGCATTTTTTGATGATTATGGAAAGAATGATGCTTTGAGGTTTAGATTAATCTATAATCTGTTTATTTAAGAGCGACACTGATATGTTGAAATGACAATTGCTTTAACCATGTTTTATCTTTTTTTAAATTACAGAAACAGACATGTTTTTCTTAGCAATAAGTATGGTAGGAACTGACTTTTCAATGATTAGTCAGCTTTTTCCTCACAGAGCAAGAACAGAAATCAAGGTAAATATTTTCAAGAAAAAAATTAAAAGACACAAGAAGATATTGTTTAGCTTGTGTATTGAATATTTTATGGTATCTTACTATAAATTTAAACTCATTTCAATTTAATCTGCCTCTGACGATATCAGAGAATATACCAGGCAGTCTTTTGATGTAGATTAACTAGTTTTTGTTCTGTTTTTAGGCTTCTTATTACTTATCATACTGTTGTCATTTTTATTACTATGACTATTATTTCTAACAGAACTAATGTCTATCAGTATGTTTCATTGGATTGCAGTTTTAATCATAAAGAGTTTTTTTCTGATATGAATTAAAAGCATTAACTATGCTTTTGTTCAAGTAAACTTACTTTATGGAGGCTAAAAATTCTGTCTCTATTATCTAGAGAATAAAGATACACAAGCCACTCCTTTCATTCTCTCAGAAAGATTAAATATGGATTTAAACTAATATCATTTCTCAATAAAGTAATTATGTTACAACTTTCTGTTTTCAGAATAAATTTAAGCGGGAAGAAAAAGTCAATGGATGGAGAATAGATAAAGCATTTAGTAAGTATTGGTACATGATATTTTTCCACTTTGAAAACATTTTATATATGTATTAGTAAAAATTCATTGGACTGCATCTTCACAGAATGAATCTCAGGGTGAAGGGCTTATTTCAGTTCTTGAAATTAATATAGAACTCTGATCATTGAGAAGGATCATTTTTCTTCTTGTTGCAATTTTTCATGTTCTCTCAAAATCAGACATTTGACCTTGTAGTATGAGGAATCCAGGCTGAAAGTAAGACAATTTTTTCTAGTCTATTAGCAGGAATGGCCTCCAACATACCATTGGATTTAACTCGTAGCATTTTTCAGACACATATGTGTCTAAGTACTATAGTCTTCCTTATCTGTAATATCTACAAAATATTTTAAATTGTTCAAATCTTTTCTTAATCCTGACGTATTAAAAGTCACACATTCACAACAAGCAAAAACTTATTTTAATAAACAGAAATAAAGTTAATGGTATAGCTACTTCACGTATTCCATTTAATAAAGTATATTTTATGTTGAGTAACTTATCACATCATTTCTTTTATGGACAGAAGAAAAAAGGCCTTTTGACTTCAGTTTTTTTACGAAACTCCTTGAGAAGGTCCTGGAAAATGAGAGGAAGAAGAAAGATAAAGATGCTGCATGTCAGCAACAAAAAGAAAAAAATTCCAATAAGAGAAATACACCAAGATCTCAGAAAAAGCGAAAAGGTAATTTTAATAATACTGAAAATGCTTGGCAAAGTCATGAATAACTTCTCTTTGCTATGTCGCATTCTGTCCTTTCTAAAAAGGACTGTAGTTGTAGGACACACGAACTAGAAGATACACTGATTTTTGTGTGTCCGTGTGCCTTTGAGTTGGTCTTGATTCTTGGAAATTGCTTAGATAAGTCCTTGCATTTTTGTTGATAAAAGCAGAATACTTTGATTCTACTTCAATGATCCAAATAATTTTTGATGAAATATTTTGGATATAATATCAGACAACCTGTGCCTTGGATTATCATTTCAGAAATTTTCTCTTACTTAAACAGAAAAACATGGATAGGCAAAATTATCAGTGGGAGTGGGAATGACTTGATTTCCTATTAGCTTCTCCATTGGGTTTCCTTGGGTGAAGTTGGCAGCCAGTGTCAAAAACCAACTTACTTACCTCCCTTCCTCCCTTCCTTTTTTCCTCCTCCCCTCCCTCCCTCTCCCTCCCCCTCCCTCCTTTTCCTTTCTCTTCCTTTCCCAGTAGGCAGGTAATTAGCTGCTGCCAGGTAGAGAAGGAAGTAAATGAGTGATTGGAATGATACAAGTGCAGAGGGACTGGATGATTTCTTCATTGTCTTTCTTCCTGCAATTTTCCCACAGGCAAAACTTTTGCTAATAGGGAGATGGCAGGGAGCGTAGGGGTATCAGCAATCATATGAGTTCCTTCCTCATATGAGACAGTTTGTGGGAAACTGTCAGGTTATGTTGAAAATGAGGATCACCTGACTGCTACTGACTGTGGCAGCATGGTGGTAGTGTTGAAGTGGCAAAAAAATAATCCACAAATTTAATTTCCTCCAGAGTGAGGGTTCTGGCATTTAGTATGTCAATTTGGGGGATCTTTGTTGACAAAATTTTGCTTTATGATGCAATGTTATACCCAATTGAAGATTGCAAAGTATCAAACACACACAAAGCGTTTTATACTACATAGATATATAATATTGACAAAAATGAAGGAAATTTCTGTATAACTAAAAACAATTACCGTGTTTCTCCAACAATACGGCCTCCACCAATAGGAAGCCCCACCATGTTTTATAGGCATTCAATTTATAAAATTGAATTAAGCCCCTCCCCCCAAATTAAGGCCCATATTAAACATGCAAAATAGGGGGGGAATGGCGGGGGGGCTTGCATTTTGGAAGTACTTGCATGCCTGGATATGGTGCTGCCTGTGTTGGTGGGGCACTTCATACCGGGAGACCTTCCGCCACCGTTGCTTTTCCTTCTCCCTTGCTGCCATGGCGCCTAGCCTGGGGTGCTCAGCGCAGCTGACAGATGGGCCCTCCTTCTAGGCAGCAGAGCTCTCACCAAGGCAGCGAGCGCCTCCCCGCCGGACCCTCCGCTCATCCTGCCAGGGCCGCGCCAGAGTTGTGCGGGCTGGGCAGAGCTAGGAAGGCAAGCCGCGGGTGCGTGCATGCCTCCTCCTGCCCCTCGTTCCCAAATCTCACCCGGGCGAGCAGCACTTCGGTTGCTGTGCAAAGCCACAGCTTCCTCACCTCTCAGCAAGTAGAAGGAACTGGCTGCAGCCTCCTCCTCCTCAGCCGCACGCAGACCTTGCGGGGAGAGAGAGAGCGGGAGAGATCCTCTCGGGCGAGCGCCTTCCCTCGGAATGCAGCGACAAGAGCGCCTGAAGCCAAGTGTCTCCTCAGGGCTCCGGTTGCAGGGAGGAGCCCTGACTGCCCGCACGTGGCTGCACCAAACTCCATGGCGTTCTTCTAACGCCATGGCAGCAAGGGAGAAGGAAAAAGTCTCCTGAACCCCAAGATGTCACTGCCCATCCACCCGAGGATGCAAGGGGGGGAATTAAGTCACCCCCGAAAAGATAGCCTAGCCGTTTTTTCAGGGGTCAAAAAAATATAAGGCCCAGCCTTATAATGTGAGAAACACGGTAGCAGTTCTGTAACTGACATTAGGAGAGCAGAAGATGCTGTGAGTTTATAAGGAGCAGCAAATGGAATGTCTGCATATTGTTCATGATGTTTGAACAAGTTTATTTTTTATTATTAGGAATACCTTTGCTTAATATTGTATACTTTGATAGATAAAGTTATAAATGGCCAGTCTAACCATGGCCTGGATGAACATCAGGATGGTAGAAGTTCTGACATGGAAATAGAAGTAGATGCTGAAACAGCTGAAAAGGAGAATGAAGAATCTCCTAGCATTTTGGAACAGGCAAAAGAGCAAACAGTTATTGAATCAGCAGTGACAAAAAAGAAAAGAAAAAGAAAGAAAAAAGATTCTGAACAGGAGACAGACAATCTTCTTGGAGAAAGAAATATTCCAACAGAAATGATGGAAGAAAAAAGGACTAGAAAGAAAAGTAAGCTTTTGAAATGCTATTGTTATACCACTGAGATATTATGTCTTGATTTTGCTAATTTCTGAACTTTAATTCAATTTACAATCTGTTCTTAGGGAAAAATATATCGGCTAATTATGAGATAAGTTGCATTGGGGAAGTTGGTGATGAACTGGAAGTCCCTAATAGAACAATCCTTGATGAAACTCTTATGGATAAAGAACAACTACAATGCTTTATCAGATTAAATGGAGAAGTGGAAAAAGACCATAGGTATAAATTATATAATACTGTATCAACGCAATCTTGTAAAGCACAGCACATTTTTATAACTTTCTTTATAAGACTTTCTCCTGTGTGGCTTAATTTTAAATATTTTTTGTGTAATTTAAGAAACAATAATATATTCAGATTTAGTTCAGTAAATTATGCTGTTTTCAACATGTTGTTGATGAAACTATATGAATTACAATCTTGCTAGAATTTAGGGATGTTAAAAACTACTTTTTATTTGGGTGAGGAGAAATCTGCTGTGCCTCTAATAAACAATGAATTGACTATTGTGCATTATGAACAATTTTTTCTCTGTTAACTTTTTCTCTAGCTTTAACAGTCTGGTTATTTTAGATGAAGCTTTTTTCCCTGTGAGTTTGATTTTTCATTACTATGAAATTGAAGACTTTCTTTTTTGATTGTTACAATGAGAATATATTGAACTGGTTTATATATTAGTAAGGACATAAAAATGTGAATATAGCTCACCGAACAAATATAGTGCCACTCTGCTTGCTTGTATCATTTTTTAGGATTAGTCTGTTTTGTAGCTTCCACATTATATGAAGAGAGAAATGCCACTAGTTCTTCACAGGTTAGAGAAAAAAAGGAAAAATATAGATTTTCTACATATTATATTATTTTCAGTATTCAAAAAAGTAAACCAGAACAAGAGGATGTTTCATCAGTTACTCCTGAGCACCATGTTGAGCAGTATTCGGTGTCTCAAATGACTCCAAAAGAAAATATAGAAGATTTTGAAAAGTCCACTGAAACACAGGTAAAATATTTATTAGCTTTTCTGTGTTAAAGCTTGCTAATTCTTCTTATTTGAGGAGTATCTATATTAAATCTATACTACAAACGCATCACTTTAAAGACTTGTGCTCCATTCCAGCAAAGTCAGTGACCCCAAATATTTGAATATTGATATTGGTTCTGACAAAGGCTCTTTATTTTTGGAGATTCTTGGTATTATTGGCTGTAATATGATTGGACTATGATTGATTAAAAAGTCCCATCGCTAATTTGTTAGTACATCCAGTTATTTCTGGCGTCATTTCACTTTCTGTCAATCTTTTATTTATCTTTTTACTCTTTTTTTCATACATAGACCTGGTTCATACATTGCATCATAATTGTTCATTTGTTATTTAGTGTATGTTAGTATATGAGTCTAACCATTGTGGTTGATAAATCAAAGTTGATGATTAAATGCAAGATATAAATAAATTGTGAATTTCACAATGAGATCATGCTATTTTGGTTGCTTTACAGAATGAAGTAGCTGTAAGAGATAAACTGGATAAAAATCAGAACATGGTAAAGAAACAAATATGTGGTGAAGAAATCAGGTGAGTAAAAGTTGTTCTTCTTCCCAGAACCAACTGAAAACATTCCCCCAACATGAAGTGGGATAGAATGGCTTCCAAACAAGTTCTTTGTTTTCTATATGACAGTTTAAGAATTAGAGCAATTTGTGATATTGCAAAAGGATGGGATCAGTTATTTGAAGAAAAATGCATTCATAGGGACTTTCCTTTTTTATCCTGGTTAAGTTTTCAGAGACTGTGTTTTACGTGCAAAATGGGTATTTCCAATTTATTTTCAGGGAAACAGATAGGGCAGTTCCTGAGAAGCCCACACAGGAGGTGCAGCTGCAGAACTTTGAATCAGACTTAACAAGAGCATCTGAAAAAATAGAACCTCTAGCATCTAACCCATTAATTGTTGAAGTTTCTTCTGAGTCACTTGTAGAAAATACAACTGCTTCCATTTCTGGATTTACTACAGAGGAAATATGCAATGCAAGCAGTGATGTCATAAGAGAAACAGAGTAAGTAATTTATTCGGGTTTTTCACACAGTCAGAAATTAGCATGTCGGCTAGATTTGGCATTTTTATCTGCCTATTGAGTCCTTACCAAGGGCTTGGAGTAGACAGATGTTTGATGTAGTAAAGTTATTGTTGCAGGATGTAAGCTATTCTAAGTAATGCTGCCTTTTGAAATTGATTGATGGTGATTTATCTGAATGTTTCATTTCATCTAAATCACTCTACTACAGGTTTCAAACCTGGTTTTTTTTTACTGTTTTTTTCTATAGAGAGAGTCAAAAAGCTTTTGTGGAAAAGATGGAAGTGAGAGGTCGATGGACGAGACCTAAACCTAATATTGGTAACGTGTCTGGCAGAAAAGAAGCATCTGCTCAAGGCGAGCTCAAGAAGTCTGGATTTGATGGTGCTTGCGGGAAGGTATTCATTAGTTTGGATTTATATGTGTTGCCTGAGAAACTGAAAGCTTTCAATTATCTCTCTCTTGCATAAAACTATTTTATAACCCACTGTATCATTTAAAATTGAATCAGTACAGAGTATGGTGATCAACAGTTTTTGCTTGAATGTTTATGAATGCTGAGTTAGGGTTCTGCAGGGTGTGTCACTAAAGCAGAAATAATTATTGCAATTATTATTTTCTCTGCACTGTTGTACAGTACAGTAACAGGACTAAAAAGGAACACATCATGTTTTCTAAATTGTTTTTCAGAGGTTTTGTAAAATTCTTTATTTCTTTAAAGAGAAAAATATATTTTACATAATCTTGCTTCTACAATCTGCTTGATTAAAAAAAATAGAAACTAATAAATAACTAATGTCTAGATAAGGTCTGGAACTTATTTTCAATTTGTTTTGGGAAGGAAAAATGTATTATAATCAAAATACATTGGTTAATATTTATACTTTTTGTACATTTTAAGTTCTTCTTGCCATTTAATATGCTTCTTTTTTGGCAAGAATAGTAATAAAACATGAGGAATAGCAAGTTATGGAATGTATTTAAAGGTCTCATTTGCCAGTTTCAGGTTTGTTTGCTTTGTGAATGCTCGCTCACTAGTAATTTTTCCCAAATGTATTTGAGATGAGTGAAAATTAATATTCTTAAGATGCCAGCTAATTAGAATATAGACTTGAAAGCCAGTAAAATAAAGTGTTTCTCAATTTTATTGGTGAGAGTGATTTGTTTTGAAAAGGTACAGCATTCATTCTTTAATTATTTAATTCTCAGGAAATTGAGCAGAATGATACACCCGGCATCAACTCAGCTGAGATTACTAAAACACATTGCCAGGGCTTGGATACAGAATCTGCGTAAGTATGGGGAGAAGAACTCAGAATTTGGGCAAGGATTTTCTTCCTTATTCACTAATAATAATAGGAGTAGAATTGATTGCCATCTTTAGGAATTATTTCATTTTTATTATTGCCTTTTCATGGTTGATCTTTTAGGAATAAGAACCTATCTACCTCACAAGAAAGTAGCAAGCAAACTATTCTCAAACCTGCACTATTAGCAAGGGGACGATTTCAGAGACCAAAACCAAATTTAGGAAGGGTTGTTAGAAGGCAAGAATTACCTGGAAGAAGCACTGAGACAGTAAAAAAACCAAGCGAAGCAAGGACTGAATTAGCAAGTAAAGCAGTAATCACTGAAAAGACTGTGATGCAGACTGAATGTAATGATTGTCAACTTCTAAATAAGAATAACACTGTAAGTATGCTGTATGTAAAACAATAATTGTCAAAGATTGAATAAATTAGGTATCAACCTATAAAAAATTCCTTCTATGAAATATGTATTGTTTAAGATGCCTTCACTGAATTAATTTGAATTTCTTCTTCAACCGTGGTATCGTTTCTCTGTACTTAAGGCATGTGCTATATAATAGTAGTTTAGTCTATTCTAATAAATCAGTTTGTTCTTCTTATGTACCCGTTACAGGTAGTTCTTGACTTATGACCACAATTGAACCAAAATTTTCCATTGTTAAGAAAGGTAGTTGTTAAATGAGTTTTGCCCCATTTTATAACCTTTTTGCCATAGTTGTTAAGTGAATCAGTACTGGTGTTAGGTGAATCATACAGTCATTAAGCAAATCTGGGTTCCCCCATGGACTGCTTGTCAGAAGCTGGCTAGGAAGGTTACAAATGGTTATCACAATTATCCTAGAACTGTGCAAATGTCATAAATAGATGCCAGTTGCAAGTGCTCCAATTTTGGTCATGTGACCATGGAGATACTGCAAGGCTCTAGACAACTCACCACAGTCAACCCATCATGGCCAATTCACCGTGGCCAACTCACCATGGCCAACTCACTGTGGGACAATTGTGGCAGGACAATTCAACACTGTATTAATTATTTTATTCAATTACTTTTATTGACAATCATATATTCATCAAAATTATTGTAACACTTGTATTTCTGGATTGATTTCTTTATTTTGTTATTATTGGCCATGATTCCATTGAAATTAATTTAACTTTTGTATTTGTTCAATTCTCCTGTGGCAAATTGTCATGTATCATGCTGTTCTGTGGCAAGTTGGTCTCAGTGAGTTTGCTATGGTGAATTGAGCATGGTGAATTGTCCCATTCTGGCAGCAATGTTCATAAATGTGAAAAACACTTGTAAATCATTTTTTTCAGTGCCATTGTGACTTCAAATGGTCACTAAATGAATGATTATAAGTTGATGACTACCTGTTCGTAAAGCATATATTGATATACTAGAAGCAACTCCTATAGATTGACCCAACTCTTGATTACTACAACCTGGAACTTAGAATCCTGGAGAACAGGTTCAACTGAACAGAAGATGGCCTTTGTGTATGCTGACAATCATACTTTTGCAGTCAATATAAAAACTTCATTCATATACATTGGATTTCTTTCTCTTAGATCAGCATTATATGTTATGTACTATATGTTTTTGAACTGCATTAAGTTCATAATAGAAGAATTCCTAACTACCAGCAGTTTAGTACAGCAATTTGGGAATCTGAACACCTCTGATAAGAGTTTTTTCTTTTGTTGCTGTTTCATTGTCCTTTAAAAAAATACAGGACTTGTATTATCTAATACGTGAATTAATGATTTTTAAAAACTTGGCATTCTCTGTAAACCATTTTTTAATTATCTAATATGTGAATTAATGACTTTTAAAAACTTTGCATTCTCTGTAAACCATTTTTTTTCTGTAAACCCTTATACTTCAGAAATTTAATCTTTTTCTAGGATGCAACAGCTCATGAAGCTGACACATCACAATGTGCGGCATTAGAAAAAAGAACAGTTGTCAGCAATGAGAAAGTAGGTGGAGCATATTCAAACCAATCTCCTGTGAATAAGCCAATAGAGTCTGAAAGTTACACACTACAAAATGCCTCTTTGTCACTTGATATTACAAAGGATGTGGTAATTCCTGCCAGCAAGTAGGTGTATTTTATTTTAAAAATGGAAAACAAACACCTAAAATCCCTTTTTCATAGGGAAATGCATAATATTTATCTTTGTGACATAGCCCATATAGAGCACAGGGCTGGGAACTTGGGGCTCAGCTGTGTCAGCTTCACACTGAGGCTCAGACCTCTATACACATAAATATTTTTTCCGTCTTTGGCTTAATTTTGTGGAAGAGTACATGACTCAGCTAGCTACATGTTTCATTGCCTCAAAAATTAACCCAATAGTGGGTCATCAATGGCAGTGCAGAAATTGTAGGTGTCTTTTGTAGCTAGCACAGAGAAATCTGCAGCAGGGTGGTCAAAACTGTTAATGATAAAGGCAATCAAGTAATCAAAACCCTGCCCCTTTTTAATGTGTACAGTATTGCCTACTTATAAAAGAGTCCTGGATTCTACCATGCATCTGCATTTCACCTTGATTTTACCACTGATTCTGCTGCAGTTTAATTTCTCAGTATTTTCTTTATTTTAATGGATACATGGCTGGCCTCTTAATGGCATTAGGACACAGCTGTTATACAATTACATAATACTTCTTTCTAGAGCAGGACCTGCTGGTTCCCACTTGTGATTCTCAGTTCTTAACACTCTCAATGTTGTATTTCAGCTCCCATCAACCTCACATAATGGTAAATGGGAATTGCAACCCAACAAAAAAGGAGGCCTGCCCTTGTTATAATGCATGAATTATTTATCCATGTTGGGTATATAGTGTCTAATGATGAGTTTAAATAATGGAAATGCTCTACATAATATTTCAGGTACCAAAAGATTCAAATTGGAGAAAATATATTACTAACAATCCCCTTTTCCTGCAACAAAAGGAGTTTAGGGTCTCTCTTATTCAAGTCCAATTATATTTCTAAGCAAGGGTAAATGTTATTCTAAGTAGCAGAAGCTTCAAGGCAAGAGTCCCTCTTGACTTACCTGAAGAACACATCATTTTTTGTCATATGAAGGCTACAGTTAACTTTGGGTAGGTTATTGAAAAAGACACTCTAAAAGTATTCCAGAAGTCCAGTATTAAGTAGTGGAATCTGTCAGAATGAAAACTACATTTGATTTATCTTATTAAGAAATTTGTTCATTCTCCAATTAAAAATATAACAATTACTCATTTTTGTTGCATTCAAAAGTACAGTTTGATGCAATTTTGAATCAAAAGCTCAACCACAGAGCTTATGAGAATGACATACATTTTTAGGCTTCGAGTTGGATATTTTTTTAACCAAATATGCTTTAGTAGAATTGGCTTCCAGAGTCTTCTCAATATTAGTTACAAGCTACATGGAACCATTTTGTAGATTTATTAGGCTCTTAACAAATTAATTGCAACTTTTGTCTGTCTGAAAATTATTGTAATTCTTTTTAATAAATCAGATATTGCTATAGTGGGATATTGCTATCTAAATGTTAATTTCTATATTTTTTTTATATGTCAAAATCTGAAATCTTCATGAACACAATAATTGTGTTTTTCTAAATTTTCTAGTCATAGATTAATTTTTTCCCCCTTCGTTAATCAGAGATTCCAGTCTTCAGGAAGAAAAAAAAGATAATACTGTTGAAATAGAGCATTCATTGGAGAATTCACAATCAAGATGTAAAAAGAACTTAGAAAATGCATCAGACAGAGAGGAATTGTTAAACACAGTACAACCCCAACTGGACTCTGCAGAAAAGAGTGAAAGTGAATACAGTGAGACCTCTAATCTAAGTGTAAGATTATTTTAACTTTGTATTTTCTTGTTTGTAATTAATGTGACTTTGTTTTATTTTTTAATTTTTAATTTATAAGCCATCCAATTGGAACAATTTAAGATTTTTTATGACTGTTTAAATTTATGGATTTGTAATTGTGTGTACGGTATGTACTGTATGTATATGTCTATGTATGTATTTGTGTACATTTCACAAAATACTCTGGCTCAGGGCTTATCAAAAGACCAGATTTTTTAAAGTTTTCTTAAAAGACAGCAGATTAGGATTATGTAAATTTCAGAATGAATATCTCAAAGATCAGAACCAATAACAGAAGACACATGGTTCTGAGGACCCAGAGCATATATTGCTTAGTTGATTGGACATAGAACATGCCAACCCTGTCAGTAGGAAAATCAGAAATGATCAGAGAGAGGCAGTTCTGTTAGTAACTTGGCCCTAATTCATTAAGGTCTTTATAGATGACAAACAGTCCCTTGAAGTGCAGCTGGAAGCTAATTGGTAACTAGAACATTTTGTAAAATGGTGATGATCTATGAGCAAATTGGTGTACAACATGGATCTGTGAAAAGTCACACCTATCTATGACTTTGGTGTCAGCCAAGTTTCTTTATGTCAAGTGTTAAATATATCAGAGTCTTAAGAAGTGAAAATTGTTTTCTAATTGCTCTTCCTTGTATGTTGCTTGTATGTTGCACTATATTGTAATTTAGAAGTGAAAGTGCTTGCATCATACATTAATTCTTGAATATTTTGATATATTTTAGGAAGCAGCAAAATCTAAAACCTTACCATCTTTAGAAGAATGTCCTACCAATGCTAAAAAGGAGGTTGCAACAAATGAAACCCATCTGTCTCTTCAGAATCTTCCAGGATTTAAAAATGATGCATCAAATGGGAAGATTTCACTGGAACCTGATACCCAGAAAAAAGAATTAGTTGGGTAAGGATATTGTGGTTTTTAAGACTCTTGATATGAATTTATTTTGTAGACAATTTAGACTTACAATTTACTTGCAGCCAGGTCTGTAAAGGGGGTGCTCAGAACATCATTAGAAAAGGCAAGGCGTAACCCTAATGCTAACCTTTTTTTTTAAGGTTAATGAAATTGATAAGATTAAAAGGGAAGGTGTAAGCCATTAGATAACCCCACACCTACTTTTTTGTGTGTTTCTGAGTGGT
This sequence comes from Laticauda colubrina, assembly GCA_015471245.1. Lineage (NCBI taxonomy): Eukaryota > Metazoa > Chordata > Lepidosauria > Squamata > Elapidae > Laticauda > Laticauda colubrina. The sequence continues at coordinate 35,550,467 of BLBF01000010.1, read as the reverse complement.
TGATCCAATTGATCCAAGAGCCTTACGTGCTCTTAAAAAAACAGCAAAAATATTTGGGTTGACCACAGGGAATGGTAAGGGGGGGGGAGAAACATGCTGGGAGCTGCCAAAATATTTTTTTTTCTGCTATTGGAAACTAGCAGGCAGCATAGCAATAACACAATGATGTTGTTAAAAAGTATTTTCAGCATCTCTTTATTTGGATATGTATAATGTTTATAAAATTTAAAATAAGTGGGCGAGGCAATCATAGATAGAAAGTGATCTATCCTTTTTGGCTTTTTGCTTCAAAAGTTTCAAAAATTTAACTATGGCTACACTCAAGTTGCCACAAAAAAAGAGATGTCAAGACAAAAGCACACTGTGCTATATGTTGTGCCCCTTTGATATTTATATGTGATGTCTATGATATTCATACAAAACAAAGATGTTACTTTCTTTGTTTACTGTCCTTCCCCCTGCTTCTAAGTAGTTAATTCATTAAAACCAATATGTCTCATAATGCATGAGGAATGGTGCTTTATGGTTAAAGTTTGGCTTCTGTAAGTGCCAGAGCCCGGTTTTCCTTAATTTCTGGTTGAAATTGATTTTTTTCAGACATCTTATAAATCAACTAAACAAAAACTAAAAGCAAGCTCTATTCCTTTGGACTTTCTTTGGAAAGTCTTGTCCTTTAGGACTTGAAAATGCCAACATACCTGAGATATTGATTTTCATATGGGTTTAAGCCTACTATCCAACCCTACAGCATACAGATTCTTCTCAAATGGGCATGTGCCATCATTATATCTCTCTTCAATTCTAATTTTGAAAGTTTGTGGACTTTTACCTTGGCCAAGTTGGATGTACTAACTTCTACAGTTCTGTGGGAGCAATATAAAAACATCCGTTTTCAGCGGTGTTACATAAATGCAGCACAAGAGAGATGGCTCTATGGAATCTCTAAGACGAATGTTCCTTTGTTGCTTTCTTGGGAAGCAAGGAAGATACACATTTATCCCATTTTAAAGAACTTCCCTGGTAGAGAATACATTGTCTCTCTGTGCTGTTTTTATCTGATGCATCTTTCCAGGTTGCCTGATTTTGTCCCATGACTCATATCTGTCCAATTTACAATGGACGTTTAGTACAAAATTTGGTGATTGCCACTGTTATTTGTACTCCTATTATTACAATAACACATTTTATGTAATATTATTACATTTATTAATAATTACAGGTCTGTGCATATTTACTGTTACGCTCTCTGGCACAAAGGTAATAATAAAGGTTTGATTTGATTTGAATATACCGTATTTTTTGCTCCATAAGACGCACTTCACTGTCTCTGAAAAGTGGCTGGAAATGTCTCAGCGTCTTATGGAATATATATTGCCAAAGCCCGGCCCACCTGCCAGCCCCCATCCTTTGGCCGTTTTCAGTCTCCACGCACCCCATTTTTTGCCTCCACATGCCCCAGTTTTAGCTTCTCAGGATGCTTGGAGGTCCAAAACGGACATGTGGAGGCCTAAACTGGAATGCGTGGAAGCCAAAAATGGTGCACACGAAGGCCAAAAACAAGATGTGTGGATACTGAAAATAGGGCACACAGAGGCCAAAAATGGGGCGCATGGAAGCCGAATATAGGGCGCATGGAGACCAAAAACAGGAGTGCATCTTATGGTCAGGTACATCTTATGGAGCAAAAGATACGGTAATTCTTACAAGAATAGCATGTTTTTAGAGTTGCACCAAATCTGAACAGTCAGATTGCTTACTGAATCTAATGAGATACTGTGCTTCCACAAATTCGAAAATATTTTTTCTTTTTGTAAAAAAATTATTTGGGTTTTTACAAAACATAATACAAGTAAAATTGCTTTGTTTGAGAATAGCATGGTCCTGGGTTATCACTTCTCCATACAGACACAAACTCAATTTCATATTCATCTTTGTGTTCTATTCCATATCTTACTATTTTAACATTTTCTCAATGATTTTTCCCTTCCTTTAGTTTTCTCAACCTTGCTTTTAATTATCTCATTCCTTTCTAAATTCAATTGTATATATCTTTTTCTAAGTTTCAATATCTTTCTAATCATTATATTTGTACTTTTGTCTGTCCTGTTTCAATTTCATATTTTCTTTTCTCATTAAACAATATTTTCCCCTTTAGTTACTGATTGGAGTATGACACCTTTGTATCTTTTAATTTTTGTTCCATTCAACTCTTATTTAAACTTCAATTTATGCCTTTACAATTTTAACATTCAGTATAACGCATAACTTCCAGTATAACACATAACTTCCAGTATAACATATAACTTCCAGTTAGGAACATACTAGGTTCCTAAAGAGAAAGTATATATATAACAATAATAAATAAAATACTTATTCTATTCCAATTCAGCTCTGTCATTAATGTTAGTTATAATCTTTAACATCTTGAACATTTTTTTTTCAATGGGATATTATACTTCCTTAAGAACACTTATAATATTTCCATAATCTTTCCATATTTCTTTCATATTCCTCTTCACTTAATTTTTTATAATTCATTAATAATAATTAAAATGTTCCCAACCTTTCCTAATTTCATTCTGTCATTCTCTTTATTTCATTTATTTATAACAAACATTCCATTGTATTACGAGTATTTTATCATTTTAATCATACTTGTTTCATATTTTCTAAATTCATTTCTATTTCTAATGTAACAATACGATCTTATGTACCCTTGCAGAATCCCTCTTTAAATTAAATTTTCACCCATTATCTCTGTGTCTTCTAAATAGGCTTATACCTTGGATCCTTATACATTTTCCCTATTTCTCTATATCCCATTTCTGTTCTTCATAACTTCTTTTCCTTTCCCTCTTCCCTTGTCTCTCTAATTCTAATTCTCTCTTCTGTAATCCACTCTTCTGTTTCTTCCTAATGTTGTAATTACTTTTCAAACTATTCTTTTTTTTTTTGGTTATTTTTTCAGATCTTAATTTTTTCACTCTCTTTCTCTCCTTTCCTTTTCTTTCCTCACATAGAATTACTTGGTCATTGAAGATGGCTTCTTCTTTGTCCTACCCTTCTTGTTCTACAGGCATTTCTTGTTGTTTCTCATAATTTAGGATCTCCATTTCTAAAAATTGAAATACGAAGCCAAAACAACCTCTTCCTTCTTGAGCATCTTCTTTCTGTTTTTTAAGTTCCATTTTCAGTTCTTCCAAGAGTGATACCATTTTAAAAACTTTTAAACAACCACCTGATTGATTTTAGTCCTTTAGATCCAATAACCAAAAATGCAAAAATTACCAAGTAATCCAAATAATCCAAAGCTGTTTCTTCTTGCTTCTTTTTACCACTTTCTCTTCCTGGGGTTCTATTATCTTGTTACAAAGTTTCAGTTGGAATGTATCTTTTAGGAATCTTGTTAAAGTTTCATTGTTAATTCCTTTTATTCCAGGTGGTCCCCTCCATTTTTCCAGATCCCACCCTTTTATTTTTTCCTTTTCTCTCCTTCTTCCAAAGGTTTTTGAAAATCCAGAAGTCTTTATTATCCCTTTGACATTTTATTTTCAGTTTAAATGCCTGTTAATGTCAAAGTGGATTTTTATCAGTTTCTTACTTAAATCTCTTAGTTGTCAATATGGGGAAGGAAAGAAGAAAAAAAACAAATTCTTTCCCTTCCCTCTCTCATTCACTGCTTCAAAATCTTATTTGGATAACAATGTTATTCTTTATAGTTCAAATTCCAGAGTACCTTATGTTGTTGCTTTTTCTGTTCAACCCGGTCAGCCAAAACTTTCTCTTCTTACCTTCCACATTCTTTTCCAGTCAAGTTCTTCTTTGAGGTGGCCATTTCTGACCACCACTGCAACTGCCTTCGAGAAAGGCAGTAATGGCCAGCTGGGGAGGAGAGATGCGGCTCGCCTCGACCCTGCTAGCAGTCTCCCCCTTCTTCACCACCTCTACAGGGTGGCTTAGCCCCAAAACCAGCCTGCTCAGGGCAGTCCAGTGGCGAGCACGGATCGAAACTGCACACGATCACAGATTTCGGTCCATCGCTGAAGAAGCTCAAGCCGGAAGTCAAAAATATTTTTTCTAAAGCATTTTCAAAGTATTAGCCTTACTACATGTGCTTTGTTTAAATCCAAACTGAAGATCAGGTGAGAATTCTCTTCAATAACAACTAAAAAATAAATAAAATTTACTGTTCTATTAGATATCAGTGTGCCAATTAAAAATCAATAGAAATATGGACATATGTTTCCTTACATTTCCTTACCATGTTTAGTGATCATATGTATATCTGTTAGAAATTCTGTCAATAATACTTTAATTGCCATGACTGTTCATTTTGATTTTCCTCTAGCAAACAGAGGTCACAGGAAGAAAGCAAGCATAGCGATACTCGATCAACACCATTTCTCAGAGGCAGATTCCAGAGACCCAAACCTAACATAGGAAGGATGAATGGAAGGAAAGAAAAGAGATCTCTGGAAGGAAATGGATTAACAACCACTGAAAATCTGGAACTACAAAAATCTGAACCTACCAAAACTCCATCAATGGTATTAAGTCAAAGAAAATTTGGTTTGGATTGTTTTTATTTTACATAGAAATCTTGAATGTTTGGAATTCAATATAAATGGGGTTTCTGTATTGCCACAATTATTCCTTGATATTCAGCATATCATTGCTAAAACTATTTTTCAGTTTAAGATTGAAACTTTTAACTTTCAGACTCAGATCAACGATAAAATTTTACCTGATGAAAACTTGGAAAGTAGCCTAGAAGACACCAAGAAAGTAATTCAGAAAGATTCTTTAGTGCCTAGTACTGGTCAGAATAGCTCCAATCTACATCTCAGGTATGTTCTCAAATGTGACTTTTGTTTTATGATCTATGCTAGTAAACCTAAACAAATAATTAAAATAATTAGATGTTGCTTTTATGAACTTCCACTTTTTAAAAATATGGCACTCCTCCCCTTGCTTCCCATTCATGTGGTGTTTTTATGTGCCGATTTTTTTTCTTTCCTTTTCTGACCTTCATGAACAGTTTACAGGAGCACTGAGGTAGAATAGAAAGTGATAGAAACCCTTTAGTGATCAGAAACAAATACATGAAGAAGAAAAACAGAAAAAGGGGCATATTTTAGGAGATGAGGCTATGTACATATATACACAGTGTACATACGTTCATATGAATCATATACCAGATCAATAAAGTTTTAGAATTTCTTAATTTCTTATATTTTTTACACATATGCTAATTTGGAAATTTAAAATTTGCCTTTCAATTTTGGATTTAATTTGTTGGATTAGCTATTTTCTTTCTCTTTGAGAAAGGCAAGCAGGAATGGTTGTATTTTATTTGGTGGACTATTTTATGTAATCTTTCCCCAGGATAATAGCTGAAGAGAAAACATTTCATTATTTCAGAATAAAATGCTGAAGGCAAGTGTTCATAATTAATTGTTCCTCAACAATAAAAACTCACCTTGTTTTAGCTCCTAACGTGATCAATACCTGAATTTACATAGCATGCTGTAAAGTAATGATTTATTTATCAGGCTATTATCCTGTTACAAGTATAATATTCTTGGTAGCTCACACAATAAGAATATACAATAAAATATAACAAATAATGAATGGCATTGAGTGCCAAAGTCCCATGGAAAAGCAGAAATACAGCTCATCTTCCGTTATTTTGAAGGAGAGTTTCTAATTAACATTTGACAAGCAGGCAAGCAGAAGAAAGAATTCTTAAGAATTAATTTCATATCAACATACAAATGCCTGTTTTAAATATCTGTTAATTCAATTTGGTACTTTCCATCTTTGGTTAATAGAGAGAAATCCAATTTCCAAGGAGATAAGTCATCTACAATCAAGCCTGCTCAGTTGGTAAGAGGGCGATTCCAGAGAGCCAAATTTAATGTTGGAAGGACTAATTACAAAAACGAAGTACCTGTGTCAGAAGATATTAGTGTTCCAATTGTGGAAGAAGTAAAAGAGATGGACATTAGCAAGAAAGATGATCTATATCTAATTTCAGAGGTTAGCTATCTACTCAATTTACTGAAACTTTTTCAATATTATTTAACAAATATTTCTTTATATATCCTATGTTTTCATTTTTCCATCTTATCTAATGAAAAAGCAGGTATATTGAAAAGGCAGCTGCTAGAGTTTTAATTGTGTGTGTGTTTATAATGTATGTATGTATGTATGTATGTATGTATGTATGTATGTAATAAATAAAAATGATATACTTCTTTAATCTTTATTAAATATTTTATATATTTAAGATATATTTATAAAATAAAATATAAAGCATGGATTAAAGTGGTACATTTTAAATTAACTATAGTAAAGGTTTGAAAATTTTCCCTCATTCAGCCAATACTGCTAAATGTAGTTCCTAAATGTAGTGAGATGAAAGCTTTTGTGCTTCTCATTGCTATGGGATAGTGGAATTGTGAGCCTGTATGGAGGCCACAGTTATTTAAGTCCCGCTAAACCATAAATTATTGTGATCCCCAGATGCATCCATAGCTGTCCCACATCTTATAAAAAGAAATCATGCAGTTAATATTTGAGTTTCAATTAAAATATTCTTAGATTTTTGGTAAACTAAAAATTATAGATATCATTAGGTACATCACTGTTGTAACAACTTTTTACCAATTTACATGGGATATAAACTACAAATCTGGAGAAATTATGCCAACTATCAAAATAGGGAATGTCAATATTCTTAATTCTGAATTTAATGTGAAAGTGTTTTAGCTATACTCCGATAAGTAATTGGCATGCACACATTTTCTTCAACATCAAGGATGAAGTTATTGTCCAGGCATCCCCAGATAATTTAGATAGAAAAGAAGGATCAGAACCTATTGAAAGCTCATCAAAAAGATGGATTGATCAGAAGAAACATCCTTCTGAGAAATCATTGGAATGTGGTCTTCTGAAACACCAAGATCATGTTAAAAGAAAAAAAATGGATGCTCTTGGAAGGTAAAAGAGTTTTCAATAAATAAATGAAAACTTTCTTGAGATCCTAGTATAATCTTTATTTTCTATATAATGTGGCATAATACTTTCATTAATTTTCCACTCCAAATTTTTCTTGCTTTTTCCTTGTCTTTTTTGAATCAATTGAATGAATTTGACTGGTTTTAGTTTTCTTTTTTTAAAGTATGATTTATACAACATATAGTTAAAAATATGTTTTCAGTTTCAAAACCTGTATGATCTCAATAGTTTTGGTTACTTTTATTTTTAGTGATACTTTTGACCCTCAAGAAATAAATCATTCAGAAAATAAAAATACAGCTCTGCTCATGATAGGTCATCTGCAAAAGGTAGTGCCAAATATGGCACAAGTTCCTAAAAACACAGAATCCTCTTTAGAAAAAGAAAATAGCAAAGGAGATACAGGAAGAGATGCAGAATGTGATACTTTGTGTGGCAGCAAATTTGGAAAAACAGCTCAGTTAATGGTAAGCATAGATTAATTATCCTAAATCATCACTTGATTAATGTTTTTTATGAGCATTTGCCAATACAAAATACTTGTTGAATCTTTTTTATTTCTTAGAAACTTAGAGCAGCTCATGAGCAGATTTCATACAAGAAATATTATAAAAATGTATTTAAATACCATACATATGTATATGTGCATGAAGTGTATTTAAGTAAAATATACATTGGATTATCCTGATTTTCTGATGTTAGTGGAAAGCACTTCTATTTTTCTGATTTCCTTTTACAAATAACTCTCCCTTGTATACAGATGCAGCCTTCCTTTACTGCAATTGATTTTTAGGGCTGCAAACTTGCATAGGAAGGCAGCAGAAGGAAATATGCTGTGTGATGCAGCCCACTGAAAGATTCAAATGATGCTCCTTAAAAATATTTGGAAAAATAAATATATACAGGCAATCCTAGACTTACAACCATAATTGAGTCCAAAATTTATGTTGCTGAATGAGACATTTGTTAAGTGAGTTTTGCCCCATTTTACAACTTTCCTTGCCACAGTTGCTAGGTGAATCATTGCATTTGTTAAGTTAATAACCCGGTTGTTAAGTGAATCTTGCTTCCCCATTGACTTTGCTTGTCAGAAGGTCATTAAAGATGTTCACATGATCAGGGGTCACTGCATCTGTCATAAATATGAAGCAATTGCCAAGCATCCAAATCTTGGTCACATGACCATGAGGATGCTGCAATAGTTGTAAGTTTGAAAAATGGTCATAAGTCACTTTTTCAGTGCTGATGTAACTTTGAACAGTCACTAAATGAACTGTTGTGAGTCGAGGACTACCTATATTGAATTTATCGATGTTCACAAGGTCAAATAATGGTATATGCATGAGGACATCCCACATGATTTATATGCTTATCGCCAATCTTAGGACATCATAGTTTAATTGTATCATTTCTGCAATGACATCATGATAAACATGTCATATTTGACATCTTTGTATAAGTGCCCTGATTAATATGGCATGTGTTTCTATTCTTTCCAGGGCAGCCCAGTACATTTGGTGGAATCTGCATCAACTTCTGAATCAAGGAAAGAAAAAAAATGTACAGAAAACATCGAATTAGTATCCTCAACAAGAAGTAGGCACTTTGGGAAACATGGTTCATCAGACCAGCCTTTGGAGAATGAAACACAAATTAAAAAAGAAATCCCTAAGCTGCTTTCTGTCCAAGAGAAAGAAGTGGAAAACTTAAAAGGGTAAAAGTACACCCTGAGTAGTATTATGTCTTGTGTGGGGATGAGAAGGCTTTAAAGCATTCAGAATCAGATTCTAAGGAAGGTATCCTATTGTCAGAAAGATTGTAAGTAGAACAATAGAAAATTCAAAACAAGTCCTATGAAAATTGAAAGAGAGCAAAACTCTACCCAGGAAATATAGACACACATGAGAGGAGCTAGGTTTCACAACACAAATGCAAATGGCAAGCACTTCTTTCAAGCCCAAATACCTTTGAGAGTTTTATATTGCAATTGTAATTCACTGGCTCTTACTCAGCTGATTCTTATCAAACCAGATCAAAGCAAGTCTGTGTATAGCAAGAGCTTAATTCAGTTGTTACTCATTGTGATTATTCATCAAATGCTTGCAAACAAACACCTGAATATATCTCCATTTTAAGAACATAACATTAGCTCTTTTGAATCAAAAGCCCATCTTACTCCAAGTATCTGAATACAAGTATCTGTATTCATTGTATTCATTGAATTTGATTTTGGTGTCTACTGACTTCAGAATGACCACAGATGCTTCTGTTCAGGATGACTGTGGATGGTTCTGTGGTACTTTCAAGCTAGAGACGGAGGCATACCTCTCTCCTATTATTTTTCTGCAACTGGTGTGTATAGACATTTTGCCCACAACCCAAAAATTGAAACAGACATTGAAATTTCAAGACAAATAATACTTGATACCCTTGTCCTCCATAAATGTATCAAATATCTTTTAAAATCACCCAAATTAATGGCCACCACCATAACCTATCGTAACAAATGTTACAGGTCAATTATGGGTTTAAAAAATAGCCTGCTCTAAATACTCTCCTTATCCATTTTGTCTGTGCCAGATATTTTAATATGTTTTGATTATGTCCCACATCCTTCTAGTCACCTTTCCTTTGAGCTAAGCAGTTCTATATATTTTAGTTCTCCCCCCCAAAGGTTGGCGCTTGAACCCCCAGGTCTTTTGGTTGTTTTCTTCTATAGTTTTTTTCAGATCTATTGCATTGCTTTTCAAATGTGATGGCCAGAACTGGCCTAGTATTTCAACAGCTGGAGTAACGTATAGGACATACTACATTGGTAGTTTCTTAACAATCCTTATGCCCTTTTCAGAGTTGCTACTCACTGTGCATCTTCATCTAGCTTAAGATAGGGACCGCATTCTGTTTGCCATAGTTGGATTCAGAGAGCTCAGATTATTAAAGTATGTGTGAAGTTAGAGATTTTTGCTCCAATGTGTATCACTTATATCTTCAAATATTTAACCCTGTGCCTGTTCATGTCCACTGGGTAGCTGCATATGTCAGTCTAGATCAGAGTTTTTAGGCAATCCCAGACCAATTAATTCATTTTTTTAAATCATAGGCCCTGTTTCAGATTTGCTCAGTAAGTGCATAAGACTTTGTAGAATGGTTTGAGTGTATTGTTCCTCTGAAAAGTTTTTCCCAGATGGGGGACAGTCTACGATATTTCTTTTAATTTGAAATACCACAATATAAACATATTTATACATAAGAATTCTTAAAACTCTATTTTAGTAACTCAAATGCCTAAAACCTAGATACCTATTATCTTGTATTTTTGATGTTTTAAAAATTACTTTAGAACTATTTGCTTTTGTTCCTTTTTTTTTGTTAGTCCTACTAATTAAAATATCTCTTTATGATCTAGGAAGCAACCAGGAAGAACATTAAAGCAGAGGAACAAAAACTATGATTCAAAAACATCTTCCACTTGTGAATATGAAAATGACCATGGTAGAAAAATGAAGTACCAACAAAAAGTTAAACAACATGTCTTCAAAGGCAGAAATTTAAAACCAGCCCCTTGTAAAAAACCAAGAAACGGAAATTCTAAAGTTAATTTGGTAACCCTTAGAGCTTCTTCACAAGAGGATGATGAGGATGAGGATGAGGATGAACCTGAATCAGAATATGAAGCTGAAATTTTTTCACCGGAAGAAGTAAATAAAGCCCCTGTGTTTGTTCCTAAAGGGCTTCGATCTCCAAATCCTGTTCCTATGCACATTGAAGAAACAATGGAAGAGGTATATCAGAAATGCCAACCCAAAAATATTTCCTTTTAAAGTCAGGTGAAATCTGATAAGACCTTTCTCAGCTAAATTTTAGTTAAAAGTTGGTGAAGAAAAATTGAGCCCACAATTTTGGTTGTTAAGCAAGACATCCACCCAACTGCCTCAGTCACCAACAACAATCTCAAGTCTTTGTGACCATTAAGTGACCATGCAGGAATGCTTTGTGGAGGAAATTTTCCACTCAGCACCCACACACATGCAAAAACTTGCTGTGGGTTGTAAGACAGCATGTGGGCCTCCTCTATTCCTCCTCCCCCTTCCCATCCATGCCCAAAAGACCCACCAGTGTACAGGCCTCTTCCTTCTCTTCCCATTTCCAAGAGGCCTAGCCTTCCTCCTGCCTCACCACACTTGGGTGCACTTACCTTTTCCTTTCTCTGCAGTTGCTGATAGGCATGCCCAGCTGATATGAAATTCAGCTAGAAAGTTAGGAAGGCAATCTTCCTCAAGGCTAGAGAACCAGACTTTCTTAAGACTGACTTCCTACCATTGATCCCTTTAAAAACAAGATTTTTAGAGCTACTTAAAGTGCATGAAATATGTAAATGTGTTTGTGAACACTAGTGGTTTAGTCATTACCACTAGAACATTAATTACTTATATCTATGCACTTCTTTCCCCAGTTCATTATTTATGTCATTATGTGGGCATACAGAAATGTTAAAAATGTCTTTTAGATAGAGTGTTCAATTTTATATATTCGGATAGAGACATGTGCCTTTTCAAACTGAGACAAGAGAATAATATGTAGAGGCAAGGCAATTTCCCAAATGATAATTTTGTGTATTCCAGTATAAGTAAATGCAATAATGGGGACAAAAAAGATCGTAGAAACATCTTTGTATAAACTCTCCATGTGCATAGTTTATTTATTTATTATTTATCAAATTTATTTGCTGTCATCTCATGATTCAAGGCAACTTGAATGAGTGAACAAATCAGATACAGAATGGAGGAGAGTTAATGAATAGAACTGAGTTTTTCCCTAAGAAAAGAGAGTGATGCATGAAGGAACGTCACATTTTGAAGAATTAGCTTTCTCTCCCAGACTATTGGTTAAACAAATTATCTCTTTTAAGAACATAGGTGAACAAAAGGAAAATAAAACTTGTGCAAATGATTAAAGGTTAATTGTCTTGTAAAATTATTACAATTTCAAATGCATTTTAATGTGGAAACAGCCTTAACATTAATAATTAAGCTGGGAAATATAATTGTCAGCGTAAGTGTATTTTGAATAAACTTGGATTTTATAGTTTGCACTTCTATTTCACTGTATAACATTATAACATATAAAAAGAGAATCAACTGGATTCTTTTGGACAATTAAAATAATAATTGTGTTTTTCTCCATGACAGTTGGAGATATATGAGAATGTTTCAGATGAGCCATGTATCTCTCATGATCTAAATCTGTCTATTCAGTCTGTGATGCAAGATGATAGCAAATTGTATGTCCCAGCAGTTGTAAGTATGCAAATTTTTATGATGAAACATAAATATGTCTAAGGCAGAATGAGTTTTATTGTTGTCCTTGCTTACTGACAACTCATTCAGCAACTGTTAGAAGTTGCAGTGGCACTGAACGAGTAATATTTATGATTGGTCCTCAAAGTTCTGGTCATCACAGTGCCCTCATGATCATGTGATTGTGATTTGGGCAGTTGGCAACACCTTGAGCTTATGATTATTGCAATCTCCTTCAGTCTCATGATTGTCTTTTGTTGACCTTACCTGCCAGCTTCCCACAAGCAAAATCAGTGGCAAAACTGTCAGGGAAGATTGCAGATCGCTCTTAAAAATTTTCCTGGCCTTCCTGTACTCATGCCACAGGACCCACACCCCCAACTTCACATAGACCAGGAGTCTCCAGCTTTTCTGACTTTGTCAACGGGTGGAATGGGAGAGGGGATATGTGCACAGCTCCATTTACAGAAGCAGCGAGTGTGCGTGCTCACCACTCACGCAAATGGAGCTATGTGCACTCACATGCTTGCCTGTCACTTGCGTGGGCCAGTTCCAAATGGGCCGTGGCCAAGTACCAGGCCATGACCTGGGGGTTGGAGTCCCCTGACATAGACTGTGTTTGATCTCCCAAGGCCTCCCCCAGCCTCCCCATCTCCCTTAGACACTTCCCCCACTCCCCTATGGCACCCTCGAGTTCTTTACTGACGCTTTTGACACTTTCCACTTAACAGTCTGCACATCTTTGGGTTACAATTGCAACCAATTCCAATTGCCATCGTAAACCGAGGACTACCCTTGAAAGAGTTAATCTTTGTAACAGTTTGTTACAAAGTGTAAGCAAGTTGTCTAGTTTCCTGTTTCTCATCTTGCAATTGCTTCTGGCATTTACTTGCTGTGATTGATTGATCGATCGATTTAACAAAGTTCAGTTACACAGAAAGCAGAACTTTCATTCATTTCCTAACTTTAATTATAAAATACTTAAAAAGAAAACAGGGAATTGTGGTTCACTACTACTATTATTAAAGAGGTGCTAGGATTGTATTGGATTCATTCAAAGTCTCCCATTCTAGGTAAACCTTGGTTTGGTTATAGCATTATTTTTTGAGTTGATTCATTTAATTTATTTTCAAACCTTATCCAGAAGCGTAGTAGTTGATTTCTTTTTTTCTCTCTTTCAAAAGGATATTACACAAGAAGAACAAACAAAAGAAACAGGTACATTGTCCAAAATATGCAATGAACCACTGAATGGAGATTTGTTAAATTAAATTTTCAGTTTTTACTTTACATGGTGTGTGTACATGCCTCTGCATGTGTGTGTGTGTGTGTGTGTGTGTGTGTGTGTATACATAGAGAAAGGAGATTCCTAAATCCTTCTTCCAGTGAATCAAGTATTAATCACTAAGGTTGTAATTCTATATATACTTATCTAAGAATAAATTTCATTGAAAATATAATGATATTTTCAATCATATAATATAAAGAAATGTGATGCGTTTGTTGATTTGTAAGCCTGCTTATTTGGAAACTTTTTTAGGAATTAATGATGGAAGTGCTGAAGCAGCCATGACTTTACTTGCTATGAGAGAGCCAGTGTTTCAGTTACATACTGATATCCAAGGTATGGTCAATATTATCACATAAAATGAGAGTGGATAGTCTGTAATAGCATTAGCACTTAGACTTACCGTGTTTCTCATATAATAAGGCTGGGTCTTATTTTTTTTTGAGCCCCGAAAAAATGGCTAGGCCATCTTTTCGGGGGTGACTTAATTTCCCCCCTTTGCATCTTCGGGCAGGCAGGAGACGACGGCTTGGATGTTGACCTTGGTGTTGGGGGGGCACTTTGTATTGGGGTCAGCGCAAGCAGCACCATATCCGGGTGTGCAACAAAAGTACTTCCTATCGGCAAGCCCCCCCCCCCACCATTCCCCCCTATTTTGCATGCTTTAATATAGGCCTTAATTTGGGGGGAGGGGCTTAATTTCATTTCATGCCTATAAAACATGCTGGGACTTCCTATTGGGGGAGGCCGTATTGTTGGAGAAACAGGGTATATATCACTTCATAGTGCTTTTATACCCTCTCTGAGTGGTTTACAGAGTCGGCATATTACCCCCAACAATCTGAGTCCTCATTTTACCAACTTCTTAAGGATGGAAGACTTTTTTTCTCTAGAGTCTACTGAATCACAGGAAAGTTTCTTGCTATTTTGACACTGGAGACAAAATAATTATGCAAAGTCTAAAATATTATTAACACCTTTCAAAAAAAGTTATGCTTTTTTCCTGCTGTGTCTCTTATTTCTTCCTGCTGCTATGCAAGCAGAACTATGCTTTTGATTAGTCAAGTAACATTTTAATGATTTCATTTGATTTGCTTTAAACGCAAGAATGTCTCAATAAAGATAAACTGAATCTATCTGCTGTTTTTATATTCAGGAAATGAAGTACAAATGGCAGTCTCTTCAGGAAATGAACCTATTCATTCAAATAATACAAATAATACAGAAGGTAACAGCAGTAAATCATCATATTCTGAAGAATGCTTGGAAGAAAAGACAGTTGTGTTACTTCCAGACTCTTCAAAAACTCTACTGGTTTCACTACATAAGACAAATAAAACTACCACGGATTTGGAAAAATCTTCACAGGAAACTAAAGTCTGCAGGTTTGTTTTGCTATATTACCCCAAGCATTTTTAAAATTAGGAATCCTACCTATTTTTTAATTTGTAAATATTATTTTGATAACATGCTTAATTGTGTAAAATGAATTTCCCCATCCCAAATTAATTTTTGGTGCATGTACAAGAAAATGCAGAAGTCTACATTATGAATATTTTTTATGTTGAATCTGAAAACTTTAAAGGTTTTTATAAGTTATGCTTCCATTAAAATGTAACTGTAAAACAATAGTAAAGTATTTTGGGAACTTAATCCAAATAATAAATTGGGACTGCCACACAAAACATTTAGAAGACAGTAATCTGCTTTAATTATTAATATTATTAGGATAATTAAATTCTAATGTTAATTTTCATGTGTTATATTCAGAATGATAAACAACTAAGAATGCAACTTTTGTCCAGTTCATATTCAAAGCTATCATATGATATGCTTACGTTAATATTTGATGTGTTGTGTGAAAATAATTCCTAAATGTCTTTCCTAAATTCCTCCTTTAGTGTTCAATCCAGATTACATCTTGATGGCAATAAAGGGATATATTAAATTCTTTACTCTGGGATTCCGTAGCACAGATTTAGTAGTTCTAAAGTTGTTTGCTGTCTCTTCTACCTAATATATAAAGAACTGAGAACATGAGTGATCATTTTAATGACTTTTACTTTTGTCTGCAGTACTGTATCTTTGTGTAAAAGAAATAAAACACCCAGGCCAGCAAGATGCAGACTCCCAAAGCCTAAACCAAATCTTAACAGTGGCTCAGTATCTACGAATGTTTCTCAAAAACCTCTAAATCTAAGTTCAGATATGGAAGAATATAAAGAAATCCAAAAAGGTAGTTTTTTAAAGTTTATACTGTAGAAATTTCTGAAATAAAGCCTTTTTGTTTGTGTGGATCGAGTGTTTATCAGCAGAATGGAGGGAGGGGTTATTTTTTTTTTAATCTATGGGCTATGCATAGTTCATTAATTTTGGTATTGTTGAACGATTTGAAAATTTATTTTATTTTTTAGGGAATTTATATTGCCGCCTATTTGCACAAAGCGATTCAAAGCGGCTTAAATAATATAAAGCCTCATGTAAAAACAATAAAACAAAAAAACAGTAAAAGAAGAGTCATATAATAAATTAATATAGTCAATTCACCCATCCACCCCACCCCGGCAACAGCACCTCAAAAGCCATCCATAGGCTCCATCCCGCTCTGGGTTTATTTGTTCCTTGACTGCTAATAGATTAATGATGAAGTCTAAGTGCTTATAAAATACCAGATCAGTCTATATTTTAGATAACAAAGACATCTCACAACTAAGCAAAATGTATTTTTGTCCACCTCATCTATGTATTTGTTCACTTCCAATACAAAATATATTTTTCCACCTATATCTAAATCGTAACAATAGCTTACACACTTTTCCTGTGTATTCTAATATTTAAATAACAGATGACAAAATGTCAGAAAAATCTGGAGAAGAGCAGAAAGTTGAAATGAATCTCCAAATGGATGAGCAGCTTGCTAAAATCAGCACTATGGAAAAGTATGATTTACATTCTGAAAGTGCTGGCCTTGCCATGCAGGAAAATAATATGGAAAGGTATACACCTCACTACAGTTTTATATTTGTTATTTCTCAAAATGTTTGGAGCAATGTTTTTGTAATATGTAGTAAATTGTTTGGCAAAACAGATGTCTGCATGGTGAAGTTCTCCAAAATTACTGGGAATATAGTAATGGGAATAAATGATGTTTTGTGTTTTCTAAAAAAAGTAGTCTTCAGTTTTAATATTTAAATATAAATGCTCTTAATTTTCTTCAAATAACTTCAGATGCATGAGAGTAATATAATATTTTCTGAAAAGAGAATTGGAATTCATTTCTCTTTATAAAGCATCATGTTCTTTACTATTTACATTTCTTAAATTGTGTAGTGCCATTTTTATACAGAATCATTGTAAACCTCATGCCATTAATTTTAAGTTAGTATGGTATAAAAAGGTTCTGGGACAATTTATTAATAAACAGCGTCTAGATTAAAACTATTTTTATTTTTTTGCAAAAGTGGAAACCTGATACAAGAGATTAGTGAAATTGCATCCGAATTAACATCTCCAAAATGTTCTCAAGAAGCAGTGGCTTGTTTATCTGAATTACCAGATAATTTCAACATAAAGAGTAACATTCATGCTTTTGAGTCTGCTGAACACCAGTTTTCTACAGCTGAAGTTGCACAAGTAAGACATGTTAATTAACGGATATAGCTACATTTTGGAATGTAATATAAAAGGAAAACGGTTGCTAAATAACTGTAAGTTTACAACATACACCATAATTTGGTTAACCATATTCTAAATTCATCATAGTATATTCTGGTTAATCTTGTTGAGAGTTTTATGCGTGTTTGTATAAATTGGATAGATTTCTTTTATTAAACTCTGAATTGTTCACTTTTACTGCTTTTTCTTTTTATGCTTCCTTTCCAGTAAGCTATGCCTTTTTAGTAAGCATTTATCACTGATTTAAGATTGTAGTTTCATTTGCTTTGAAAAAGCATCTCACTGTTCCTCCAAAAAGTGGTTTGACTTTCTATTAATGAACAAAGTGTTAGAGGAAAAAAGACATTTGGGTTTAAATGAAGCTACTGTAATTACTACTATTGAAGGAATTTTTTTTTAAATTATTGCATATTATTTTTCTGAGCTCCGTGCTATAGCTGTTTCTAAATATTGTAAATGAAAGGCAAATATGCTGTATTCCATTCTTGATTAATAGTATTGTATTTTTATTTACAAATTATTTCTGTTGTGTTCTGACACTTGCTATTTTTTGAGTTTGTTCATAGTTTTATTTATTAAGAATTTTACCCTGCTTTCCAGTTTCTTTCCCTTGAAATCTTGGGACAAGAAGACCTTTATGTGATTTCTGACAGCATGGATAAACATATGCAATAGTTTTAGAGTTACATATTCTTGGCACTAGAATTATTTGACATGCTGGATATAATCATTTTGATATTTTTATTCTTAGTTTGAAGGAAACAAGAATGCCAGCATTTCAGCAATGACAGAGATGAGTGCAGGTATGATCTCATATTTATTTTTTTATGTGAACACAACCTTTATTTACAATTTATTTTTTTCTTAGATTACATTTCTGGGATTTAAAATAAAGTATCCTTGCTTTTACCCCATTTGCACATTTCCTTAATACTACCATTATCTGATAGAAGGGGCAAAGAATAATTATTGGGAAGAAGGAATAAAGTGAGACTTAAGTATAAGAAATAGAATAATGAGAATGATCAGGGGACTTGAATTGCAAGAGAGAAAAAAAAGCAGAGAGACAGAACGTTTTTAGCGGGTTAATATCTACAGGAGTGGTAACCATATTTGTTTACCAGAATAACTTGGATTATCTGGCTAAACATGCCTACTTTTCCTTACTGTATTTGCATTGCTCAGAAATGCAAACACATGATTTAGAAGTAAATAAGTAAATAAGAAAAATTGAATGTTTATGTTCTCAAGGGTTTACTTTTTCTGCTGTTTTTTATTGATACTCTTGATAGTAAGAGGTGACATTACAGATTTCGTAGATACAGAGGAAGAGCCAGAGTTCATTCTAACACTGGTGGAAATCTCACCTGATTCTGTGGAATGTAATAATATCCCTGCTGCGCTTGCACATGGTCCCGGGGAATTGCTTCCTCCACCAATACTTTTCACCTCAGATAATATGGACTCATTGGAATTGACAAGAGATGAAAGGTAAATATTAAATATTAATATATCTTTAGCATTCAGGTGCTAACTTTTGGAACTTCTTAAGATTAAAGATTGAATTTTGAGCCTAAAACCTCTCTTGATACTGCTTGCCTATCCTAAAATTCTACTGATTTCTTGAAGATTAATAATCCTTGGTTTTCTTGACCTGTCAAGTGACTTTTGATACCATTAATCATGGTATCTTTCTCAGGGCAACACTGTGTTATGCTGGTTCTCCTTTTCTCAGAAACTGGTTGCAGTCGGTGTTTCTATCTGTCCAATCTGGTCCAGCAAGATAAGCATGCTTTGGCTAAGGAAGTGCTAATTGTCAGGGCCTAGAAGACATGCTTTTTTGCTCTAAACACCTATGCTCTGATATTCTCTCCCCAGTGATTAGGATGACCCTGACTCTGCTAGCCTTTCACAAGATACTAAAGACCTGCTTCTTTGCCCTGGCCTGGGGCCCTGAGGGTGGAAGGGTCCCATCTCCGGATTGTGTTAAAAGCCATTAACAGTGATATATTTTATTTTTTTCTATGTCTGATGAGAATTTGTTTTTAATTTATTTTAAGATTGGTTGTCACCCAAAGTCACTTTCTGAAATGGGCAACCATGTAAATGGAATAAATAAGAAAGTCCGTATTTCAGGGTCAATCCAATAAAGAGTTCTTTGTTTGCATATGAGAGCCCCTTAACCTTGGGAAGTAAACACGAAACATTTTTTAGTTCAACATGTTGCCAAGCCCAAGGCCTGATTCCAATTTAATCTTGGTAGGTATTTTGGGGGGGACAAATCAAAAATAGAGAGGGGACTTTGCCTTTAAACCATAGGCAAGTATTAAGCTTAATATTCTTTCTCTTGAAAAGAGATGTAACAACGTACAGATGGTCTTTGACTTACAAGAACAATTGACCCCAACATTTTCATTGCTAAGCAAGATAGTTGTTAAATGAATCACTGCAGTTGTAAGTCAGTAACATGGTTGTTAAATAATCTGGCTTCTCCATTGACTTTGCTTGTCCCAAATGTCCCAAAATATGATCACATGATCCCAGTATATTGCAGCCATCATTATTACATACCAATTGCCAAGTGTCCTAATTTTGATCACACAACCAAGGGGATGTTGCAAAGGTTGTGTGGAAAATGGCCATAAGCTACTCTTTTTCAGCACTAACTTCAAACAGTCACTAAATGAAGTCGAGAACTACCTGTGCTTCAGTATATTCTGAATCAGTGTTTTTCAAACTTGATAACTTTTAAGATCTCTGAACTTCAACTCCCAGAATTCTCCAGGCAAAGTGTTAGCTGGAAAATTCTGGGAATTAAAAGTCCACACATCCTAAAATTTGCCAAATTTGAAAAACACCATTCAGAATAAATGAGTACATGCATGTTTAAAGGTTTTAAAGTGATATTTTGAGAAAGAGCTGGCTTGTGTGACTTTTGAAAATATTGGGGGATATTCTTTGTAGAAACGAATGCAGAATTACATACTTCTATTTGAGGCCATGCAAGCTGGAGGCAGGCAAGTTAGCAAAGTACATTAGAATTATCAATTATTAATTAGAAAAAATGTTTATTTGGAAAATGTATATGGCTGCCTAATCGCTCACAGCAACTCTAGCGGCTTACAAACAGTAAAAACACAGTATAGAAAATAAAAATAAATAAAAACAATGACTCCGCCCCCCCCCCCCCCAATCCCTTATGAACATATGATAAGATTTACTGCAAAAAGGATCAGAATAACTTTCTGCACCTTGGAGAAGCAGTGCCCATCATCAATGTGCTTGTGATTACTTTTTATGATCCCTATCTTAATCCCTTGTTTCCTATCTTTAAGAGGTTTTTTTTTTAGATTACTTTCTTGGAATAAAACAATAATAACCTGCAGTGCTGAAAAATACCAGTATTTTCAGTCTTTATTTATAAGAGTTCCAGGAATGCCTTTCTGTGTATCTGCTATGCCTAGATATTCTTGGGAAATGGATATCTGCAGTTTCATGCTTTGTTTCAGAGAGTCCCAACTAGCCTATAAAATGAAAAGATATTGTAGAGACCATTCTGAGAGTGTAAGAGTGCAGTAGGAAGTAGTCTTGCCCATTTAGTTCTGCATAAATGCGCATTTTATTATCATGCCTGCTATAGTAGCTATTTTGTGAAAGCATCCGCAAGATGGAATTAACATTCGGTATCTGCCTGTAGTTTCCAAAGATTGCTTATTGCTCTAAACTCATAACAAAGAAAGCGATTCAAACAGCCATATCTTAGAATAAAATCCCATTGGTGTCAGTGTCACTTCTGAAGTTAATATTATTAATAAAATTTTGAATGAAAAGTAAGCTTTAAATCTCAGTAACATATGAGATTCATATATATGGTATATATATCCATACAGTGTTGGATCCATCCAAGCTTCAGCTGAAGAAAGTGTTGCTTCTATGACGGACCCTACAGAAAGAGAATTGCATCCATCTTCATCAGAACAATTAGTAGATTTGGGTTTGACCCCTTGGAAGAATTGGAAGAGGTCTTCAATATCTATAGAAGGAAGTAGTGCCTCTGAGAAGATAAGGCATTCTGTTCCTATAGAAGAACACCTGGAAAGCTCTGATAAGGTTAGATTCAGGATTCACAAAATATTTATTTCAGAATCCATTATATGTTAGTTACAACTGGATCTAGAAAATTTTGAATACCACATGAGAAAAGTGTGGGAAGATTCTGTACGGTTCTAGTCTTGCATTCTATTGATAACTGTAGATACAAAGTCTATGGAGATTTCTCAAATCATCCAGGTTATTGCTGTTCCAAAGATGTTTTTTTAATAGGCAACTGGACTTTTTGTTTTTCTTTGAAGACTTTTAGCTTCTCATTCAGTAAGCTTCTTAGATGAGAAGTGAAATGTCTTCAAGGAATAGTCTGCATGCTTGATTTTCTGGGAAGTTAATAGACAGTTAATTTAAGCTATGCAAATAATCAGCCATGTCATTTCCTGATTCTAAAATAACAAATGTATTTTAAAAATATCCTCTACCCTCCAGCTGCAGCTATGTGGGCATATATTTCTTGATAATTATGTTTGCTGTTTGTGTTGTATGTTGCCAGAATTGTTATGGAACCAGGGGTAGGGAGCGACTATATTCATTTGAAAAGCAAATGAACTGAGTTGGCTGTTCAGTACTGAACTCTCTGCCAACTATAGTTTGTGGAAAAAACTTGCTACGTGGCAGATGTGGTTGTTGCTCAATTGCATATGAAAATCAGGTAGGTTTTAATGTATTAGAAACTGGTGGATTCTGCTGAAGGGATGGGCTTAGGAGTGTCAAATTCAAGGCCTGCGGGCCAGATTCGGCCTGCAGGGTGCTTAAATCCAGCCACAGAGCTGGCCTGCAAATATCAAGGGACTAGCCCGCAATGCCTCTGGCAGCTAAAATGACCAACATGTGGCCCTACCATACCTCATTTTCACCCTTCATTGCCTCCTGCAGCACTCTGTCAGCCAAAACTGGGCCTAAATCGAGCCTAAACCTGGATGAAAAATGGACATGAAACAAGCCGAAAAATGGGCCAAAAACGGGCCCAAAACAGGCCAAAAATGGGCTGAAAAAAATGGGGCCAAGATGGGCTGAGAAATAGGCCCAAAACAGCAGAAAAACCAGCCCGAAAATGGGCCATGAGGCAGAGTGCTGTAGGAACCCATGGAGGGTGAAAACGAGGCACAGGGTGGCCATGTGCAGACCCCCCCACAGACCATTTTGGCTGGCAGGGTGCTGCAGGAGGCATCATTAGGCAGCTTAAACTCTAAACCATCATTTCACAAACTGAAGCATGTTAAAATACCTTTCTGTGTTGGGCTTTTTAGTCATGTGACTAAAAGGGAAATTGTTTACCAATATTCATTTTTTTTTAATGCAGGGGACCTCTCTTAAATTACAGTATATATCAAGAAAAGATGCTGGTAGGTGAAGTTCCTTTTGTTTTCACATACAGAATCATTACACATGTGCGTGCTTATATAGACACTTATGCAATTGCTTATATCCGTCATATTATATATGGATGTGATGGTGCTCATTCAAAGAAAAGGGCCTTTTGAAACACACCTTTTATTCCATCCCTTTCAGGTAGTTTTAACTTGGCAAGATTGGTGAGAATGGTGTTTGAAAAATATAGTTCTATGGCATCATAGAACTAGTGGGACTTGGGGCATTGATGAATGCTAATGATTACATAATTTGAAAAATATCTATATATGAACAAAAGAGACATAGATTGCTTGCAAATAGTAAAATGAAGTTAATTTTCAAGAGCTTCCAAATTAATCTGCATTTCTTTGTGTGTGCGCATATGTGTGTGTATATATGTGTGTAAAAATTAAAAAATGGAGACTACTTAGGGATCTCTTGCAAATTTACTTTACTATTTTACTTTACTATTTGCAAGCAAGCCTTGTCTCTTTTATATTATATCAGAAAAATGTAATTTTTTAAAGGAAATAATGTCACTTACAGAGCTACAAGTGGAGGAAAAAAAGCAGCTCCAGTCTTCTCTGAATGTAGGGACTGCATTGCTTGGTGAAACAGATAGTGAGGCTGAACTCGTGTCAAGAATGCCAGGTGCAGGAAAAGCAGAAACAATCAAAGAACAAAGACTCTGTGTAGCTTACAATTCTGAACAATCAGAGCAAATTAGAAATACAGAAGCCCTTCCAAAAACACCATTACTCAGGTATGATTCAAGCTTAATTTTACTTCGTTATATCATTTCCTGATCCTATAATCTTTTATTTAATATTTGTAATGAAGAGAGAAATCTAGAACTATTAAATTATAACTGCTCAGCCTAAATTAACCACTGTTCTATTTAAAGGAACACTCTCTTATCAGTTATAACATTTCCTATTTTGGCAGCCAAATTTGTTAATTAAAACTGTTTCACGAAGATATTTGCTTTCTTACTGTTGTTCCATCAAAGCAATAATACTGCATACATTCATTTACTTATACATAATATCTATTTATGTTGCTAAAGAACCTCTAAATATCCCTACTAATCAACATAAAGAATAGTGGAAACCTATGGAAAATAAATTTATTAAATAATCTATTTCAGGGGATCTCAAATCAATAAATTCAGGGGATTTCTGGGGATACTTTGATAATTTTATTAATTTACTACATTTTGTTACATTAATTTTAATTGTTTTTAATATCATATCAAAGATCGCTTGGATTTCTACCTTTAATCTGTAAAATTAATACTGATGAAGAGATAGCTGATAAAGAGAACAACAAACCTCCCCAGAAAACCTGTACGCTGATTTTTGAAAATACCCCCGAATGTCCAGCTTCAACTTCCAAAGACAGCAACACAGAGATTCAGGAATACAGTTTATTACCAACAACCATGCTGTCACCTTCAAAATATGAGAGTGGAAGCTGTTCCTCTGTTCAGGTATAGATGAATATCTCCATAAGAAACATGATCTGTTAATAGTACCAGAATGTTGGGAACCAATCCTTGTCTATTTTCTCTTGCTATCTTAATTATCTGCATCACATTCTCCAGAAGACTTTAGACTGCTTTCAGCCCTCAGAATTAAACCTTTGATTAATTTCATAAGATAGATATTGCAGGCAGGGATGGGATCCGAGTAGTATAACTACTGGTTCTGTCTATTAGCGTCATGCGTGCATGCGTGAGTCATGTGAGTGCAATTTACAACTTGCTGAGCTGCCCAGACAGCTGAGCAGCACTGCGTGCAAGTACGCCACAGTTGGAAAAGCCCCTTTCCCTGCTTTTTCAACTGTAGCTGTGTCGCGCAAAGCAGCTGCAGTTGAAAAAGCAAGAAATAAAGGTCAGGTAAGAGCCCGGGCAGGCGGGTGGGCCACAACAGCAGCAGACATTGGTCTGGTCCTATTTCTACTGCTCGGAGCAACCGGCTCTATGGAGGTGGACAGAACCAGTAGAAACCCACCTGATTGCAGGATGATTTGTACAGAAAACAGAATTGCCTGTACCTCTACATGACTAATTCAAACACCCTGCATATGATGCTTTTACATAATTATTAAACAGGCATCAGATTGTAAAATGATTATTCTTTTTTTTAGGTTTTACCTGAGGAAGAGGGTTCTGCTAAGGAACAAGAAAAAGAAGAGCAAATAAGGATTTCAGAATATTTCTTTAGTGATATTTTTATGGAGGTGGATGATTCAGAATAACCGTAAAGATTATGGGATGCTTGGTTTCTAATAATCCTAGAAGCAATGTAATATCCTAATTAAACAAATGATTTATGTTTAATATATTTATATTAATATATTAATAGGAACTCGCTGAATGCAAAAAATATTTCCTTTTATTCTGAGCAGTCTGATATTTTTGAAACTGATGAAAAAATGTTAAATATTAAGATGTACATGATCCGAAAAGCTGTGTTTTTGTTTGAATTATGGTACATTTTTCGAAACATGCATATTTAGATTTAGAAATGCAATGAGAAATAGCAGAATGATCATATCCCACTTCAACACAGTACTTATGTAAATAATATTTGCTTCTTTTTATGAAGTAAACCTTTATAGAAAGGAGAATATCTTTGTAAAATAAACAAAATCTGGACATTTCAACGTAATTAATACGTTGTAGGTAACAATATCTGAAGTCAACTTATTTTTATGTATTTTTATAATGAATATATGTGAATTGTTTCAAAAATAATGTTTAATGTCTTTAACTGTACAGACATGTGAAAAAATATTTAAGTTGAATGTACAGAAAGATTATTCTGTGTTAATTGTTTATCCTGAAGATACATAACCTTGCTATTATTATACATAACCTCGCTATTATTTAGTGTTAAAGTGCTAAATTTTATATGAAATGATATGCTGCCATTTAAAAACCCAATTATACCAGTGAAGAGGAAAAATTAAAATCGAATGTATGAGAGAGTAAGAGTTGCCCCAACATCATAAATACGGTTCTTTTTTGCTTTATGTAATTTATTTTTTTGTTTTGTTTTTTTCTTATTGCTCTGAGTTACTAGTTTAATAACTCAAGTTAAAAACATATTCCATTTCTCACTGGTTTTTGATTTTTTTTTCTTTTTGATCTGTAGTATAATTTGGAGTGAAAAAAGGAACCCTGCTATTGGATCTTAAATTTAGCTGTCTTTTTCATTGCAATTAATGATTGGAGAGGATTTTTTTTCTCTAGAAATTTCTTAATCTATGCAATATCTATGAAAATAATTGTTTGCATCTACAATTGTTAATGTATACCATTTAAACTAATTAAGAAGGTACTTTTATTTCCTAGATTTATTCTGTGCAAATATTACTATAGGCAGACATTCCATTATTATTGGATTTGATATGAAAGGTATTAGCATTTTTAAAAATTCAGACATAGACAATTGGTTGGAAACAGAGTTTTTAAAAAATTACAGTAGACCCATTTAATTAATATTTGTCGTGACCAAAGATCAGTTTATTTCAGTGACTCTTCTCTAAAGATATCCAAGTCAGTATTGTAACTATTAGTAACAAAGTCAGCACTCTATGAGACTTTTTCCTTATTGATTTGACTGATTTGAATTTCAGTTTCCTGTTTTAATTTTGCAGTGTTGTAAATTAAATATTAAATAAAACAAGAATCTTATTTATAAAATGTACATATAGATCAATGGATCCAAATAAACATTTCAAATATTGTTTGTAAACAATTAACCCAAACAGTTCCACCATAGAGCAGTGTATGTTCATATTAATACATAGAAGAATATATCCTTTAAAATCCACCATAATCTGCTGTAATAATTTTAAATTTCAATGAAAAAAAGTATAGCACAAACATCTTATTAAAGAAACCAAGCTATAAGGTGCCTTACCTTTCCTTACTAAGTGGAAAGGATGAGAAGATCCTGTTAATTTTTATTATAAACTATAGTATGTTTTCTCGACAATGTTTGCAAAATTCTTTAAAATATACAGGTTCCTTTATAGCAAAATCAATATTATGGATGACAGAAAAACAAAAACCTTGGTTAATTGACAGAATATCTCATTTTAATATGCAAAAAAAATTGTGAAAAGTTTGATACATATTTTCAGTGGTATGTAATGTTCATGTGAATGCTTTCTGTTTCAAAGAAAGCAGGCATATTATGTATGTAAATTATGTGAATAAAATTTTATATGAATTATATGTCAAAGTTTATCTTTAACATTTGATGGAACATACAAAATTCAACAAAATTATATGCATTTCATTGTTATACTAGTCCATTCTTAAATGTTTATCAGTGAGAAACAGATTGGAAATTAACTATTTATAAACTATTATATACTGTACAGTTCAACTTACAGGTTCATTATTATATATGAAACTATTTCATCTTTACTTCTTACATTATTTATAGAATCAGAATTGGCACTATAAATGTGTACTAATTTAAAATAAGGATTCTTTAGGCTGTGAATACTTTTGAAAAAGTAAGTCTGATCTGTTCATTCACATTTCAGAGGTGTTTGGTACTGCTCTGGTCAGTCACAGGATCTTTTGAATTCAGAAGCAGTGTGTACACAATATCAGTACTTATGGCTTTATTCCAAAGTAGTAAACATAAGTCAATTGTTAACAAATATTCATGAGTACTAAAGAATATAATTAAGATAGCAACTACTGTATATGCAGAAATGAAGGAATGTTCCAGAATGTTGACGAATACAAGAAGACAAAGAAAGACCTTCCATCCCTTGTGCCAGTGAGAGAATCCCAAAGAGATTATTGTAGGCAGATCACTTCAAAGCCAGTAAGCATACATGAACCATCATCCCACAGGTCTGCCCTTCATGCTTTTTGATGAGACTATACTGAAATTGCATCCCATGCTTTTAATAGCCTATACAAGCTATGGATCACCAGAATTTCCACCCATTTAAGATAGCCTCATTGCACTGGAGTTTATAGAAGACAAGTTTAATCTCTTGCACTGAGACTGCTTTATCTACTTCTTCAAAACTAAGACCATCAAGGTTAAAAAGAATTTGTTTATATCTTGTGGTGGTTTTGAAACTTAAGTATCTCTCAGGCTTGTTGGACTGATGAGAAATCATTGTTGATCATCCCAATTTACACAGATGTCCCATTACGGACAAAACAAAACACTGTTGATTCTCATTATTTGCGGTAGCTATGTTCTACAAAAATGCTATGAATACTGAATTAGTGAATATTGAACTATTGCTTGGGGAAAATGTATGGCACATGTTTATAGTAGAAGACAGAAAACAAGCATTGCCTTGTTTGACCTTAGCTAGGAAATTGCGTGTTGGGCAATTCAAATTTTTGCTGCTCGTCACGTGTCTGCAAATACCTGCAAAAGCAACACAAGTATTGATTATGGAGCTACAAATAAATGTTAGAAAGCAACACATACTGAATCTATGAATGATAAATTGTATAATCCAAATATAACATTCGTGATTAAAACTAATGCTTATTTCTATATTACTTATTCGACCATTACACAGAAATATCGTTTCTAACCCTAACCCTTATGTTACATGCAGTAATGGAAGTGGTACACACCACTATTCAATTCCTCATTGTCAATCTTCCACTTAACATTTCATTTGATCCATATTTATCAAGTATTTTATCAAGTACTTTAACAAGTAAACATTGATTGAAACTACTAGGTGGATACAAAAGCTAAGAAGCTAATTAACTTCCTGTTACATTCTGCACAGACTCATTCAAATATCTTTATGGTAGGAGCTTACATTTTTCTTGAGAAAACATTTTAAATATGACAGCAGAAACACCATAGCATTGCCAAAAGACTATAGAGCAAGACTTCAAGGCATTTTCTCGATATGAGTTGGGACTAAATAGTGTGTATTGTGACAGAAATCCCAGGCTTTATTGCATCTATACATTTTACTAATAATTTATCAGGTACTACTGGTTTTGTAATAGAACAGCACAATTCACCTGAAACAATAATCTTGTGTAGGATTAGCACAGCTTGCTTATAGAGAAAGAACCAATGAGAGGGAATGGAAGAATCATAAATTGAGGATTTCAAGTAGTTTGATTAACCATAATTTATCATGGTAAGAAGTGATGATAGTTAATTTAGATTAAAGCTATTTGAAAGGAGCAGGGTAATGTTGAATAAATATATAGAAAATTCTGCCATTTGCTGGTCACCCAGATTTTACAGCCCAGATACAATAGTCCTAGTTGAGATAGCAGGTGTCAATCAAACTGTAATTTACTTTCCCATTCAATCAGTCAATCAGTTTATTACAGCCTTCGACCAGAGCAAATCAAAATGCTCAATAAATATACAATTAAAAATTCTCGTGTAAAATAGTATTTCCCCATCATTCCTTTTCATCATCGGGGGTCTTCAAACTTAACAGCTTTAAGACTTGTGGACTTCAACTTCCAGAATTGCTCTTCCAGACATCTTAGCTCAGGAATTCTGGGAGTTGAAGTCCACAAGTTTGAAGTTTGAAGTTTGAAGTTTGAAGTTTGAAGACCCTCAGTGTCCGTTTTCTTAAAACCAAACCTCTTTCCATTCTGCCAGTGAGCGTTTCTCGAACAGGCCGGGAGACTAATCCGGCAGCAGCTCATAGTTCCCTCTTCACGTCGACTTTTTAAGCCTTACCCCGCCGCCTCAGCAGGAAGGGAGCTTCCAGGGTTCCCTCGGCTGGCCCTTTAAAAATGAGGCTGAGATAGGAAAAGGAACCAGCGGCATCCGCGTTTCGCCGCCTCTTCCCATTGGCTCCGGCGTGGGAGGGGCCGCATGCTTCCATCCAACCCCGGGAAGTCGTGCCTTTGGGGCCGTCGGCGCCCCCAAGCAGCGATGTTACCGGGCCTAAGATGCCGTCTCTTTGGCTGTCCGCGGGCGGCTGCAGCGGCTCTCGGCCGTGCTTATCACGGCGACAAAGTGGCCACTGTGGGCTCTCAGCCCGATGTCGCTTCCTCACTCTATCAGGTAGGCCAAGGAAGAGGAGCGTGGTGAAGACTTCCAGCCGCGTGGATGCTTGGAGATCATCCATTGCTGGCTTCTTCTAGCCTTCCATTTGTTTATTTTGCAAGACCTCTGTTTTTATGTGGGGCCGTTTTGCGTAGTCGTCATAATTCCACAGAAGGACGGGTTTCTCGAAAAAAAGGGAAATCTGAATGAAAGTTTGGCAGCTGTTCTTTGGCCAGAAAGGCAGTTGGCAATTGTAAAGATTGCTAACTTGTGGATCGAGTCCAAGGGTCTTCAAACTTGGCAAATTTAAGACTTGTGGATTTCAACTCCCAGGATTTTATTTGTCTGTTTGTTTGATTTGTCAATCTTACAAGATAATAGCTATAAGTATAAACATGAGTAAGAATACAGGAAATAGGTACAAATAAATGAGGACAATAGGACAGGGACGGTAGGCAACATGGTGCACTTATGCACGCCCCGGACAGACCTCTTAGGAATAAGTGAAGTCAATAAGGGGTTAGTTTGAGGTTAAAGGAGTGGGGGTTACAGGATGTAACAACAGAGTCAGGTAGTGCATTCCAGGCATTGACCACTCTGTTGCTTGAAGTCATACTTTCTGCAATCAAGTTTGGAGCTGTTTACATTTATTGCTGAGCTAACATGACTGGAGGAGGACATCTGGGAGTTGAAGTCTACAAATCTTAAAGCTATCAAGTTTGAAGATCCCTGATCTAGTCTTAAAGTACTTTGGTCCCCTATCTGCCCCATTGCTTTGTCAATTTCCTCCTTCTTGCCTTGGAAATGAAGGCTGGACCTGATTTCCTTTGAATTCTTTTCTGTGATTTATGTTGATATCAAAATTCACTTACAAAAAGTTCCTTGAAAAGAGTAGAGCAGTTGTATTTCTCTGTAATTTGTTCTTCTCATTTAAGGTTCCCTTGGCTCCAGAAATATCTCCAGACCTCAACCTTGGTTAGGTTTCCCCCATCTTCCCTAGTCTCTTTTTCTCCTTGAGTGTGGCCATAGGCAGACAACTGGCAACTAAGCCAAAAAGGAAACTGTAGGCTACTGTTGCTAGATGATGGTGATGCTGCGTTTGCTTTTGGAAAAAAAAGGCCAGGTTTATAATTCAATTTTGACTTCAGTAAACAATCCATTTTATCGAGAGCAAAATAGATTTTTTTGCCTCCAAAAGCACTCACTTTACTGTGAGTCTTGACTACTCAACAAACTGTTCTATGTTGCCTAAATGGACCCAGTTACAACCCAAATTCTGCTATATAGTACAAGGATCTTATACCTTATACAAGTGGGCTTAAAACTCCGGTTTTAACTCAGGATTTTTGTATGAGTAGGAGTGTGTTCAAGTCTGTTTTTTTCATTCCTATTTACTACCTGAACAAGTCCCTTCAGGATTTTTTTGGCAAGGTTTTTCAGAAATGATTCAGACCATTGCCTGCTTCCTAGAGCTGATAGAAAGGGGCTGACTCAAATTCACCCAGTAGTTCTGGAGAACCGGTAGTGGAAATTTTGAGTAGTTTGGAGAACTGGGAACTTTGACTGGAGATTTTACAGTATCCTTCCCCTGCCACATCACCTAGCCATGCCCACAGAACTGGTCCTGAAAAAATTTGAATCCCACCACTACCCAGGTGGCTTTGTTCCTGAGAAAAGTCTAGGACCATATTCTTCTGATTTCTAGCCAGATGTCTTAATTGCCATAGCAAACTGATTTTCCAGGTGCTCCTTTCTCCTCCTATTTACACACAACAACAACTCTGTGAGATGAGCTGTGCTGAGAGAAAGTGACTGGCCCAAGGTCACCCAGTTGGTTTCATGGCTAAGGTGGGACTAGAACTCACTGTCTTCTGGTTTGCTTATCGGTAATCTGTCTGTCTTGGGGTCGATCCAACTTTTATTTAGTTTTAGAATTTATTCAAATTGTCCTACTTTTGAGCATGTATGCTTAAGTTTGTGTGTCTTGTTCCCAGAACAGAACCTGCAGGCAAATGACTAAAGATGACCTCTAGCCTTCTGAGCAGCACATGGTTGTCAAATTAAAGATAGGAGTGGTGCATAGAGAGCTTTGTGGTTGTGGCAATTAGATTGCTTGGAAGGCTGTGTTAGAGAATGGGAAGGCTGTGAAAATAGTTTGTGGCTTGAATTTTGTAGGATATAGTGGCATGTGTGGTCTGGGTATATAGTCTTTAAAATGATTATGAAGAAGATTTGGGGAAGAGATCAAATGGAACAATTTGTTTAAGAATCAATCTACCTGACTTCATTGGTCATCATTCAGGAAAAAAGATGATCTTGTTTCTAAACTGTTGCACATTTACAACAGTTTAGAAGAATGGGCCAACATGAAAATTCTCTGGTCATAGCAACTATAACACAAAGTATGGTGCAAACTTGAAGAAGATGCAGAAGAAAAAAGATGATATTTGCCCTTTGTTGTTCGTCCTCCTCTGCAAATTAAAACACTGTGAAAAATAAACCTCTGAGATAGAATAGACATAAATGTAATTTAGTGGGATAGTAAGTGTGTATTTAATTTCTAAAATCCTAAGACGTATTGAATACACAGAACTTGCACCAGACTTCTAGCATATGTTCTTTGTGTGATTAATAATTAAATTGTTAGCACTCAGTTTCTATTGTCAAACTGAAATAGAAGCAGTTATGTTTGCTGTGACTATGTGACATTAAAAGAAATATTTAAGAATCCAATTACTTCATATGATTCACCTAAATTTAAAGATCTAGTTTATATAGACTGCACATAAATGCTTTGCACATATGAACTTGAATTTATTCAAATTTTCCCAATGTTTAGTTTTGGGTTGATCATTGTATAGTGTTGCATCCAAATTGGCATGCCGGTTTGCTTCAGACTATGATTTCAGTTCTGATTTGTAATTTACCAAGTTGAAAAGTAGCCTATTGTCCTTTGTTGATAAAGGAGTTGAACATGTGAAGAAAGGTCCAGAATTTGTGTAACTGAAGTTTACTTGTACAATCTTGTATCAAGGAAGTCTTGTATCTCTACACCTGTGTAACTTCCAAGCAGACATCTTTAACTTTGCTGTAAATAGAAATTTATGTTTGAGATTGTTCGGGATTTTTTTTTAAATGCTAAAAACCAGAGCTCTCCAAACTTGGCAACTTTAAGACTTGTGGACTTCAACTCACAGAATTCCTCAGCCAGCATAGCTGAGTCTTAAAGTTGCCAAGTTTGGAGACCCTTACTAAAAACACTCAAATATTTTTGCTTGTTCAAGGATTTTAATAAAGAATAGTCCTTTGAATCCTGAATATAATGCATAAGCCTTTAATAGCCATTTTAAAAAAATTGCCTGGATAAAGTTATTATTTTTATTTGGTTGTACAAAGTATAGTCTTAAGCTCATTGTACCATATGTTATTTTATATAGTATTTAATTCCTCATCCTGACCTTGGTTTAACCATGAACGAAAGTTTTGTTTATAGGGATATAATAACTGGTAATAAGTTACAAATTTTAATTGGTACAGAATGCAACGGCATGGGCAATATGTGTTCTCCCAGAACAGCACATGTCATACCTCTACTCTGAGAGATGCATTGGTTTGTTTCCAGGTCAAGTTCAAGGTACTAGTTTTCTACATCAATGCCATCAACTTCAAGAGATTTGCTGGATGAGGAATTCTAGGAGTTGAAGTCCATAAGTCTTAAAATTGCCATGGCTGGAGACCCCTGCTCTATGTGATATATGCCACATATGCTGCTGCAATGCCCTTCTGGATTCTAAATAGGACAAACAGACCAAACTTTGTGCAGAAAAATTAAGTGACATAAGTTTGACATCAGAACTCGAAACAAGTAACTTCGGAGCATTTTATCTTTCCAGGATATGCTGTTATAGATCTCAAAGTAGCCATCTTGGAATGAATACATTTAAGCTGCATAATTGAGCAAGCTATTGCTGAATTTACATACATCAAAAAATTTCAGATTACTTCCAAAGGTCTTGACAAACACAACATATTTTTAAAACCATTACAATTGTTAAAAGGCTTGAATCTTCATTTGTGGCCATTAGGTTTTCCTAGAGGCAAATTTAATTTACTTGAAGTAAATTAGGATTCTCAACCTAGGAAAACGTATAAAACGGAAAAGAATGATATATTTTATATCCAGTTGTAATTATTTAGTAATTATGTTTAAAGAGTGTGTTTTGAAAATGTAGTTTATAAAGCTTAAATAATACATATAAGACAGGAGAAAAAAAGTATACCTTTAATTAAATATTTTTCTAACTAATTCATCTACGATTATTTTTCCACAGGAAAATTATGAGCGAATGAAAGCTTTAGTAACAGAGCTGAAAAGACAGTCTGAAAAAATTAGATTAGGTATGTATGAATGCATTCTTTTTCTTGTTAAAGTATCTCATATTAGAGTCTGATTGGTTGGTTTTCAAAAGTTACAGTGTTTATTGTAATACAGCTTATTGTCTCTGACTATATTGAATTGCAACTCCCATATTTCCCAATCAGCAGTCCAGTCCAACACATCTTTAGAGTAGCACAGGAAGCCTTAAAATACTACGAGTGTAATTTTATGATTTAAGGTTTGTTCCTATCTCTGGGCCATTAGACTTTAATAAACATTGAGGGGAAAGAGAGAATTAAAGTGAATGGCAAGGTTGATTTGAGAAACCTCTAATGGTAGTGCTAATATAAGGATAAGGATCAGTTAGCAGAGTTCAGGAAGATTTTACTAAAGGAAAAGAGAAATGAGAAGTATATTTAAAAAGACTGAGTTCAGGAGCTGCAACAATATTCTTACCAATAGTTATGTTCTGTAGCCACTGAGTATTCTGAGTATTGGTTGTTCATCCCATTGTAGAATTTCCTCCTCTTTTTTTGGTCTTTCTTTTAATTTTGTGGTTTCTGGGTATAAAAGACATTTAATATTCCAATCTATGACACCTTCATTGTTTTCTATTGTATATTTCAATTTCTGCTACAGAGATCTAAAATTAATTCCAAACAAGAAAGTGATCTGTCCATAAGTATGCTGGATATTTCCATAGATTTTTTTCTAAATTGTTCCAAAATAATAGAAATAACAAAAATATAAAAATGAGCTATTTTTTTACACAAAATTTTCCAGGTCAAAGGCACACTGTAATATCAGTAGGGCAGAGGCTGTATCTATCTCTGGGACAGCATGTACTGGGGCTGCTATAGAAGACGTCTTTGTAAATATATGTTTAGATGCTTGATTCTTTTTCTCTCCAACTTCTTTGCTAGAGTTTCTTTCTGCTGTTCAAGTCTGACAACTGAGATATTTGGTGTTCTTTGTTGTGTTTTGCCAAAAGTCTTCTTGTGTGAGAAGAGTGATATTGATTGCATTTGCACAAGAACAAGAAAGATTGCATTGGTATTAGAAGAAGTAAAATTAAGCATTAATGAAACCATTAGAGAATAATATAACATGGATATTGTTTATGCATGTTGCTTGGTAAATGTAAACATAGATAGCAAACATTGAAATGATCAAAGACTTTGCCTGATAGGTGGTGGAGAGAAGTCACGGAACCTGCATACATCAAGAGGCAAATTGTTACCTAGAGAAAGAGTTGACAGACTTATAGATCCTGGGTAGGTATCTGCTTATCCATTATAACTGTTTTAACATAAGATGCACACATTTCCAGTTTTACTGTTTTACTATTAGATGATTTCAAATTACCAAAGATGCTTATAATTTTGGAATCAGTTAAAATCATCATTTACATGTACTGTGCATTTTTGGTAATTGTGTAGTAGTCACTAGGACTATTCCCTGGTCAGAATTGGAAAGGTGGGTTAAAATTTCAAAATAAGTCAATCTTCTTTTAGAATTAGGTTATTGTACTACAAACTTAAACAGTATATACCTGCCAATATTAATCAGGTAAGAATGCTTCATGTGGCTAGTTTACAAAATGTTCTTCTTT
The DNA here is from genome assembly GCA_015471245.1 of Laticauda colubrina. Taxonomy (NCBI): domain Eukaryota; kingdom Metazoa; phylum Chordata; class Lepidosauria; order Squamata; family Elapidae; genus Laticauda; species Laticauda colubrina. The sequence goes on along the minus strand of BLBF01000010.1, from coordinate 35,514,706 downwards.
TTCTCATAGATCTCCATTCCTAGAGTTTTCCCAGTTTGCAGGTTATCAGCTGTATGGTAATGAAGAAGTGCCAGCAGGAGGTATCATTACAGGCATTGGGCGAGTATCAGGGTGAGGACAGCTACTGCTATATTGTTGGTTTCATTTATGCTTTTTTCTGTGGTATTTTAATTTCCTTTCCTTTTTAGTATGAGTCGTTGATATTCAGAAGTATTGTTATCACCCTTGTATATTGGCAGTTTTTCTGAGCAGTTTGTATTGTTTATACAATTATCAAGCCTTTATTGAGTTTTGTGGTTAAAGCCCCTGTCACACTGCACCAACGGATGGAAAGAGGATGTAAAATGGAGAAAAACACTTGTCATCCATTGATTAACGCGATGCATCCGTTCTGTACTCACTGCCTCTGTTTTTAATCCTCTCTATCCGTCCAGCATCCGTTTATTGACGTTTCATCCGCTCAAAAAGTTTTGAACTGCTCAAAACTTTTGAGCGGAAAATGTATCCAATGCGTCCGTTCTGCATCCGCTAGGCATCCGCTAGGCATCCGTTCTGCATCCGTTACGCATCCGCTATATCCGCTAGGCATCCGCTGCGCATCCTCGCAACTCCATCCGCTCCAGCGGTAAACGGACGCAGGGAGGAAGCGGAATGGATGCAGAACGGATGCCTAGCGGATGCAGAACGGAAACAAAGCATTTAAAACAGAAAAAACTTTGCAGAGGGGACCTATCTCGGATATTAAGGATGTCTAGAGGATGCCTAGAGGATGCAAAGGGACACCTAGGGGAAAACCTATACTGCCTATAAAAAGGGGGAACAACTCACCTGGATCTAACTTTCAGACCAGCAGCCCTGCGGGGCAGACCTCTGCAGCCTTCATCTGACTCTTGCTCTTCCACAGCATCCAGTCATGTCCACCGTGGATCATAACAAAGTCCTTTTGGCAGCCACCATCCTTCTGCAACAGTGCGAAGCCATCTACAGGCTCTGTGAACTGTACTACGGGAAGAAAAGGAGGCGGCCAAGAAGCGTCTGGGTCCGAAGATGGATCGCCAGAAGAGCAGAGGACGGACTGTACAACAAGCTGATGGTGGAGCTAAGGAACGAAGACACTCGTGCATTCCAGAACTTCATGAGGATGCCTCCAGTCATGTTTGACGAAGTTGTGCAGCGGCTGACACCCAGGTTGACCAAGGCAAACACCAACTTCCGGCCCAGCCTGGACCCTGGGCTCAAGGTGGCACTCACTCTGCGCCACCTGGCCTCAGGGACCACGTACAGGAGCATGCAGTCCTGCTGGAGGGTGCCACACAACACCATCAGTATTGTGGTCAGAGAATTGGTGCAGGCCATCATCGAAGAATACATGGAGGAGCTCCTCCAGTGCCCCTCCACTGAAGAAGGATGGAAGAAAGTTGCAGAGCAGTGGTATCAGAGGTGAAACTTCCCACACACCGTTGGAGCCATAGGTGGCAAGCACGTGGCCTGCAAAGCTGCCAGCCAAGTTAGGGTCCACTTATTTTAACTACAAGGGCTTCTTCAGCATCATCCTCTTCGCCATGGTCAATGCTGACTACAAGTTCATGTACATCGATGCTTCAGGCAGCGGCTCATGTTCAGATGCCCAGATATACAATGCCAGTGACCTCAAGGAGGGGCTGGAAGGCAACCTCATCATGGGCTTTCCAGATCCAGACCCCCTGCCCAACGACACGCAAGATGTGCCCTACTTCATCGTGGGGGATGACGCCTTCTCCCTCAGAACCTACCTCATGAAGCCCTACACTTCCAGACTCCTCACCCGTGAAGAGAGGATCTCCAACTACAGGCTGTCCAGGGCAAGGCGGGTGGTGGAGAACGCCTTTGGCATCCTGGCCAACAGGTTCCAGGTACTTCTCACCACCATGCAGCATCGCCCAGAGACCATGAGGAGGATCGTGGAAGCTTGCTGCATCCTGCACAATCTCATGCGCACCCGCTACCCAGTCTTGCAGAACAGGCTCATGGACCTCCAGCAAGGCAATGGGGACATGGATCCTGGGGAATGGAGGCAAGGACGAAACCTGATTGACACTCAGGATGTGCAAGGCCCCAACAGAGCCTCACGGGAAGGGAAGAAGCAGCGCAACCTCCTGAGACACTGGTGCAACTCCCCAGCTGGAGCAGTGGAGTGGCAAGACAGCATGATAGATGGTTAATGGATGCTTCCTTCAGCCTGTGGCATAACACTGATGAGGTTGTGACATGTATGTTGAGTGGCCCTACAATGAAGAGGGCATTAATAAAGAGTTGTGTTTATGTTGACATGTGCGGATGATTGATTACATTATTATTGATAATAAAGGGCCATAGGTGTGGCACCTGGGAGGATGGACCATCCAGTCCCACTATGCTTGCACTGGAGGTTTATCTATCCCACAGCTATTACCCATCCCAAAGGTATCCCTGCCCATCCCACAGCTATTACCCATCCCACTGCTATCCTTACCCATCCCACAGCTATTACCCATCCCACAGCTATCCCTGCCCATCCCACTGCTATCTTAACCCATCCCTCAAGTCTGCAAAGGCTTAAACCATTTCCAAAAGTTTCCACCAAGACTTTATTAAAAAAAAGAAATGAAGCAAGTGTGTGAATCAAAGATAGACTTTATTAACAAGAAGCTATGAAACAAAAATGAGTCTCTGGCACTCCTCTTGGTTGTTCAGTCTCAGGGGTGAAGGGTCCAGGTGCTGTGGAGGTGGCTGGTGCTGGAGTGCTTGTCTGATCCCCCGCATCATCAGCTCCTCCAGAAGCATAAGCAGCAGAAGCTCCAGCCCCAGAAGAGCGAGCCCGTGCTACAGAAGCCCTAGCAGAACCAGAGTGAGGGCCAGGGGGTGGGATGGTGGCCCTGTCCCTCTTGCCAGGGCTGGCAGCAGATGGCTGAGGCTTTCTGTTCTTCCCCATGGTTGTGGGGTTGCTGGCTGGTAGGGAGGCTGGCAGGCACCAAGGCTGGCAGGAAGGCTGGCAGGCAGGCACAAGGCTGGCAGGAAGGCTGGCAGGCAGGCAGGCACCAAGGCTTGCAGGCAGACATGAACCAAGGCTGGCAGGCAGACATGAACCAAGGCTGGCAGGAAGCCAGGCAGCAAGGCTGGCAGGCAGGCATAAACCAAGGCTGGCAGGCAGGCAGCAAGGCTGGCAGGCAGCAAGGCTGGCAGGCAGCAAGGC
>BLBF01000010.1:35479310-35511485 GCA_015471245.1 Laticauda colubrina | reverse complement strand
AAGGCTGGCAGGCAGCAAGGCTGGCAGGCAGCAAGGCTGGCAGGCAGGCAGACAGCAAGGCTGGCAGGGAGGCTGGCAGCAAGGCTGGCAGGCAGGCAGACAGCAAGGCTGGCAGGGAGGCTGGCAGCAAGGCTTGCAGGCAGGGCAGGCAAGGCTGTCAATCCGTCCAGCAGCAGGTCTTTCCTCTGAATGGTGACCTGCTCCGAGCTGCTTCCCTTATATCCGCGGGGCTTACACAATGCATCCTCCCCGCATGCGCAATTAATGCTAGGCATCCGTTAGGCTTCCGCTGTGCATCCGCTTCATCCGCTGTGCATCCGCTGTGCATCCGCTTCATCTGTTCCACGTCCGCTTTGCTGAGGTCCCCCGGAAGTCTTGCGGATGTGCCATCCGCTCTCATCCGCTTCCATCGGCTGGGCTTCCGTTCCGCATCTGCTTTCCATCCGCTCTGCGTCCTCCCCGCGTCCATTCCTTTCCGTGTTATCCGCTCTGCTTATGCAAATTTTTGCACCTTTTGAGAGCGGATAACAACGGATGGAACATTTTTCTCATCCGCTGTGTCCTTTTTACAAATGTTTTGCATCCGTTAGGCAGTGTGACAGGGCCTTAAGTAGGCCACTCCTACCTTGTCCTTGCTGTCTATGGAAAGCCAGAAAACTTCATCCCTACATTAAGGCATCACTCCATATCAAACAAGAAGAAATGATTCAAATGAGGCTGGTTTTATTAATAGATCTGAAGAAGTTGTAATTTCATATGTAGATGATTATGCCTCATCAAATATTTTTGTAAACTACAAGTTCTAGTAGCCCAGCCAGGGTTATACCAAGCAACAGGATGATCAAAGGTAAAGGATGCTAGGAGTAGTAGTCCAGTAACTGCAAGAATGCCTCAAAATATCTGTTGTGGCTGTAATGTGTCAGCATAAAATAGTGACGGATAATTTTGTTACTGTTAGAACAAGCCAGGTGTTAACATAATGATTTAATTAATTGTTTTATTGTACATTGCCCAGAGTCCCTGTCTCTGGGAGATGGGTAGCTCAAAAATGTGAAAAATAATTAATAAATAACTAACATGGGTAGGATTATAGTATTTAGAAGGGTAGCGATAGTTTTCATTCAGCATTTTAGCATTACAATATTCTTAACCTTTTTCTGTGTCTGGAATTGTCAGCTGCTCTGCTAGCTGGAAATGTTTCTCACTTATTTCATATGAGTTATAATAGAGCCTTTTCAGCATTGACTGATATCTTTTATATATTAAATGTTACAGTATGTATAATATGTATGATTCATAAAGATTCTTCTAAGGAGAAGAAAAATCCTCTGTTACAATAGATGCAGTAAGCAGCATGGTGAAGACCTGTTTAAGAGTTATAATATATAATAATAGAATCTCTTATTAAATATGTTTAGAACTGCCAATATAATCTCATATTTAAAAGAAAGTTTTATTAATTTTAATTACACAATATTCAATGTGCTCAATTAACTAATAAAATTGAATTTCAGAGTGGAGTGTTTGATTATTGCCAATGATGCTACTGTCAAAGGTGGAACCTATTATCCAATTACTGTAAAGAAGCATCTGCGTGCTCAAGAAATTGCCATGCAAAATCATCTTCCTTGTGTATACTTAGGTAAGCATGAAGTTTTGAGGCAGGTTTTATTTTGTAAGAGACTATTGTTATGACACACAGTGTCTACTGTACCCAGCAATTGGCTGTAAACCTACAATACTTTCTAATTCAGTGGCAGAATATATAATACACGTAATTAACAGCCTTATCTTTGATTTGGCAAAAACTTGATTTATAATTAAGTGGAAACCAATACAGGAAATTGGGTTGAACTGATTTTGAAAATCTAGAGTTGCAGAGATAATGGTTATAATGTCTGACTACTCTGTTAATTTACTTATAATGGAAAACTGTAATCGGCCCAGAGTCCGATGTGTTAAGGGTGGCGGGAATGATTTTTAAAGCCAAGTGCTTGGTATTTTTTGTAAAACAGAACAATAATAATAATAAATAATATAATCATAATAGCTATGTCAGGGTTCCAGAAAACATACCCAACGGAATCAAAACTCTGAAGCAGGCATATTCCTCAAAGCATAGATTTATTAGGCATGTCATATTGGCACATCTGGGAAAAACCCGACTCTGAAGAACCTGAGGTTTTCCCCACCCAAATCAAAACCCCAAAGTTCTTTCCCCTAAGCTACAAGTCCATCACATGATCCAACCAGGTTGCAACCACCATCCCGGCTGGCTTTGCTCCATGCTTCTTTAACACTTGCTGGAACATCCTTGGCTCCTTCGGGAAAGAATGTTATTTTGACTACACATCCCCAGCTATCTCCCCCCTCCTGTTCCCACAGCTCCAGCCAGCCCCGAAGATGCTCCCAAAATGGCTTCAGGGAAGACAAGCTATAAATTATAGAGTGTACATAGAACATAGATCAATCTTTCTCAACTTTGGCAACTTTAAGATATGTGGACTTCATATGCTGGCCTGGGAATTCTAGGAATTTAATTTAATGTGTCTTAAATTTGCCAAGATTAAGAAACTGATGTAGGTTATTGGATAAGCACCTGTAAACATTGACATATTTCCTGGAGCTGAGTTAGAATCAGCACTTCTAGTTTAAACTTTAAACAATGTTGTTAGCAATAAACAAGGTTTACTGTCACTCATTATTTAGCATAATACCTAAAATATTTATCATAACTTCCAAAAATAACATGGGTAGAATAAAGATGCAGAAATTGGACTTAGTATACATTGTGCTATAGTTTGTGAAACACTATAGTATTAAATCTCCAGTGTAATAGTATCTTTTAACTATGTTTCAATATTTTCTTTCACTGTTCAATTAAAAATGGCAGTCAAATCTAATGGACAGCCAAAAGGAATGAAAAGGAATCGCCTTAAGCAATCTATGATTGCACTGAAACTGGCTAGCTGTTCCATCTTCCACCTGGGGTTCTTCTCTTTTTATCTTTGTAGGTTTGGAGATGGTTTAGATAAAGGATTATGGTTTGGTGGTGAGGGGACTCCTTCATCCAAGAAACTGCCCACCAACAGCTCCTGTTTGCATTGTAGCAATGACAATGTCAGATTATTAATGTTGAGCAGAGAAACAAGTCTGCTTTTTAATTTCCTCTTCCAGACCTGTCTATAGTATTGCTTCCTCTGTCTAAGGATTACTTTTAAATAAGATTTAACTGAAATGCCAATTATTCATGCTCATTCTTCTATTTGATCTTAGTTGATTCAGGAGGTGCGAACTTGCCTCGCCAGGCAGAAGTGTTTCCTGATCGTGATCACTTTGGTAGGATTTTCTATAATCAAGCACTCATGTCCTCCCAAAGAATTCCACAGGTAATTTTATTTAAGAACAAAAGCAGAAAAGTATTGTTGTCAAATATGAAGTTTATGAATACTACTGGAGGGCATGTTGATCATTTGGAACTGAGAACTGTGTAGATGGGTTCCAATGATCATCTGTGTTGTGACACTAAAAAGTTATGACTTCTAATGTCTTCAAAGCAAATATTTGTCAAGAATTCTTGATTCTTTGAACTTTCTTTTAAAATTGATACAGATGGTCTTCATTTAGCAGCCACAACTGAGACCAGCAATTGCTCATTAAGTGAAATTGCAGCTGTGCTTATGATCTTATTTCAGCTGTCCTTTGTAAAGATTTAAATGTAAATTAAATAAAGTAGTTGCTAAAGAACGACTTTCTGTAACTTATGTCACTTTGGCATCATCCATCCCATTTGGCAATCTAGTGCCAATGATCCTCACGTACAGTGGTGGGGTGATATCTGGGAATGCACCTTAGCAATGGATAGATACAGAGACTGAGACTGAATACATTCTATTATCAGAACTGAATTTCCAATATAAGTGGCCAAATTAGAACAAAAAAAATTGAGACATTTATTTTGGAAAAAATATTCATGATATGGATTATATGACTATATGAATAGTGCTGAATATGTGGTAGATGTAATAGAAAAAGATATAGTTGTAGTTCTAAATAAGACATGAGATAGCAGGTTTCTCTGTGTGAAAAGTAAATAGATTTATTAACTTTTTAAAAGATGAATGAATGAAGGAGGAAAACAGATAAGATAAAAACTGGGGTCTGCAGATAAAATGGGGTATAAGATAAGATGGGGTCTGCAACTGCATAATTGAAGTCTGTCCCTTTTTTAAAACTTGCATCACAGCCTATAAAAAGGGGAAATTATAGTTGTCATCTTGCTTTTATTAACACTCTCCCAACAGAATAATACATTGATTATAAATTATTTCCCAGTCTTATTTGGGAAGAATCAGATTAGGAAAAACTAAACTAATGGAAAAAGCAGCCACAGCTAATGAAGGAACATAGATCTAAGTATAGATCATTATTTTAAATTCTATTAGGAACTACCGAATATTGTAGGAAGAGATAATTTGTATCTCTTGAATCTCTATTTTGTCAGTTTAATAGAAATAATGAGGCAGAGGCTTAAATCATAGTAGAAAGAAAGACCTGACAGTCACTTTGATGTTAAAACACAAATGAAGAAAAATAAAATTCCATCTATTATAAAGGTCAAAGGAATAGATACGCTCTTTCCATTTATGTAGGAGAGAAAAAATAGAGAAAATTCAGGTAGAAAAATGTCACTGGGTGTTTTAACTAGGCATTATTTTGAAGTAATGACTAACAGTAGCAAACAAAGGACTGAGTTAATTACTGAGGTCAAGAAGAATGACATTTTTCAAAGAGAGATCAAGAGCAAGCAATCTCAGCTCCTTTGCTGAAACTGTCCATCTGGTAGGCTGGAGATAGATTTTATTTGTTTGTTTGTTTATTTATATTCCACCTTTATTATTTTTATAAATAAGGCTACAAATATATCCAATACCACCTTCCTCCTATTTTCCCCACAACAACCTTGTGAAGTGAGTTGCGCTGAGAGAATGTGACTGGCTCAATGTCACTCAACTGGCTTTCATGGCTAAGGTGGGACTTGAACTCATGGTCTGTTGCTTTCTAACCTTAGATTAGTTGAAACAGAGGCATCCTTATTGTGACAACCCATGGTGTACTTGTGAAAGATTGTGCAGGTGGACTTGTATGTTTGGGCAGGACGTTTGTGGTCTGTGCTCTGGGAAACCATTGCTGTTCAATGTGGTAACTTTAAGATGTGTGGCCTTCAAATCTCAGAATTCTCCTCCACTAACCAAAGAATTCTGAGACTTGAAACCCGCATATCTTAAAGTTGCCAGGTTGAAAAATACTGGCCTAAAAGATCCCTTTCAGCTTTATGATTTTGTGACACAAAACAATGAAACGTAACCCACTAATTATGAGCTAAATATTATGAACTAAATATGAAATCAGAGCTTAAAGATGCATTTTTGTCACATATTTCGCCATTCGTTTTTCCCTTTACTGATGTGGTAAATTCTGTTATATGGCAGATACACAATAAGAATGGAAAACTCATTAAGAAGAAAAGTGATTAGGATCAGCACATCTAAAAGAATTGATTGATTAAGTAATTCAAGTGTGTAGGTAGGTGGTATTGATAACATGGTTAAAGGTACACGAAAAGAACCAAAAAATCTGACCAAAAAAGAAGTGACTGAAGTAAAAGAATTCATAAGGTAGAGAGAGGTAGAATAATTCATAGAATAAGAAATATAAAAGAAACAATAATAATTTAGATTTCAACTGTGACTGGATTCTAAAATAGCTTAAAGGTAAAGGTAAATGTTTCCCCTATTCAGTAGTGTTTGACTCTGGGACTGGTGCTCATCTCCATTTCTTAGCCAAGGGAGCCAGAGTTGTCCAAATAGTGAAACGCTGTTACCTTCATGCTTTTGAACTGCTAGGTGAGCAGGAGTTGGCGCAAAAAAACCGGGAGCTCGCCCTGTTATGTGGCACTTGTGTCTCACACCGGGCTGTTAGTCTTCTAGCTGACAAGCTCAGCTTCTTAACAACTGAGTCATTCACCCCCTTTTAAAGTTGCTTAGAAGTCAAATTCATTGCAACAATATGATCTAAGATGAGTGCCTGCGATGTAGAGAAACATAGTTCATACTCCACTGTGCTGATTTCCTGAAAAGATGACTTTCCAAAGAAATTTGGTGCCTAAAGGAATGTTGAAAAGTTAATTATTAACTTTTAAAAATGATCTTGGATTGGGAATCTGACATGTCCACAGGCATTTTAGCTGCTGATGGTTGCTGGTACTTGGTTCTGAAGCAGAGATTCCATAGTCTTACTGAAGGTTGAAGCTAACCCACTTATACAATAGAATTACATCGGGATAAATGTTGTTTTCCAGAGTAGTCAATAACTTTGGTTTGTATATACAAGGGAAGAATTAGGTTTATTATGCATTAGATTCTTAGACTGAAAACACAAGATGATACCTGGATCTGATTTCTTATAAATCATGTTTGGGTTTTTTTGCAGATTGCAGTTGTTATGGGCTCATGTACAGCTGGAGGGGCATATGTCCCAGCAATGGCTGATGAAAGTATAATCGTTGGAAAGCAGGGAACAATATTTTTGGGTGGACCTCCATTGGTGAGTGAAGTATTTTCAAAGGATTAGCAAAGGCTTCCTTCATAAAAACTGTATTGTAGGTTTCAGTATAACATTTATTTATTAACAACTAGGTGTTGCAAAAATGGATGTTTTGTTAAAATACCAAAATATTTTGTATACTGTGGTTGCTTAGCATCCGGCTGGTTCAGTAAAACACATCAAATAAAACTCACCAAGGTCAGACTAAGTTGCTACTTAGACAGGAGATATTCAAGAAATGCCAGGACTGAAAACTAGGCTGAGAAATAAAAATTTTAAAAAAAAATCATTCCTAGAAGGAGACAGCAACAAATCACTTCCCAGTTGCTTTGTGAAAAATTTATGGAAGTGTCCATAGAATCACTTGGAATTAAACATAATTTGAAGGCATCATAATTTTTACTTGTATTTTCTACCTACTTCAACAGCAGAGCTGGGCTGATTTTAAAAACTCCACATTTTTTGGTCAGCTATTATGGATTCAGATGTCTTCCGCATTTCTTGTAAATAGGGAAAAATCCTGGTGGTTTTTATATTAGGAAAAAAATTGATGTAAACATCTTGTAGTATCCAAAGTATCAGAGACAAGCTGCATTTTAACAACATAATCTTGTCATTTAAGTGGTCTGCATGAAATACTGCTTTAATTTTATTTATAGAATGTCATTTTTACTTAAAGACATGAAATAACAAATAAGGGGAAAATCTCAGCATGAGGCCCCTCAGAGCTGACCTCACTAGCCCATATAAATCACAGATAAGTAATTATTTTTGTCCTTCTTATTTATTTGATCAGTTAATATTTTTTGCCATATTGCAATGATTTGCTAACTTTTTTGTCAGAAATAGTTAAGTACTTTCTAATAATTAGTTATTTTATTTTAAATATAAACATTATTTCTAGATTTTGGGGAAGGAATCTCTATTGAAATATATTTGAATGACATTTTTGGCTAAAATATATTGTCAGGGGAGGTAAAACGTGTATTTTGCATTGCTTGTCTTGCAAAAATAGTTGTTTGATGTGGAAAGAGATAGTTTTCCTCTGCAAAGTAATCAGCAAAAGCAGAAAATCAATACCCATTATTGGATAATGAAGGTCTATAATTTAGCACTTAATTAATCTGCTTTTTAATCTCCTGTTGAATTTTTAAGCACTAATTATGTCAGTTTAGAAAAATGGGAAAGAACCAGAGTTACTGATTAATTCTCAGCATTTTTTTCAGAATCAAGGACTTTACATGTGGGGAATATTATCAACTTGAATAATAATGGAAAATAAGGACAAGCAGCTAATAACAATAATTGCATTTATATCTTCTTACAGATAGACAGATAGCAATAGAAGAAAATAGGTGTAGCTCAGGATTGAAGTATTAAGTCATTGTGCTTTCTAAGCTTGGTTATTTGCTTACAGACATTTCATTACCTGACTTGGTAATATCAGTGCTACAAGGGAGTTTGGTTTATTCCTTATTTATATACAGAAGCTTGCTCACTGGTGTTGCGTGGAGGTGTGGTTTTCTTTTTTTCCCCCAAGTTTTATTGTTTTTTTAAAAAAAACATAAACAAACAAAACATAAAAACATCAAACTTTCTTCCATATGTATACAGTGTGTCGGCTGGTTTACAAATTATTTTGTGCATCCATTTCTTAGTCTTCGATTACAGTTAGATTGCATAAGAATTCATATTATCAATCAAAAAATTAAATACCTTAGTATCATTATCAATCCAACATTTGACTATAATTTCATTCATTCATATTTTACAAGGTAATTATAGTTTACTTAATTTATTTATAACACTTCATATTATCACCCCAAATCTATGCTAAAATCATTTTGTAGATATGATATATTAATATATTTATTATTTTCTAAAAATCTACATATTATATTACTGTATTTTATTATCTAACCATTGGTAAAAAAAATCCCAAATTTCATAAAATTGTTTATCCTCTTGCTCTCTAATTTCAAATGTCAATCTACTCATTTCAGCACATTCCAATATTTTTTTAATGATTTTCTCCTGCGATGGTATTTTCTCGTTTTTCCAGTTTTTAGCAAATACAATCTTAGCTGCTGTTAACACATTTACAATCAAATATTTCAAATGTTTGCTATATGTTTCAGGTAAGATTCCCAATAAAAATATCTTTGGTTTCAAATCTATATGTTTTTTTGTCATTTTTTCCAACCACATGTGGATTTTAGTCCAGTAATTTTTAGCGTCCGAACATGTCCACCACATATGGTAATATGAGTCAGGTGTCTGATGACATTTCCAACACTTTTTGGATTTATTCTTGAACATCCTTGCTATTCTTGTCAGGGGAAAGTGCCACCTATAAAACATCTTATACAAATTTTCTTTATATGCTGTTGACATTGTCATTTTATAATTTTGAGACAGGTGTGGTTTTCTTCTTGGTAGTTCCTTGATTTGGATATTGTTTTCTGCTTGATTGTTTGCCAGGTGTTAATTCTTGGTGCTGGCTTCTGGAGATGATTTGGTCTGGTCTTTTTCTTCTTATCTTTAAAACAGAGTGTGCACCCGACACAACAGCACAGGTACATTTGGAAGTGCTCAGCTTTAGTTTTCATTTTTAGGTAAAAGCAGCAACTGGGGAACAGGTATCAGCAGAAGATCTTGGAGGAGCTGATCTTCACTGCAGGTAAAATAAACACTTCTTTCCACCAATAGTTTGGATTGTAATAGCTTTTCATTATGCTAGCTGTTATCTTGTGGTGGAATCTTCTGCTACCACTCTTCTGGTGAAATACTGGTAGTCCTTGGGTTATGGCCACTTGTTCATCAAAGTTCAAAGTTATGACAGTGTGGAACTAGGGGGATTTACAACTTAATCCTCAGTTCTGGTTGTTGTAGTTTTCCTGGGATCATGTAAACACAATTTTTGACATACTATAGTTTTGTATTTTAAATCTGCAGGAAATCTGGTGTAACTGATCACTATGCTTTGGATGATAATCATGCACTCCACTTGGCTAGAAAAGTGGTGAGAAGTTTGAATTACAAGAAGAAAGTTGACGTGAGTGTGTATTTTCCTTTATTAGGGGTGTATAGAACTTATATAAAGATGCTATGTTGCATTATGTATTTACTTGGGTAGTTCAGAGAAAAATATGAATTTAAAGTTTTTTCACTTTCGGCATCATTTAGCTGATTTCTTAAGGGTAGTTAAAAGTGCATTACAGACTCCTGTACACTTTCATCTGCTCTTTTTTCCTTCTACCCATTGAATAGTCCATTTCTGTTTTCAACTTTGCCAATAACATAGTGCCATTATATCATTATATCTGCACATTGTGAGGTATTACAAATATTTGCTGTGAGATGGATGGCATATAAATGTAAAAAATTAACACATAAATCCCCCTAAAAGGTATTTTTTTCCAGGGCTTGAATGACATCCATGTGATCCCAAGAAAATATGAGTTGGAGTTAAGGAGGTGCCTACCGTGTTGCTCCAACAATACGGCCTCCCCCAATAGGAAGTCCCAGCATGCTTCATAGGCATAAAATCAAATTAAGCTCCTCCCCCCAAGTTAAGGCCTATATTAAACATACAAAAGGGGGGAAATGGCGGAGGGGGGTCTGGACGTTAGGAAGTACTTTTGTTGCATACTTGGATATGGTGCTGCCAGCGTTGACCTTGGCGTTGGTGCGGCACTTCATATCGGGAGACCTTCCGCCACTGTTGCTTTCCCTTCACCACGTGCTGCCGCGACGTTTAAAGCAACGCCGTGGCATTTGGCGCAGCCATGTGTGCCCAGCCAGGGCTCCTCCCTGGAACCGGAGCCCGGTGGAGACACTGGGCTTCAGGCGCTCCTGTCGCCACTTTCCTTTCGCCTTCGAAGGCAAAGCCAACTCCTTTAAAAACGACGCCCTACTACTGGTATGACAAAGACTCCCCTGCCCGAGAGGGCAGCCCAACCCCACATGGGGAGGCGAATCTCCCGGGGCTGCAGTGCAGAATTGGCCCACCCCAGGAGAAGTGCCCAGCCGCCATCCCTGCCTAGCGCCGGACAGAGCACAAAGAGCTTCGTCTGGGGCGCCCAGCGCAGCTGACAGGCGGGCCCTCCTGCCCGATGGCAAAGCTCTCGCCAAGACAGCGAGCGCCTCCCCGCCAGACCCTCGGCTCATCCCGCCAGAGCCGTGCAGGCTAGGCAGAGCTGGGAAAGTGAGCCGCAGGTGCACACCCGCCTTCCAATGGAAAGAGATGGGCTGACTCAAGCTTGGCTTCCTTCCCAAGTCCCTCAAGGCCCGAACCTGAAGGGGCCATTGGGAGAAGCTGCCCGAGGCAGTGATAGCGCCCACCCGTCCGCAGACAGGGAGGCGAGGCGACAGCAGTGTTGCTTCCATGGCCGGCGGGTCTGGTGGAGAGAGCCCAAAGCCGCCCATCCTTTCCACCCCTTGCCCAACCCATCCCTGTCCCCATGCATCTCCAAACGCGCCAGCAGCTACAAATGCTGCAGCGGCATGGGCATCGGGCAGTGGCGGTCACTCAGTGGGGCTCAGCTTGGAGGAGGATGCAGTGCAGGCCTTCGCCTTGCCTCCCTATCCACGGATGGGTGGGTGCTATAACTGCCTCGGGTGGCCTCTCCCGGTGGCAACTTTGGGTTTGGGCTGGAAGGGACTGGAGAAGGAAGCCAAGCTTGAGTCGGCCCGGCTCTTTTGCTTGGCAGGCGGGCACATACCCGCGGCTCGCTTTGCTGGCTCTGCCCAGCCTACATGGCTCTGGCGGGATGAGCGGTGGGTCCAGCGGGGAGGCACTCATTGCCTTGGCGAGAGCTCTGCCACCGTGCTGGAGGTCCTGACTGTTAGCTGCGCTGGGTGCCCCAGGCAAAGCTCTTCGCGTTCTGCCCGGCTCCAGGCAGGGATGGTGGCTGGGCGCTTCTCCCGGGGTGGGCCGATCCTGCGCTGTGGCCCCGGGAGATTCACCTCCCCATGTGGGGTTGGGCTGCCCTCTCGGGCAGGGGAGCCTTTGTCATACCGGGAGTAGGGTGTCGTTTTTAAAAGAATTGGCTTTGCCTTTGAAGGCAAAGGGAAGGCAGCGACAGGAGCGCTTGAAGCTGAGTGTCTCCGCCGAGCTCCAGTTGCAGGAAGGAGCCCTGGCTGGCCGTGCATGGCTGCGCCAAACGCCACGGCATTGGTCTAAACGCCACGGCAGCACGGGGTGAAGGGAAAGCAATGGTGGCAGAAGGTTTGCCGATACAAAATCCCCCACCAAAGCCAAGGTCAACATCCAAGCTGTCGCCGCCCACCTGCCTGAGGATGCAAGGGGGGGGAAATTAAGTCACCCCCAAAAAGACGGCCTAGCCGTTTTTTCGGGGGTAAAAAAAAAATAAGGCCCGGCCTTAATTTATGAGAAACACGGTACACTCAGCCCCAAAATCATATTGCATGCTGGCAGCGACTGCTTAACTCACAAGATGTATTTTTTATTATGTAATTGCGGACTAGAATCTATCTTATGAGGTAAACCACAGGTTCTCAAACTGAGGGCTATCACATCATCTTGTGGTCATGTGATCTATTTGTGATCTTCACCCCTGGTTTCTGACAGAAAAAAACCCTCAGTGAGGAAGTTGGCAGGAAGTCACAAATTATGGTTGGGTGATGTCATGCTTAATGACCACAGGTGATTTGCTAATTAATAATCACAGTTGGAACTGACATGGTAAGTCAGATAAAGCCACATGATGTTTCATTACACAGCTGCCATGCTTAGCAATGGAATTGCTATCCCAACTGGTTACCTTATAGGAAGAGCACTTAGACTTACATAATGCTTCACAGTACTTTACAGCCCTCTCTAAGTAGTTTACAGAGTCAGCATATTTCCCCCAACAATCTGAGTCCTCATTTTACTGACCTCGGAAGGATGGAAGGCTGAGTCAACCTTGAACCTGGTGAGATTTGAAGTTTGGCTGCTTGCTGCTTGCAAGCAGCCAGCAGTCAGCAGAAGAAGCCTGTGCTACTGCACTCAAACCACTGCACCACCAAGGCTCTATAGGTGTGGGAAGGGGCACTGTAGGTCACCCACCATACTCCTGAAGGATTCATGTGGCCTAAAAATTGCACAATTTGCTCTGGCTGAATGTTAGATTATTTCATATTCAAATCAATAATCGAGCTTGGTTTATAAACCTGATAATATTCAACATGAGTCCAAAAATTGAAGCCATAGTTCTTCTAAATGCTAGATTTTTGCTTGTTTTTTAAATATATAAAAGTAAGCACAGATTGAGATTCTGAGATAATATACATAAAACCTAGTTACATTTTGGGTCATTTTAAAATATTTAAAAATTATGAGTGTTTTTTAAAAAACTTCCATTTTTTGGAATGATTGTGAACTGTGTGATGAAAATATGTGCCTGAAAAGATTGCAAACCCTTACTATAGCCTCTTAACTCTGTATCCCACTTGTTTCAAACATTATCCCACTCTCCACTCTTGTTTGCTGAGGATGGAATTATTGTGAAGTCATGTATTGGATTGTGGGTGATGATAAAACTTGTGGGATAAAGAAAATACATATATAATCAAGAACCCCATTTTTATTTCTATAATTTGGTCTGATTGAATCAATAAAGTTGATTTAAATATATGAAAACTGTATTGTAGGTATCTGGAGAAGAATGGCAATCTAAAATTTAGACTAAATTTAAATTTCATACTGAATATTGTCAACTTTTTAATCTGAGCTTGTAGAAAAGAAGTCATAGTCAGTGTGCAAAACTGATGTATGCTTGAAATCCCTTTAATTCTTGTCTTCTTTTTGGGTACTTCTAATTACCTCAGGTAACAGTAGAACCCTTAGAAGAACCTTTGTTTCCTTCAGATGAATTGTATGGCATAGTTGGAGAACAGCTTAAAAGAAATTTTGATGTCAAAGAGGTAAACATTTCTAAAAAATGATTTTAAAAGATTGTGCCTAGCTAGATCCTTGCACATGTGGTTGCCTACAGGATATCCATGGGACTGCTTAATGTTCTCAATATGGCAGGCTAATCTCAAGAAAATAATATGAATTATGGAAGATTGCTTTATTCTTTTTTTTTAATCATTTTGAGAATGTGAGAGCCCAAGATAACACAATATGGTATAAAGCTGTTTTAAGTATAGTTTATGAAACAAAGCCAGATTCACACTTGCAGATGAGTAAATTAATCATGCCTTTTGGCAGTTCTTATACTTTACTTCTTTTTAAGTGGTTCTTTTGTCTTAAACATTTATGTCTTGATCTGAAAAGACTTGGGTGAAGTATAAAATTAAACAAGTGATTAGTCAGGAAACAAATATCCATCCTGGTTTATATATCACTTAAACTATAATAAGTAAGCCAAGAAGCCTTGTTTCAAATCGTGTTTACTAAACCAAACACAACCCATCAAAATTATGGAATTTAGATAAGTATAAAATGGAATTCTACTTATGACTGTGTCAGTAGCTAGGTGCTATATCTGATTTTTCTCATGATTGTATTTCTAGCTCAGTTTTTGCATTTAGGAATAACAATGAATAGGGTTGAGAACAAGAACTGCCATGCGTGTTCCATCTATCTAATAGGCCTCTGCTGTTCCTGCTCTTTTTCAAGAGGCCAAGTTCACAGCTCTTTACTACCAATTTTTGTCAAATCTATTGACACAATTAATCAAGTCTTGAAATGGCAGGTAATATGATTAGATACACATTTCAGCTTCAATTTCCAAAGGCCAAATTAAACAAACTGCTGCTCATGGTCACAGAACAATCTTGACAGAGTTGTCCAAGGTCTTTAGGTGCGCAAACCTAATACTTAGTCATTGATTGTAACTGTAGGCTAGAAATATTGCTATATCTGAGGATAGTAGCAGCTCCAGAATATTAATGTAGTCTTTGCTTGCTTCCCAGGACATACATTTTGAGTAATGATTTTAGGGTACACGAAGTTTTAATTTAATGGGTATATATAATGTAGTTTATTAGAACAATCAAGAATATTTTTTCTCAAAATGATAAGTAAGCTGGCAGATCACAGCAATATTTGTTTTACTGCAGTCATAATTTTTAGAAGATAATTTAGCAGACTCTTTAGGGATTCTAGTTTTCTAGAAGCAATTACATTTTAATAAAAAAATAAAACGTTGGACTCATTTTTTAAAAAACATTGCTTAGAAGGGCAAGACTAGGCTACCATTACTGTTTCTGTAATATTTTAATTTCCTACTATAACAGATTTTTCAGTTGTACAAGAGACAAATCACCTGAATTTTTACAACCATGTTTAATTATAAATATATATGAATTTAATTTATATAATTTCTGTATAGTTTTGTTAAATCTTTGCAGTTTAAATTTAAATATGAAAACCATTTTAAGCCAGCAATATTAGGACAGATTAAAAAGACAAGGATACTACATATACAATAATACAGCAGTTATCTCAAAATCTTGCAACCAGTTTCACTAATTGTATAAGTAATATCCCAAGACTGAGTCCTTAGTTATCTCATGTTGGGCTTTACATACTGTGCACAATGCTTAAATGTATATTTCACCATTTTTATCAATAAAAATAAGTTATACTGAACTCATTTATTCCTTAATCATAAATAGAAGGAGCCATTTCAGACAACAGATTAAAGCTACTGTCAGGACTTCAACAAATCCACCTCCATTCAAATCATAAGTCTCTAGCTGCATCTCTCAGAGAAAAGAAAATTGATTTATTTGGAACAGCCATGTTGGCGTTAGCTGGATGCAGCCAATACTAAAATACATCATTCATTTCTTCCTTGACCCTGATTTTCCCCCACCCCCGGGTGTATATTCTTCAGTGGGACACATCCATAGCCAAGAGTCATCAATCATGCTCTCCAGTAATATTCTTGCGCTCCGACAACTTTGAGCTGCCAGGGCGATTATCTAGGCACTTAAGGAATGCACTCTTTTTCCCCTACTCCCTTTTTCTGGCAGCTAAAAAGACCAAAGAAGTATCTTTTTAGTTGACCGCTACATGTGGCTTGGTAGCAAATGAGCACCACATACATTCAAACCTGCCCTACCAATGTTAGAATTACAACCGATTCCACCTTGATTTGTTAGCCTGACATCGAAATCACATAATCACTTATTTGCACAGTACATTACACATATTATGAATGGAATTCTGTAATTCTATAGCTGCAAACTCTTGGGAGATAACCTGGTCATGTAATCTCAGCCATATACAATAATGTACTCCTTCTAACACAATTGTTTTATAATTGAGCAGGTCTACTGAACATAAAAACTGGCATTTCTCACAAACTGTTGTAATATAAGTGATTTTTTTTTCTTAATTTGTGATATCAGTAATTATGAGCAAATATGTACGTTGGAAAAGTTCTTGTTTCCATGATTAATGTCATCATCCAGTCCATTTTATTTGAACTGGTTGGACTGGACATGAACTATACTGTTTGGACATGGATACAGTTTAAGATGTTATGGAAAACATTTCACTTTGCATAATAGGTTGATATTTATTGCAACAAAATGAGTAGGTAATAATAAATGTAAGTCTCTTTTTATTTAAGGTCATTGCTAGAATTGTTGATGGAAGCAAATTTGATGAATTTAAGGCCTTATATGGGGATACATTAGTCACAGGTATTATTTTTAAATAAAAAAAAACTATTCTACAATGTCATGCTTTGATTGAATTTATCTTTTCAATTTAAACAAATTGTATGTGATTCTATAGAAAACATATTAATTTATTAATTAAGGTAGTAACAGATTTACCACTTCAATACAGGAACTCTAGACAATGTTTTATCTCTAAGTAATACAATGTTATGGCAGATTACATATTTAACTAACATTTAAACATGAGTTAAATATGTAATTTGCCATAGTACACTTTAACAATAAATGGTTTGGTGCCAGGAATTTCACACTGATCAATCCTCAAAGGCTTTCTGGAACCAACAATTTTTTACAAGTTTTCTGAGAACTACTTTTTCTAAAGAGGGAAGCCACCATCATAACTGTTTCCTTTGATTCTTGGGATATGACTTTCAGTAGACCCCAGAATTATCCAATTTGTATAGAAAGGTAGTCTCTCAGAAGTTGAGGCCCCAAGCTTGAAAATAGCAAGCAAAGGCTTGAATTACTTTTGAAAACACACTGGTAACTCTCAAAGAGATATACTGTACTGATATTGGTTGGCAAATACACAGGCCACTGCATCTTCAACCAAATTCTGGTTTATCATCAAGGGTGACTGTAAAGAGCTCAGGTAATCTATTTGCAAGATGACCAGGCATGAGTAACTTGACCTCATGCATTCTGTT
The DNA here is from genome assembly GCA_015471245.1 of Laticauda colubrina. NCBI lineage: Eukaryota > Metazoa > Chordata > Lepidosauria > Squamata > Elapidae > Laticauda > Laticauda colubrina. Next base: position 35,494,527 of record BLBF01000010.1, on the reverse strand, counting down.
CAAAATAATGACACAATTGAAGTTGGGCAGGGCCTTTCTGGTCACAGCTGTCACCTGGTTTTCTAGGAAATGCTATGATTTCAGAAGGCCCCTAAGGCTGCAGGTCTACTCTCCAGAGGGAGCACAACTTAATTGAGAGTAAAATCAGCAGACTTCTGAATTAACATCAGTATCCTCCTATAGTAAATTTGCTAGTTCTTAAATTGCCATATTTTTAGTTTGTTGCAGCAAAATCAATTGCTGTGGCTATTGCTATGATAAATATAGCTTCAAAACAATTTGTTTTACTTTTGTGTTCCTTTTTTCATTAAGGTCTGGGAACTCTTTAAAGCTTGTCATAAACAGTTCATAAGAGTATGGTGTTCTCATGCTTTTTTCCCTCTTCTCTTTTCTTTCAGGATTTGCTCGGATATTTGGTTACCCAGTTGGATTAATTGGAAACAATGGTGTTCTTTTTTCAGAATCTGCAAAGAAGGCAAGTGTAAACAACTATTATTGAAGCCTCTCCCTATTTTTGTAGTTGAGAATCAAAATGCACACCAGAGGCTACAATCCATAATGGCTGATAGATATCAGATAAGAGCATCTGTGGAGGCTGTTCTCCAGGAATCTGCACCAACTTAAGTGTGACTGAGTTTATTGCTGGGAATGGTTTTGGCAGCTAGTTCTAGATACAATTGTACTGAAAACATGTGCAAAACATGTGCAAAGTATATCTCCACACTTTTAACAACTGATGCAAAAGTTGTGAATATTATAATGCTCCTATTTTGTCTTGCTTATGCTGCTGCCATTTTATTATTGTTGTGATTTAGCTTATGATTCATTAGGCTAAGAACTACAGGTAGTCCACACTTAGCAACCACTTGTTCAGCATCAGTCAAAATTACCGTGGTGCTGAAAAATAACCGTACACCCATTTGTGATTTTTGCAGTGTTCCTCAGTCACATGATAGTTTTTATAGTCAGTATGCATTGTTCTATGCTTGACCTATGTTTTTTCTCCTCCTTTCCTTGTAGAGCAGAGAGATTGAAAAGAAAAAAAATTCAAGAGAGTAAGCTGTTTCTTCTTCCATGAATTCAAAACAATGCAATCATGCTAGGAGTCCAGGGTTGGGAGCCAGTTTACAGCAGTGGTGGCATTCAAAATTTTTTACTACTGGTTCTGTGGGCATGGCTTGGTGGCATGGCATGGTAGGCATGGCTTGATGGGTGTGGCAAGGGAAGGATACTGTAAAATCTCCATTCCCACCCTACTCCAGGGGAAGGATACTGTAAAATGTCCATTTCTTCCCCACCCCATTAACCTGCTTTCCAGCTCCTTTCTCCTGTGCAGGGCAACAAAAGAAGACCCAGCCAATCAGCTGGGACTCAGGAGGCAGAGAATAGATGGGGGCAGGGCCAATCAGAGGTATATTTGCCGGTTCTCCTAACTGCTCAAAATTTCCACAACTGGCTTTCCAGAACTGATCAGAACCTGCTGAATATCACCTCTGGTTTACAGTACTTTTTTGAAATCTCTTTCTCTCTGATCTTTCTGTTCTACAAGGAGAAATGAAGGAAGAAGAAAAAAGCAGTTCCTGAAGACAATTTCTCCTTTGTCTTGCTCTTTTCCACTACTGGTGTGATCATATTACTTTTATATGTAGAAGAACAAACAGCTTTCTCTCTTGAAATCTTTCTTGCCACACTGCAGGGGGGATGGGGAGAAAAAGGCAAACATTTTTTTGTAGACAAGCTTTCCTTTGCCCGATTCTGTTATTGATTACTGTGGTTTTCTGGAGTGCTTTATCCCATAGCGGGAGAGGTTTGGGATGTGACTTGAAGAGGACTTTGGGTGGATGATACAAAGGTGGGATATGCTTTTGGAACCTGACCTATGTTCCCCACTAGGACCCCTGTGGTGCTGTTCTCTGAACATTGATCCCCTCTTTCAGACTCAGATTGACTTTGATTAACCAACCATTTACTCTGTCCCTCTGTTTAGTGGAAGGAGGACTGAGGTTTGATGGTACATGCTAGATGGATTTACAGCTTCTCTCTCTCTCTCTCTCTCTCTCTCTCCCTCTCCCTCTCCCTCTCCCTCTCCCTCTCCCTCTCCCTCTCCCTCTTCCCCTCCCCCCTCCCCCCCTTACACACACACACACACACACACACACTCACACACACACTCACACACACACACACTGAATTCCAGAGACTCCAACCTGCTTTGGAGGTCATTCTCATCAGTCTGTCACCATGGTGGATCACCCTCTGATTGATTTTTGGCTCCCTGGCATCACTCCACTTTTCAGTGATTGTTAGATTAGCCTGATAGATTGCCCATCCTGGGCATCTTAAGGATCTGGATGGAGGTCTCACTGACAATTCCTTATTGATGGATGTCACAGGATTTGACTCTCTTCCTTCTTGCTTAACTTCTGTATTAACTGAGTGAAGTCATCTGTTGGTTTTGAGTCAGATATCATCAATGTGTTAATGGTGCATTAATAATGTACATCTTAGACCAACCAAGTGATGCCACTGAAATTTTAGCCCTGCGTCTGGAGGCTGTGCAGGTCTGGATTGGACACAACAGACTCCATCCTGGTCAAATTCAAGTGTTTATGTTTGTTGGCCTTTCTAATTGGCTGATATTCCATTTCTAGTCTTTGATAGAGTTGCACTTTCCCATGGAATTCTGATGATGAGCATTTGTTTAGATTTATATCTGCTGTTAATATATAGTGAAGCTGAAGAAGATGAAGTTTTCATTTTTTAGGATAGGATATGGCCTAATAATTGAATGATTAAGCTATTTCATATTGTCTTTTTATCCAATTTGCAATATATGGGATTTATTGTGCAGCTTAATTTTGAGAATTGTATTGTAGGTGATGTAAATTGTGTGATTTGAATTTCTACAGGTGCTGAGCAGCTGTAGGTTGTTATTAAGCTTTTCTCAAGGTACCGGCTGCAGTATTTTTTAGTACTTTTTATAGGAATGTTGCTATTTCTAGGATAAAGTACAGTAGCAAACTGTTACCTCAGTTACTATCACCTGCTATTTTACCACATCATTATGTGTTAAAACTTGCTACAATCTATTTTAGCAGTTATTAGGGAATGAGTAATTGCTTCATAGATCAGATTTATAAGAAAGTAAGTCAATGTTACATAGAAAAAGTTTTGTTTTAAATATGATTTCATAGTTTGAGAGATAAAGCCATTTACAGAATTATTTCACTTGAGAAAATGAACAACAGATTCAAATTCAAGATCCTGGCACATATCAAAAACACAATTTCTTTTTCCCATTTTTTTTAAATAAATGGTTTTAGAAATATTGCTTTGGGATCATGTAATGATTTTAACAGCAGATAGTATCATGTTATTTTATAATTATTTCTCAATAGGTCAACTATCAATTTTTTCTTATCTTTACAGGGCACACACTTTATTCAGCTTTGTTGTCAGAGAAATATTCCCATTATATTTTTACAAAACATCACAGGTAATAAGTGATTATCATAGTCTATGGAACTGAATTGCAAGACAATAAATATTTGAGCAAATAATTATACCTTTTCTTTCAAATAAGCGTGTAATAGTAATAAATTAATTCTTGTTCATATTTCTGACAACCTTATTTATGAATTTGGGGAATATTGTCAAATGGATACAAATTGAATTACTGTTCCTCTGTTTAAGCCCATGTCACACTGCACCAATGGATGGAAAGAGGATGTAAAATGGAGAGAAATATTTGCCATCCGTTGGTTAACGCGATGCATCCGTTCTGTACTCACTGCATATGTTTTTCATCCTCTCTATCCGTCCAGCATCCGTCGACTGACATTTCATCCGCTCAAAAAGTTTTGAGCTGCACAAAACTTTTTGAGCGGAAAATGTATCCAACGCGTCCGTTCTGCATCCGCAACGCATACAGGGAACATCCGTTCTATATCCGTTGTCATCTGTTACGCGTCCGCTATATCCGCTAGGCATCCGCTGCACATCCGCGCAACTCAAATCCGCTCCAGCGGAAAACGGACACAGGGAGGAAGCGAAACGGACGCGGAACGGACACAAAGTGTTAGCAGCATGGATGGAGAAAGGATGAAAGCGGATGCAGCTAGCATACAAAGCATTTAAAACGGAAAAAACGTTCGCAGAGGGGACCTATCTCGGATATTTAAGATGTCTGCAGGATGTCTAGAAGATGCAAAAGGACATTTAGCGGAAAACCTATATTTCCTCTAAAAAGGGGGAGGAACTCACCTGGATCTCACTTTCAGTCCAGCAGCCCTGCTGTGCAAACCTCTTCAGCCTTGCTCTTGCTCTTGCTCTTCCACAGCATCCAGTCACCTCCACCATGAATCATCACACACTCCTTTTGGTAGCCACCATCGTTCTACAACAGTGCAAAGCCATCTACAGGCTCTTTCACCTATTCTACGCGAAGAAAAGGAGGCGGCCAAGAAGTGTCTGGGTCCGAAGATGGATTGCCAGAAGAGCAGAGTACAGACTATACAACAAGTTGATGGTGGAGCTGAGGAACAAAGACCCTTGTGCATTCCAGAACTTCATGAGGATGCCTCCAGCCATGTTTGACAAAGTTGTGGAGTGGCTGAGACCCAGGTTGACCAAGCAGAGCTCCAACTTCCGGCCCAGCCTGGACCCTGGGCTCAAGGTGGCACTTGACACTCTGCTTCACCTGGCCTCAGGGACCACGTACAGAAGCATGCAGTACGCCTGGAGGGTGCCACACAACACCATCAGCATTGTGGTCAGAGAAGTGGTGCAGGCCATCATCGAAGATTACCTGGAGGAGCTCCTCCAGTGCCCCTCCACTGAAGAAGGCTGGAAGAAAGTTGCAGAGCAGTGGTATCAGAAGTGGAACTTCTCCCACACCGTTGGAGCCATAGAATGGCAAGCACGTGGCCTGCAAAGCTCCAGCCAAGTCAGGGTCTTGTAGTCTTCAACTACAAGGGCTTCTTCAGCATCATCCTCTTTGCCATGGTCGATGCTGACTACAAGTTCATGTACATCGATGCTTCAGGCAACGGGTCAGCTTCAGATGCCCAGGTATACAACATGAGTCAGCTCAAGGAGGGGCTGGAAGGCAACCTCATCATGGGCTTCCCAGATCCAGACCCCCTGCCCAACGACACGCAAGATGTGCCCTACTTCATCGTGGGGGATGACGCCTTCTCCCTCAGAACCTACCTCATGAAGCCCTGCACTTCCAGACTCCTCACCCGTGAAGAGAGGATCTCCAACTACAGGCTGTCCAGGGCAAGGTGGGTGGTGGAGAACGCCTTTGGCATCCTGGCCAACAGGTTCCAGGTATTTCTCACCACCATGCAGCATCGCCCACAGACCGTGAGGAGGATCGTGGAAGCTTTCTGCCTCCTGCACAATCTCATGCGCACCCACTACCCAGTCTTGCAGAACAGGCTTGTGGACCTCCAACAAGGCAATGGGGACATGGAGCCTGGGGAATGGAGGCAAGGGCAAAACCTGATAGATAATCTGGATGTGCAAGGCCACAACAGAGCTTCACGTGAAGGGAAGAAGCAGCGCAACCTCCTGAAACACTGGTGCAACTCCCCAGCTGGAGCAGTAGAGTGGCAAGACAGGATGATAGATGCTTAATGGATGCTTCCTTCAGCCTGTCTCAACACACGGATGAGATTGGGCCATGTATGTTGAGTGGGCCTACAATGAACAGGGCATTTAACAAAGAGTTGTGCTTATGTTGACATGTGCGGATGATTGATTACATTATTATGGATAATAAAGGGCCATAGGTGTGGCACCTGGGAGGGTGGACCATACAGTCCCACTATGCTTGCACTGGAGGTTTATCTATCCCACAGCTATTACCCATCCCACAGGTATCCCTGCCCATCCCACAGCTATTACCCATCCCAAAGGTATCCCTGCCCACCCCACAACTATTACCCATTCCAAAGGTATCCCTGCCCATCCCACAGTTATTACTCATCCCAAGGTATCCCTGCCCATCCCACTGCTATCTTAACCCATGCCACAAGCATGCAAAGGCTTAAACCATTTCTAAAAGTTTCCACCAAGACTTTATTGACTAAAATAAATGAAGCAAGAGATTATCTTTATTAATAACAAGCTGTAAAAGAAAAATGACCCAAGTGTCTTAAGCAAAGATAAAGACAACAGGTAGCCACCCAGTCTGTGGCACTCTTATCGGTCACTCTGAGGTGTGCCCAGTCTTAGGGGTGAAGGGTCCAGGTGCTGTGGAGGTGGCTGCTGCTGGAGTGCTAGTCTGAGGCGTCATTGGGTTGCCTGGCCCCGAGAGGACAACAGGGGACGGTGTGTGGAGGAAGCTCTCAGAGAGCTGGCTCAGTCCTGTGATGTTGAGAGCCCCTTCCTCCAGGACATGGGGTGTCAGCCCCAATACCGATGACAGATGTTCTGTGGCTGGGCTTGGCTGTGGGGTGGAGGAAGGAGCAGTGTAGTGGGGATGTCTGGTCTGCAGCTGAGCGAGGTGAGGCGTGGGTGGCATCTGTGGTGTGGGTGGCATCGGTGGCGTAGGTGGCACCGGTGGCACCGGTGGCGTATGATGTACCTGTGCTTGGACTGGGAAGGGCTGCCTGTGCTGCTGGACCTCCTGGTAGCCGTAGCCTTGGTAGGTGATGGCCTGTGGAAAGCTTTGGAAGGGCAGTGACATCATCTGGGGTGGAGGAGCAGGCCTGGACTGGGTGGGAGCAGGTTCATCTTGGTCTGGAGGGTTGTGAAGATCGGTGATCCTGCCCTTTACCACCTGGTACTGTGATTCCGACATGTTCATGAGGGTCTGGTTGACATAGGTGAGGAAGGGCTTGCGGTTGGAGGATGGGGCATCAGTGTGTACCAGCTGAGAGAGGAGATCTGCACTGCTTCTGATGGTGTCCCTGATCTCCAGCAGGACAGTGTGGCTCTCCCCTCTGGTCTGCCTCTCTGCCTTTCTGTGGAGGTGGAGCTGGGGGTGGATGTGGGTTGGGCTGTGGTGGAAGTGCCCTCTCCTTGCTCCCACTGCGTCAGGGGGTCCTCCATGCGCTCCACCACGGGTAGTGCAGCTGTCGGGTTCTCCGCCGTGGGACGCTCCACAGATACCTGCCTGGACACAGGAGCTGACTCTTGGCCAGAAGAGGACTGGCTCTCAGCGGGCTGCCTGAGAGAGAAGGTTGTGAGAGGGGCTGCTCCTCGGTGGCGGATCTCTCCCTCCAAGAAACTGCACTTGGCCATGACGTAGGTCTCTCGGTCCGTCAGCTTGACCGCGGCCTGGCCAGATTTCTTGAGGTGCACCTTCCCGTACCAGGTGTGCATGTGCTTCCACCAGCTGAGGAGCACCTCTGAAGTGTAGCCCAGGCTCTCCGCCTTCTCTCTCCAAGCAGCCTGCTTCCTTTTGGTGTCTCGATAGAGCCTGTGTCCCTTCCGCCATAGATACTCGTTCTCCCTCAGCCATTCGAGCACCTCATCCTCATGTTCCTCTTCGATTGAGTATTGCCTCCTCTCCTGTCCACGCGTCTGCCCCTTCCTCCCTCTGGCAGGGCCATATGGGCCCTCATCAGAAGGTTTGAGGTTGTAGGGGCTGCTCTTCCACACCACCACCACCAGCAGCAGCAACAACAACAGTAGCAGCAAAAGCAGGACCAGCAGCAGCATCAGCAGCACCAGCAGCAGCAGCGCCAGCAGCACCAGGAGCACCAGCAGGACCAGGAGCACCAGCAGGACCAGCAGCACCAGGAGCAGCGCCAGCAGAGTAAGCACCAGCAGAAGCACCAGCACCAGGAGCAGCGCCAGCAGAATAAGCACCAGCAGAAGCACCAGCACCAGCAGAGTAAGCACCAGCAGAAGCCCCAGCACCAGGAGCAGTGCCAGCAGAAGCTCCAGCACCAGAAGTGTCAGCCCCATCCCCAGCAGCCCCAGCAGAAGCAGAGTCAGGGCCAGGGGGTGGGATGGTGGCCCTGTCCCTCTTGCCAGGGCTGGCAGCAGATGGCAGAGGCTTTCTCTTCTTCCCCATGGTTGTTGGGTTGTTGGCTTGCTGGCTGGCTGGAGCTGTGTCTGGCAGCAGGTCTTTCCTCTGAATGGTGACCTGCTTGCGAGCTACTTCCCTTTATATCCGCGGGGCTGATGCAATGCATCCTGTGCAGTGAATGCTGTGCATCCGCTAGGCTTCCACTAGGCTTCCGCTCTGCATCCACTTCATCCGCTCTGCATCCACTCGGCATCCGCTCTTTCCACTGCGCGTCCGCTTCGCTGTGCTCCCCCGGAAGTCCTGAGGATGTGCCATCTGCTTCCATCCGCTAGGCTTCCGTGGAGCATCCGCTTTCCATCCCCTCTACATCCTCCCCCCATCCGTTCCTTTCTGTTGTTGTCCGCTCTGCTTATGCAAATTCGGGGCACTTTTGAGAGCGGATAACAACGGATAGAACATTTTCTCGTCCGCTGTGTCCTTTTTACAAACGTTTTGCATCCGTCGGCCAATGTGACAGGCCCTTTAGGTATTATTCATTTATAAAGTAGTTTTCAAACTAAGTTTACACTCTGACTGAGTTTCTGTCTGATGGCCTACCATTTACTTGGATAGTTGTCATTTAGCAGTAGAGTATAACTCCCTTAACTAATAATTAAATAATTATGAAACAGGTTGTCATAGTTAAAGTCTAGGAGATGGTGAGTTCTAGTTCCACCTTAAGCATGAAACCAGCTGTTGATTTTAGGCCAGTCATTTTCTCTCTCAACCCAATCCAACTCACAGGGCTGTTGTTGTGGGGAAAATAAGAGGAGGAAGGAATGTTATGTATGTTTGCTTTCTGGAGTTTCTTATAAAATATTAAAGGCAGGATAAAAGTTTAGCCAATAAATGATATCAGCTAAAAGCTTACAAAGCATCAAACAAGTTAGTTGAATCAATTAAAGTAATAAATGAAGTTTTACAGTCTCGCTTTGTTTTTCTAATGGTGAAGCAAGCTATTTGCAAATATCCTTGATAATGGTCTTAACTCTTTCTCCAATTAGGCTTCATGGTTGGTAAAGATTATGAAGCTGGTGGTATAGCAAAAGATGGAGCCAAGATGGTTACTGCTGTTGCATGTGCCAATGTGCCTAAAATAACGGTTATTATTGGAGGGTCCTATGGTGCTGGAAATTATGGGATGTGTGGAAGAGCATATAGGTAAGTATGCACTTCAACCATAGTATTGTAGATGTTGGGAATGTGTCTATAACATGTGAAGATATTGTTTTTAATCTAGAAGAGAGTATTGTTATATTGTATGATTTAAAATACCTATGTGAATGAATTATTTAATTTAAGGATGCCACTGGATTGCATATGGCTGGATATGCTATAGATTTCACTGAATAAATTTCTGTTTAATTATGTTTAATCCATAAAGTAGTGTCCCAGATTATGGAATAAAAGGGAAAATATGTTTTGTTTACTATATGGGCTGAAAAGACCATTAATAGTTTTGAAGGGCAATGAAGGACCTAGGGAAGTTTTACTAATGTTCACATTATGCAGATATCATTCCTTCCTTCTCTGTTCCCTCAGTCATAGAAAGTGAAGGAATGAATTTGTAAACAGCAGAAGATATTTTTATTCTGTCATTTGTATTTTTCAGTCCAAGATTTCTTTTTATGTGGCCAAATGCTCGAATCTCTGTGATGGGAGGAGAACAAGCTGCAACTGTTTTAGCTACAGTAATCAAGGACCAAAAAGCAAGGGAAGGGAAGCAGGTAATGTCTATTACATTTGATATTTAGAAATACTTTAGGAGGGAATGGTCATAATGCTGTATTTGGTGCCATTACTTTCCTTTATTTTCTTGCAATATAGTTAGTTACTTTTTCTGATAGTATTCATCCAGCATGATATCAGATAAAGCATGAAATGGGATTCATATTGTAGCTTACAATAGTACTTCAACTATCACTTATAGAACCTATATATTAGTACATTCAATAGTAAAATTAGGAATACAAAGGAGTCTAAACTATTTAATTAGTGGCCTCCTATCAAATTGTTGTATTTGTGTTTTACAAGCCTAGCAGTATAAGCAAACTGTTCCAATTAATTCTGTGCTTGAATTCTCATGGAGAATATAACTAAAGAGAAATGTTGATATCTCATTTTTATAATCAAGAGGAGCAAGGAGAACAGTTTTGCAGAGCATTGCATTTAAAAAAAATCTTTATCATTTACACTGAAACTATTTTCTTAAATTCTGTACTGATTTCTGTAAGAGAAATGCCATCAATATTAGTGCAGTTTTGAGCACATTTAACAGGAAATCCCACTGAACTAAACAGAAGTCCAAATGTACCCAGCATTATTGATTGCACATTTAATGCATATTATCTCTTAGAACAGGATGTCCAGTGCGCGTTTGCAGATGAAAATTGCCACAGTTTTTATTTCTGTTAATTATCTTTTGTAGTTTTCTGAAGATGAAGAAAAAGCTTTGAAAGAGCCGATAATTCAGAGATTTGAAGAAGAAGGAAACCCTTATTATTCTAGTGCACGGTACGTACAGATAAGGGTGACAGCTTGTCTTTAGATGTGTGACAGCTTAAAGATAATTTTTAAGGATGGCTGGAAAAGGAAGCCTGACAGCCAGCTGGCTAGCTTAAGCCTTCTGGATGTCGGAAAAACTGAAGAGACAACATTTATCCTGTCCATTAGTGAAACTTCAGTTAAGCTTGATCTTGTAACTAAACATAATGGAATGGGAGAAAAATTTTGGGAGACAGGGCAAAGAGGTGCTGCCAAGGGAAGAGTCAGATAAGAAATAGCATGACAGGCAAGAAGCTCAGAAGTAGGCCCTCCCTACTTTGGGTAGGTAAGGAGAAGGGAGTGACTTGTGCTTTCAGACTTTGAAGATTCTGTCGATACGCCATTACAATAAAGAAGAATTAGCTTATCTGATTGCTCAGTAGGTCAGGCTGTTGCTAGGAGTTTGTGGCCTAGCAGTTACAGGTCCCGGCTATGGTGAAAATGTTCTGAATTGGAGAGCATGGGGGTTTCTAAGTATATTTCTTTATCAACATTTTCTTTTTCTAAAGGTAATATCTCTCTAAATTATGCTAGGGATATGGAGGATTGTTAATAAGAACTCTACTAAGAGTTCATTCTGTATGTTTTCTGAATGTGGCTTTCCTTTCACACAGATGAACACCTATCCCATCCTACCACCCATGTTAAGTAACAGGGAATTCTATGCTTTAATTTCTGTAAACTTGTTCTGTAAACTTGTTTTGTTGCTCTATTAGTGGATCTACTTCATGTACACAATTATTAGGCAAGTGAATATTTTGACCATATCATCATTTTTATGCATATTTTCTACCTCCAAGCTGTGTATACTTGAATGCTTAGTTGGCATAAGCATATCAGGTGATGTGTATTTATGTAATGAGGGAAGGTGGGGCCTAAGGAGATCAGCACCCTATATCAAGATATGCATAATTATTAAACAGCTTCTTTTCCTATGGCAAAATGGTCTAAAAAAGAGATTTCACTGACTCTGAAAAGTCAAAAAATGTAAAAAGTCTTTCAGAGGCATGTAGCACTCTTGAAATTGCTAAGATATTGGGGCGTGATCACAGAACCATCAAACTTTTTTTGCAAATAGTCAATAGGGTCACAAGAAACATCTTGAGAAAAAAAGACTCACATTAACTGCCAAAGATTTGAGAAGAATCAAACATGAAGCTACCAGGAACCCATTATCCTCCAGTGCTGTCATATTCTAGAACTGCAAGCTACCTGGAGTGCCCAGAAGTAAAGGGAGTTCAATGCTCAAAGACATGGCCAAAATAAGGAAGGCTGAAACCCGACCACCACTGAACAAGACACATAAGTTGAAATGGCAAGACTGGGCCAAGAAATATCTGAAGACAGGTTTTCCAAAGGTTTTATGGACTGATGAGATGAGAGTGACTCTTGACAGACCAGATGGAAGGGCCTGTGGCTGGATCAGTAATGGGCACAGAGCTCCACTTCGATTCAAACCAGCAAGGTGGAAAAGGGGTACTGGTATGGGCTGGTATTATTAAAGATGAGCTAGTTGGACCTTTTCGGGTTGAAGATGGACTCAAAATCAACTCGCAAACCTACTGCAGTTTTTAGAAAACACTTTCTTCAAACAGTGGTACAGGAAAAAGTCTGCATCTTTCAAGACCACCATGATTTTTGTGCAGGACAATGCTCCATCACATTGCATCAAAAGTTTACTGTGTCTAGCCAGTAAAGACCTTAAAGATGAAAGAATAATGACTTGCTCCCCTTCCTCACCTGACCTAAACCCTATTGAGACATCTGTGGGCCCTTCTTAAATGGGACATTTACAGTAAAGGAAAATGGTATATCTCTCTGAAAAGAGTTGTCTGGGAGGCTGTGGTTGCTGTTGCACAAAAAGTTGATCATCAACAGATCAAGAAACTGACAGACTCCATGAATGAAAGGCTTATGACTGTTATTGAAAAGAAAGATGTCTATATTGATCACTGATTTTTTTTGAACTGTCAGAAATATTTATTTGTAAATTTTGAGCTTTGTTTATTATTCTCACTTTAACAGATGAAAATAAATGAGTGACATGAGAAAATTTTCATTTTTCATTTCGTTGCCCAATAATTTTGCATACATAGATATTCTCCTAAGAAAGTCATAACCTCTCTTTTACTTTTTTAAATATTCAGGTTTGAGGCTTATTAATATTTTGGATTGACTGAGAGCACTGTAGTTGTTCAATAATAAAATTAATCCTCCAAAATACAGTGTAAAGGATTCTACTAACATTAGCAAGAGGGGAAGCTCCCAAGTGAACCATGGGAGAATTAGTTATTTTGTAATACTGAAGTGCCATGTACGTACATGCAATGTTCAGGTATTTTAATTCTCATTACTCATTACTATTTATAAAGCAAGTTTTATATGTAAAATAAGTTATTGTAACATTGTACACAGTAACAAATAATCTACCCTCCCATTTTAAAGATGAGAAGTTGAAGCTAAAGAATTGTAATTCTCCTCCGTATCTTATCAGAGAAAGTATTAAAAATAATCTTTGGGGAACTGAATAATTTCTCTTCCAGATCACATTTGTTTTCCATAATTCTCTAGAAAGATGTGTGCTTGGTGTATTTTATAAGGCATCAAGGCAACTAATATTTCTCTTAAAACAAGTAAAATAAAATACATATTTATGGAATAATTTAAAATTATTTTACTCACGGCAGTAAACTCACATATATTTTAAGAACTTCAAAAAGTCATTTGAATTTTTTTACAAAAGAATCATTTCTTATGTAAAAAAAGATAACATGTTTTACCGTAGCTGATAGATTTTCAGTTGTAACTATGACTTTGATATAATTTGTCTACAAGAAGTACATATTAAAAAAAAAATATGAACCATTGTTTAGACAACCAAAATTAGGGAAATATTTACTTTGACTCAATGTAAGAAAAGAGGAGTGGTTTTATATATTAAAGAGATCATCTTAGCAAAATTGATTTATACTGATGAAGATGGAAGAGTATTAATGGTGGAAATAATGGACAATAATACGAAAACACTCTTGATTGTAATTTATGCTCTGAATGATAAACAAGAAGAATTTTATAAAAAATTACACATAAAAATAATTGAACTGGACTATGTCAATATAGTTATGATGGAAGATTTCAATGGAATTGTAGACAATAAACTGGACTATATAGCAACAACAACAACAAAGCAAAATAGAAAGATTCTCCCCAAATCCTTTTTTAAAATGATAGATGAAATAAACTTAAAAGATATATGGAGAGAAAGAAATGTTAAAACCAAACAATACACTTTTTACTCAAATAGACATTTAACATGGTCCAGAATAGATATGATTTGGACTTTAACAGAACTAATATCTCATATTCAAGAAACAAATATCAAAACAAGTACTTGGGCATATCATAATCCAGTGACAATTAAATAGAAAGGACAAAAAAGAAGATCGAGATGGACATTAAATAATACTATTCTCAAGGAGAAGGATTTTATACAGCAGATGGAGAAAGGATTGGCTTTTTTTTTTAGAGAAAATAAAAAAGAAGACACTTCAATCCAGAATGTATGGGACACAATGAAGGCATATGCTAGAGGCTTGATAATGGACTATATAAGGAAAAGGAATATCAGGAAAAGGCAAGCAACGGAAGATTTAGAAGATGAGTATAAAAGACTTGAAAAAGAATTACAGAAAACGCCACAGAAAAAAGACATTTAGCTAAAACTGGATACAAATAAACACAAAATGAGTTTAATAGAGAAAGAAGAATTAGCACAGAAAATTAGAAGTGCTAAACAGAATTATTTTGAGGATGCAAACAAACCAGGTAGATGGTTAGCATACAAATTGAGAAAGGAAAAAGAATCAAGGAAAATACCACAGTTAGCAGATGATTAAGGTCAAGTTTGTCACAGCAATAAAGAGAAGAAGGAAATCATTCGAGACTTTTATGGGAAATTATATGAGCAAGAGAATATTGAGGAGGAAAGAGTTCAACAGTATTTACAGAATGTTAATCTACCTAAGATACCTAAAGAAATTGAAAAAATGTTAGAAAGCAATATAACAATGATGGAGTTAACTGAAGCACTTAAGAAACAAAATAATGGGAAGGCACCAGGCCCAGATGGACTTCCGGCAGAATTCTATAAAACATTACAAGAATTGCAGTATTGCATTCTAACCACTGAGCCACTGATGCCAACAAGAAGCCAATTTATATTGGGATTGACCCATTTTCAACAACAGAAGTAGAACAGGCTCAGGCCTAACATTAAATCAGTATGAAACCATGGCATATGAAGCATAGTTATATTAGGAGAATATATCCTGCTAATCTGACTAATACCATGTTATAGCGCTAGAAACTGGGAGACTATGAGTTCTAGACCCACCTTAAGCCTGAAACTAGCCGAGTGACTGTTTCCAGCCAGTCACTTTTTCTGAGCCCTAAGGAGCAAACCACTTCCAAAAATTTTGTAAAAGACTTGTTCATGTTACTGTCAGGAGTCAAGAATGATTGACAGGTACCCTACCTCCAAAATACAAGGTTGAAATAAGTCCTTGTACAAGTAGTTGTATATGTGTGTGTGTCTGTGTGTATATGTATATGTATGTATGTATGTATGTATGTATGTATGTATGTATGTAT
>BLBF01000010.1:35434184-35478910 GCA_015471245.1 Laticauda colubrina | reverse complement strand
CCATAGGAGCACCATTACAAAACCTAGCTAAATACTTAGCAAAACAACTACAGCCCCATGCTGAAACCGCAGCTTCATATGTAAAAAACTCATACCACTTCTTAGAAATGATCAAAGATCTACACGTAGAACAAGAAGATCTGCTTGTAAGTTTCGACGTGGTTTCACTATTCACTCAAGTCCCAATAAAAGAAACTCTTGAAATCATCAAAAATAAATACCAACCAGCCAAAGACCTCATGGAACTAACAGAACACTGCCTAACCAACACATATTTCATATACAAAGGACAAAGATACAAACAAATTGAAGGAGCCCCTATGGGATCACCACTGTCACCCGTCATTGCAAACCTGTTCATGGAAGAATTCGAATCCAGAGCCCTGGCTAATGCCACCCACAAACCCAAACTATGGCTAAGATACATCGATGACACATTTGTGATTTGGCCCCATGGAAAAGAAAACCTAAACAATTTCCTAACACACCTAAACAGCACACACCCCAAAATCAAGTTCACCATGGAAACGGAAATAAACAAACAACTACCATTCCTAGATGTACTAATCTACAAAAGAACAGATGGCACACTGGGACATACCATATACCAAAAGAAAACACACACCAACCGCTACCTCAACGACCAATCCCACTACCACCCAGCACAGATAAATTCCGTGGCGAAAACACTAATTAACAGAACCAAACGCCTGGCAGACAAGACACATATAAAGACTGAACTAGGCACCCTGACTGAAGTATTGACAGCCAATGGCTTCCAAGAAAACAAGATCACCAACTTGATCCACAAAAACACACCAAGACATAACAGAGACCTAGAAGACCAACAGACCAATGGAACAGCTGTCTTGCCCTACATAAGAGGCACTACAGATAAAATCAGTAAGATACTACACAGGCATCACATCAAAACTGCCTTCAAAACAGACAAAAAAATAGCAGCCATCCTAAGAAACCTCAAAGATAAAATTGACCTGGAAAACCAAGTCATATACGAAATTCCCTGTACATCATGCCCGGCCACATACATTGGACAAACCAATAGAAGAATAAGTACCCGCCTAGATGAACACAAAAATGCAGTAAAAAAGCTGGAACACACCTCCTCATTAGTCCAACACATGAAAACCACAGGTCACAACATCAACTTCAATGGCACTAAAACTCTAGCCACTATAGAAAACCCCAACCACAGAATCATCAGAGAAGCCATAGAGATTGAAAAAAGATCTGACAGCATGAATAGAAGAGATGATTCCACCAGATTGTCAATCATTTGGAAACTTGCACTCTCAAATAGAAAGATCTCCACAACACAAAACAGACAAACACCTGAGCACAGACAGACTCCCTCTGATGCCTCCAACTCAAACACCCCCCCACCAGGCACCCAGGTGAAACCCAACTTGCTAATGAATAACAGCCGTCCTTTCACACGAAGCCAAGCTGCACTGAAAGCCTCCAACACAAGAACAGAGGGTTGCCAGCCAATCAAAGCCACAAAACAGACAGAAGAAACCAGAAACACCAATCAATCAAACTCCAAGTCCAATGAACACAGACCCAAGCTCCTAGCCAATCAGAATGGACCAGCCTCGAATTTGAAACCAGGAACTGTGAGACACACATCCATACAGAAGCCTGATGATGGCAGATGAGATTCTGCTGAAACGTTGCTACAACTTTAACAGAACTACAATGACGTGGGATAATACCCGAAGGAAGCTGAACAGCGCGCACACACACACACACACACACACACACACATATATATATGTATGTATACATATATTATACATATATTTTATATATATATATATGTATACATATATTACAGATATATTTTATATGTATACCTCATATGTATAAATTATATTTCATTCTGTATGTGTGACATTTGCTCTGTAAGCTGCATTTCCTCATCAAATGTGCCAGATTAGAAACTTTCATATGCAGAGGTCTTCATTTACAAGCATCATTAATCAGACATCTTTTTAATGAGCTGGATTAATCTGCTTAGAGAATTCTAAAAGGATTTAATCAGTTTATCTTGTAACAAATGTCATGAGCAGCTTTCTCCTGAATTTTTGTTGCTTTTCTTTGCAGAAGTTGTGTTATGAATTTTTTACAAGGAGACATATGATTCATATTCTCGCCATGGGACTTGATAGATTGTTCAATAATTAATGCTGTGTCCCACTACTGAAGACGGGCTCTTACTAAACAAAGAGAAAGCTAAAGTGACTTGGAGAAAGCAATCTTTATTCTACAATGAAAAATCTTTCAAGTGATCAATAAAATCTCCGCTTCCTTTAACGAAATTGTGTTTTGCAGGTTTAAAGGTTGGAAAATTCTTCCTCAGCATGAGACAGTATTTACAGAATATTTATATTCCATTTTTCCTTACAAGCAGATCAGGATAGTTAAATAATACAGTAAAAATAAAAACAACAGTAAATTAAAATTGATGCAGTTTAAAATAATTGAAATACCTGTAGCATAAACATTGAAATCATTCTTACAATAGTTCAAAAGGACCTGGTTAAAAAGCTTTATCAATATGATTTTAAAGAAGGAGAGAGGGGAGAGAAATGTAATTATCAAGAGAATGTGTTCTCTAGTTGGCTAACAGGAGGAAGACCTTCTCCAACAGACTAAATTACCTTTAAATTACCTTAATAATGGGCATCATTAAAATGTCCAATTTTGCTGATTTTAGTATCTGGAGATTTATAACAGGATAATGATTCATTTAATAAAACATTTCCAGTTTTCATTTAAATTTCCAATCTTGGTTTATCCTATAGAAAAAATGTTGCTTAGGTTGGATTTTGATTGGAAAAAATGTCAAGTCTTGTCAACATTCATAGTTGAAATAATATAACATTAATGTTATCCTGTTCTCTACCCAATCCAGACAAAATCAAACAATGATGAACATCTCCAAATTCCAAACTACCTTCAAACTACTTTTTTTCA
Organism: Laticauda colubrina; assembly: GCA_015471245.1. Taxonomy (NCBI): domain Eukaryota; kingdom Metazoa; phylum Chordata; class Lepidosauria; order Squamata; family Elapidae; genus Laticauda; species Laticauda colubrina. The sequence continues at coordinate 35,475,910 of BLBF01000010.1, read as the reverse complement.
GACAAAGATATCACTTGGTCATCCATAAACAAAAGAAATGGCATGTTCTCAAGCTATTTATTTGATTTTTAGTGATTTTATAATTCAGTCAAAGGTTGCACATTCCAATAATTATCAGCAGCCTTTGGCTTTGAAGTACTATTTGTTTGACATTGTACTAAATGTCAAACAATGTACTAATAAGGAAACATTCACACTTTTTTTCTACCTTCAGTTCGGCTACATTTATTCCAATTGAAATAGCCCATGTGTCTGAAAACACAAGCAGTGAATCTTCAGGGTTTTTTCCTGTAACATATGAATCAGTTATTAACTGTGATGTGTTTCCAGTATATGTCACTGCAAAAGACTAAAAGATAAATGCAGAAGAGCTAGGCTGAAGTAATAGGAAAAGGGGGAAGGGGGTTACATAAATTTTTAATTTTCATGATATGTAATCCTGTCAGATAATACATACTGGAAATGCAGTGACAAAGTTGAAGCAGAGTTGAAGCATTTAGCAAGTTGTAATTCAGCTATGAATGAAGTTACACAAATGAAACTCAGTTGAAAAGTGAACTGCATTATTTGCTGTAAAATCAGAATACGGTTATGGTACTGTTTTAAAACCATTTGTTTTTGTGACATATGTTTCAGATTGTGGGATGATGGAATCATTGATCCAGCTGATACAAGACTTGTTTTGGGCCTTGGCCTCAGTGCTGCTTTCAATGCACCCAACAAGAAGACAGACTTTGGCATATTCAGAATGTGATATGAAAGGTTTACCAACCATACTTTAAATAAAATCAAATCGCCTAACATAATCAAGTAACAAAATAAAGATTTGTACAATAATGCAGCTGGGTTTAATTTTCATGGCTCTTAAAAATAATGATTTTATTAAATCAAGCTCTAACCCAGTGAAACAGCTGTCAGTATTTGTAATCCATTCAATCTCTGAAAATCAGATCTATCAATTCACATTAAATGTATTATATCAATAGAACAAAAACCAAAAACACCCTGCCCTCCTTTAATTATATGTCTTTTAAAGGAGGGGAGGATGTTTTTTTGTTTATTCTAAGTAGAGAAAGGAAGGAGCGAAAATAAAATTCAACAAACAACAGTAAATATTCTTTAAACAATTTCAGATTATTTCTACACAAATCATATTGTAGAGGATTTTTCAACAGTTCAAAGGCGAAGAGTGTATATCTTTCAACAAGGCAGCTTTTGGTGTCTGGTTTAGAAATATCTTTTCAAGAAAACATAACTATGTGGAAGGATAGGAGTTGGCTACAGTCCAGGCAAGACAGATCCAAATAGATGAATTCACAATTTTAGGAACATAATTTAACAACACATCACTGAATCTAACTTGCTTATTGTTATTAACAATATCTAGAAATTTCTTCAAAATTGTATTTATTTTTGTTAAATTTGTTAATAAACAGTTAATAAACTGTTTAGTATCTGAATATACCTTTACCTAATAGACTTAAAATGGGTTTTCAGTATCATAAATTTAGTGGGTGTAACTAGAGAACTCAAATATTTTGACCACCTAATGAGAAGGAAGGACTCATTGGAGAAGAGACGAATGATGGGAAAGATTGAGGACAATAGAAGAAGGGGATGACAGAGAATGGATGGAGTCACTGAAGCTGTCGGCCTGAGCTTAAATGGACTCCAGAAGATGGTAGAGGACAGGAAGGCCTGGAGGAATGTTGTCCATGGGGTCAGGATAGGTCAGACACACCTTTGCAACTAACAACAATAAACCTGAGAACGTAACGTGTTTTTATATAGTGCTATTTGGAAGATTATATTCTTTCTACAACCTATCAAAAATTATCAATAAAGTTAATTCTCTCTTCAGTCCTTTTTTAAATAAGGGTTGAACAGGGTCCAATACAATTTATTCTAATTTTACAAATTTTTTGAAGAATTAATCCGAAGAGTTTTTGAAGAGTTAATCCAGAGAGTCAATTTTTCTTGAGAACAAAATTAAAACTTTAATTTCTTTCCTAATGACATAAGATGTTTATCTGCCTTTAAATTCACATTGCAAAAAACATTTTATCTTTGTTCTATTAATTGCGAATGTTATAATTTCAATTTCAATTGTTTAGGATTTGGTAATTCATATAATTTTAATATAATTAGCCTATGGTTAAGCATTTTCATACATTTTTTTAAAATTAAGATTGGTTGTATTGGCAGCTGGTACTGTACTTAATACTATGATGCCACTGTTTTGTGTCGCTCTTCAATCATTCTGTCTCAAGAATTTTGATTCCTACTTCATTTCTTACCATTGACTTGCAAATATATACATTGATTAATAAAGGAGCAAATGGATTCCAGCAAAGATTGTATTTCATTTTGGAATAATCTTCCTGCAGTGGGAAGTGCTTGATCCTTGCCTTTCTGAATATCATGGCATTTTGCAAGTCACCGCATAGGCAACTTTTGTTCCAGGATTGTGAAATTCATGTGTGATAAAATGAGAGAAATTTTTCGATCTAGTTATTGAGGATTGGGAATAGAGAACTATATTACTCTGTAAGACAGAGGTCTCCAAATTTGGCAACTTTAAGACTTCTGGACTCCAACTCCCAGTATTCCTCAGCCTGCATAGTCTGAGATATAAGTCATTCTCATTTTGGAGATGAGATTCAGAAACAGAAATAATCCTTGTGGATTATGCATCCAATAGCATCTCATTAATGAACTGAATATTGACATTTCAATGATACATCAATCAGTGCAGAAAGATTTTCTATTTCATTATCCATAAGGCAAGTAAACTTGGAAGAAATATGTAGGGAAAAGTAAATTTTAAATGAATCTAACACGTTCACATTATAATATGCTTTAAAATTCTAAACTATGATGGACTCTCCTGCTCAGAAAGGGGAATACTTTCAACTTTTATTAATACTCCCTTCATAGGCTTGCATTTATCAATTCTTAATATGTCTCATCTGCATGTCTTTACTTTTGAAACCTGAAAAAGATATGAATACTCTGCACTAACACAAGGTTGGGCAAACTAGGGCAGGGGGATTGGAAACATTGCATTGAGCTCTGTTGAACCTTTGGGAAGTTGGGCATGCAGTTGCTTTGGAAGATGGGACAATTAAACAGTCCACCTGTGCTGTCATTCAGTCTTTCGGCAAGAAGATACAGTTCAAATATATAATTGATTCCCTGCCCAATGATTATCAGTAAGAAGGCTGCCTTTTTTTCCCTACTAACAGGATAATAAGTGACCCATACACCACTGCCTACTGGTGCCTGTCAGCTTCTTTGCAGAGAATGACTAAGAACTGCAAGTTGCCTCATGATAAAAAGACACTTGGGGTTATCAAACATTAAACTAAAGCACTTCAGCAAGTGTTTTCTTCAAAAGCACTTCCTTTGTTTAAATATATTGCTTTAGGCTGGCATATAATCATTAGATTGTTGTGTAATGTTGTGTAATAAAATACACATTGTTGTGTAATCTAATGTAAACATTAGATTGTTGTGGGGAAACTAGGAAGGAGCGTGTGCATGTTTGCTGCCTTGAGTTACTTATAAAGTAATAAAGGCAGGATAAAAATCTAATAAATACAGAACGTAGACAAACTAGTATAAAATAAAAACCAGGCTTTTGTTGAAAATTACATTCTTGGGCTGTTTTCCAGCAGAGTGGTAATAAATACCTTCTTTGAGCAAGGCATAATTCATCAACAGTCTTGAGACAGACGAACCAATTTATATACATTTCATACCTTTGAAAATAACTGATATATTAACCATGTGAAACAGGTTCTTTCAGAGAATTCAGCAGGTTCTGACCAGTTCTGGAAAGCGGAAATTTTGAGAAGTTTGGAGAACCAGCAAACACCATCTCTGACTTAAGATTTTACAGAACCCTTTCCCTGCCATGCCTACCAAGCCACACCCACAAAACTGGTAGTTAAAAAAAAAAGAAACCCACCACTGATGCTTAAAGATACATTTTTCCACTCGTAGACATTCATTGTATATATGGCCTAGGGTCAAAATACATTCCTGAATGCAAATGGTATTGTTCCATAGTCACTTTTTAAACAACAGGTAGCTTGTGAAACAGTATGGCATGATGGTACTTGTAGCCACTGTGGTTGCACTTGAAAAAAAGGATACGCTAAATATGAATTATTTGGCAGGGAGGGCAAAGCAAAACATTGCAACCTTACAATTCCAGAGAATGACTCAGACTCAGGAAGGAGGGAGGGAGGGAGGGAGGAAGGAAGGAAGGAAGGAAGGGAGAAAGGAAGGATGGAAGGAAGGAAAAGTGTTGTGATAATGACAATGTCACCAGAAATGGCTGGAAGTTACCTCATATAATGGAAAAAGAAAGTAGAATAGGACTGGTCTGTGGAAAAAAAGGGCTATTGCAAAAAAAGAAATATCTCTCCTTGGATGTGAATGTGCCTGTATTTGGAGGCGTGATTCTGGCAGACAGCAACATTAATAACTGGGCAGAGTGACTTTCACATTTTAACACTGCGGGGGTGAGAAATAGTTTGAAAGGAACTCTGAGATAGATGTAGATAAAAATAGATTTCTTATTAGGGGATTGAGTCCACCATATATTTGGGTTCTCAAGCTAATTTGCTAGTTTTGCTAATTTGCATTTCTGTGAATTCCAAATGTGCCTACCAATCAAAAAGTTCAGAGATCCCTACAGTAAGTTTTGAAATTAATCTATGCTTACCTCCAGTTTGAACAAAATGATAAGAATTGGGGCAGTACAAACTAAATTCCAACATTATGCTTCAGTGTAGACAACATGTATTTCTGTCACCTTCCACTTTTGACATCTAAACAGTATATGAGGGACCCAGACTGTTGGGGGAAATATGCTGACTCTGTAAACCACTTAGAGAGGGGAATAAAGCAAGTGGTATATAAGTGAAGTGGTATATAAGTCTAAGTGTTATTGCTATATCCTGGAATAGTTAAATGGTCATTTATAAACATTCAAATCTAGTTATCTGATTTTTTTTTTCAAGAGGGTATAATTCTTCCTCCAGTCTTAAGAAGTTGGATGCGAAATTATATATTGAAACAAAATCTGGATGTCAGAGATACTTATTGTAGGAAGTCACAATTGCAGGAATGTTATCAATTTCCCTATTCTAAATAGAGCCACATTCTCCCAGAAGGACACAGGGACAGTTCCGAACCAAAATGGCTATCTTGTGTTCTAATTTGAAGCAAACAACTCTGAATTTCTTAGTTGGTAAGGCAAATCTGGCACTTCCTGTAATATATTAAAACATCACATCTATTACTGGGTGTACTGTATTACACTCTTATTGGCAGAGGGTGAGATGGGGCTGGTTTTTCGGTCTACCTGAGCAATTTGTTTCAGGAACCAGAGACCACATTAGATCAAGGTTGAAATAGTGTTTGTTGTCAGTTTATTTTTGAGGGAAATACACAAGTGCTGGCTATTTCATTTATTATTTATTTATTTATATTTCATGTTTGTAGACTGCCCATTCTCCTCAAGAAGGAGTTCTGATTGGCCTCTGATCTCTTAGCCACATGGATAAGAAATTATGTGAATTTCAGTCTAACTTTCAATGGTGTAAAATTCATTCTAACATACAGTTTATAGTTATTTCTTCATCAAATTTATATAGCCACCCATCACACACAAGAAGACTATGGATAATGCACAGTATAACCAGGTCTTACGGAAAACCCTAAGGGATGAGGTCAATCTAATTTCAGGAGGAAGCTCCCTAAGGCAGGCATCATAGCAAAGAAGGCATGTCTTCTGGTACTCACCAGATGCAGGTTCCTAGCCAATGGCAAGATCTAATGGGATGGCTGATATAACTGGGGAGATATGGTCCCTCAGTCTCATGCCATGAAAGATTTTAAAAGTTAAAACTAGTTGAATTGGACTCAGAAGCAACCTGGCAGCCAATGTAACTTGTGGAGCAGGAGAATAAGATGCTGCTCTAGGAGCACACATAATTTTTTGTACCACTGCATTATGTACCAGTAGAAGGTTCCAAATTATCTTCAAGGGCAGATCCATGTAGAGAGCATTGCAGTAATACAATCTGGAGGTGAGGAGGGCTCAAACAATTTGATTATTTACCAAATCAATCAACGAAATCAAGTTTCATTCATGCAGGCTTTTTAAAACTGTGTTCTTTAGAGTCTTAGGGTTCTGCATGAATTCAGTGGGATCTGGGAGAGGCTAAGGATAAAAGAAAAAATGCACTCAAATGCATTCAATTTTCTATCACTAGAGTTTTTCTTCTTGAACAGGTATTGATCAGATTAAAAAAAAAACCAGTTCCCCAAACTGAAAAGGCTTCACAAGTCCTTTGTAAATGTAGTTAATATTTGTCTAACCCCCTTCTTTATGGAAATTAATTTAATTGTCATGAAGGTTTGAATTGGATTTCAGTAGTATTTCTCCTTGACCTTTTGGGCTAGAAGACATTACTGAAAATTTAAGAATACATCTTGGGTGTTCTTACAAAATGATTATTTTGATGGGTCTTATTTATTCACAATTGTTGATATAACTATTCACAAAACACCATTTTTTACAAAGAGACTTTGGGTGCTTGTCACTACTCTAAATATTTTACCCAATAATTTAGTTAGATTTATAGTTTATATACAGTTTATAGTTATTTCTTCATCAAATTTATAAACTAGTCCATACATTTCCAGAGATAACATCTGGTCCATTTTTTATTTTCTAGGAATTCCTATGGGATCCAAGTGTGGCTTTGGGATTTTCTTTGAGAAACAATGAAAGCTGACACTTTATTTTGGAAAACATCAGTTTTTCATTTCATATTTATTTTAATTTTTCAAAAGTTGATTAAAAACTAATTAGAAGGATGTAGAGAGGTGCTATGATTGTATTTATTTACGTAGTTTTAGTGGGACATGTAAACTCTGCCATTGTGGTTTGTACATCATGGTTTATGGCTTATAATAAGAAATAGGTAATCTGAGTCTTCAACTCTTCTATAGTAGGCAATATTTTTTGCTTTTTCCATTCTTCAGGTCAGCTCTAGGATTTAATATAAAGTCTTTTAGATTATTGTGCCCATAGTTTCAGAGCAATAAGCTGTATAAATCTTGTGTTAATTATCTTGCATATTAGAAAAGTATAATGAGCAATTGCTCATTATAAACTAATGAAATCAAATTTCTAGTTGCAAAAAAGAGAATGAGAAATGGAAAGTATGAAATTAAAAGAGACGGAAACAGTTACATAGAATTCTTATTGTACTCAATAAAATCGCACACACACACATTAATTTTGGGCATTGACTCAATACTGCATGGAATTGCATGGAATTCTTGAGCTAAAGGTTGCTCTCCATTATATTAGAGGGTGAACAGTGAAATAAAACTGCATTTATCTATGAATTGATAACATTTCAACCCAAACCTCCAGCTCACTTCTTTTGACCAGTATGAGATCCAGCAAAATCAAGCATATAGAACTCATATATTACTTGTGTAAATCATCTACAGGCAAAAATGGACTGGATCTTAATAATAATTCAGCATAACACTGTAAGCTATTGACTTAATTATGAGTTGCTAATTGGCTGAGTTCACACTTTGAACTATTTAAACAAACCATTTATTTACAAACCAAAATGGAGAGATTCATTCACACATGATGCACAAAATGACAGTGTCGTTTGTTTTTGGCTAGGTATGTGATGAGAACCTGGCAATTCAATACATGGTGCTGAAAACCAATACTGTTCTAAGTTTTTGTTGAGAAGTAGTGACCAGCTAATTTATCTCACAGCTCCTCTTGTATTTTGTTTTCATTACCTTCTCAGGCTTCTGTCTGCCCTGAAGGAAATTAAGATTCTTGCCTAGCTCATCATCAGATTCTACCCCCTCCCATCGCCGCCCACCTCCACCGGTACCCGCTGGTGGAATGACGTATCACAGTGCAATAAGCTTTGTCAACAGTTGACTCCAACAATCCGTATAAAGACTGCTCCGCGAAGCTGAGCTACATTTCAGAACCATGGAGAGCTCTCGCTTTTCCGCCCTGCTTGGAGCCGCTTTCTTGTTGCTTGCGGGAGTCCGCGGTCAAGAAGGAGGCGAACTTCAATCCCGAGCCTTGGATCTCTATTCCACCATGGAGGAAACGTCCCACGAAAAGGAACTGGTATGTTTTCCAGGCGAGAAAGCGTCTGAATAGGCGGGTGGGGCTATAACTGATCTCAGCAGCTTCTTTTACTATTTTCCGATGTTAGCCCGAAACTGCCTAGCAGCTGTTCACTCCTCACGTTTTGCTTCAAATTTCACGAGATGCAACTTTGGGCAAACTTAAAGCCATTCTTAGCAGGGAGATAGGTTGAATAGGAAGGGAAAGTTGGAGTCGGACAGAAGCTTGAAAAGAAGGAAACTCCTAAATGAGGGCATCAGGTCTACAGCTCTTTTATAATCAGCTCTTAATGTCCACCGTTCCCAATTGCCTATCTATGAGAGGCCGGCCAGCTTTCTTTTAGGTTGTCAAATGCTTTGCGTCCCACTCTGTATTCAGCTGCTTGGTCTATTACTAATAGGCTAGTTCATGTGTCTGCAGATTGAAGCACTGCAGGAAGTCCTGGAGAAGCTGAAAAGCAAACGGCTCCCACATTATGAAAAGAAGTATGGTCAAGTTCCCATGGTGAGTGCGTTCTGATTCTAACTCAGAAAAGTTATTTTTAAAACAGCATATTCCCTGGAGCAGAAGTAGGTTGGTAGGGAGCTGACATTGAGGAAAGAACTTTTTCCTAGAGAACCGCCAATAAAAATGAAATTTTTTTCACCCCATTGTATTAATTAATCCTCACATTATCAACATAAGGCTTAATGTTAACCTTATAATAATAATGTTCTACCTTCCCTCATGTCAAACCTTAGGAGTCCTGCTTGAAAATATTGAAATAACACTTTACAAATGTTCTATTCCTCTTTTTTCCTTTTCTATCTAATATCCTAAAGCTGCAAATATATATTCTGTTTTTTGGGATTAAATCCCATGCATTGGATCATATTGTAAATATGTCTACTTGAAGGAACTTCAGTGCAGCTTTATATTTATTGGAGAGAAGTTTATTTAAATGAAATAAAACCTAGTAGTCACGCGAGATTTCTGAACTTGGATTATTGGTATTGCATATATTTTAGGCTATTACTTAAATTGAAATGCTTCTGAGACTAAAGTTAAAAAGAATCTGAATGAAACATTGGTCATTCATTTACAGGAGGAATTAGACTCCTTTGCACCAACTAGTATTTTCTGAATTAAATATTAGAACATTGTTGAAAAAGAAAAAGAACCTTATTATCAGTGTAGATTCATATTACGATAGCGAAGTTGTGGGTTTTGGTGTCTTCTATTTTGAATTTTTGACAAAAAAAACCTACATCTTGGTTAAAAAGATAATTGATGACATCCAACCATGGTTATGATATTTTTTCAAAAAAATAAATATTTCTACACATATTGCATCTGAACTTTTTCATGAAGTCTAGAAAATGGATGTTTTAAGCAATTTTTATAAAAAATTTCAATGCCGATACAGAAAGTGAAATGAAATATTTTCTCTTCTTCATTCATCTGATCTGCTACAATACAGAAATAATTGAATTTTAGCTTTAGTCCTTTAAATCAGGTGGAAATGCAAACCTCACATATAGAGTTTGTATTTTTGCAAAAAAAAATTCTTTTATGATATTTTGCCCTCTGGCCCAATGCAGTTTCACTCTTGATCTAATTGTTGATTGCTGTTAATGACAGTGTGATGCAGGAGAGCAGTGTGCTGTGAGAAAAGGTGCCAGGATTGGAAAACTCTGTGACTGTCCCAGAGGAACATCTTGCAATACTTTTCTCTTGAAGTGCTTGTAAAGTCAAGTCCTTCCTTCAACCTCTGGAGAGAACAGAAAAGAATCAGTTGCCTTGTCTGAAGAATTAATCCTGAGTTATGGATGCAGGTGGGTGGGGTGGAGAAGGGTCTGTATTCATCACATACAAAGTAGTGGGTGGTGGGAGGGAAATGGGTGTAAAGGCTGTAATGTTGCTTTTAGGATTTCTTCTTACTGTTAGTTTCCTTCTTTGTTCCTGTCCTATTTTTTTCCATATTTGTACAACAGTGTTCAAAGAATAAATTGATATTTTCAAAATTTTATTTTTGAATGTAGATGGTTCCCATGAACATTGGCTCTACAAAATATATTCATTTATTTTCTCTCAAAGCAAACACAAGGATAAATTAGAGGACAACTAGAGGGGTTAATCAAATTAATGACACATAGGAATGATTCCAAGGTTCAAACATTTAAAAATAAACTATAAATATCCATTTCCCAAAAGATACACACATGTACGCCAACTTTAAGAAAACAGTGGCACTATTTCAAAAATACTCTACTAAACAATTCTTTCATCTCAGTTTGGTAGTACCTTCAACCCAGTACCTCCAGTTTTCTTAAGCAATCAGATTTTTGAAATAAATAGCAGAAGAAGAGATGTAGACTTTGCCTCCTGACATCTTTTGAGAATAAGATGGAAAGAAAAGCTAGGAACATTTTTCCTTGACAAAATCTGTAATGGAATTCCTGATGTTTCTTTCAGAAAGAACAGCATAATAGGCAATTAATAATTGTAATTTAAATATATGTCAAATAGTGACATCCTGACCAAGTCATCAAGACATGTCTACTTCATGATATAATATGACAAGTCTTTGTTGACATTATACTTGGTTAATTTGTGTATGTATTGAAGGATATTGCAAAGACCTACTTCAAATTAAAATTTCTGAATATTCATCATCAGTTTTCTCTATTATTAGACCTTGATCATTGCCATATAGTATTGTTTTGAGGACCAATGCTGAGTGCACATACCACTGCATTCAAGCAGCACTGTTGTTATATTACTTTGTATGTTAAGACTTTGTCAGGATTGAGAAGAATTTGGTTGAGCATAAGAAATGAAAGTGTTATGAAATCTATGAGGACCACAACAACTCCCATCTTCTAAAGTTGCAAAAAATATTGATGAAATAAAGAACACTTTCAATTTTGAGATATTACTTCCATAATCTGCTACTGAAGAAAAGTATAAACCCATACCATGTAGATGCCTTTTCTTTTAAGACAATAACCATTTATTTATGTACACAATTAAATTCTGTTATAAAGGGTTCAAGCAACTTGAAGCAGACTTACATGTTTTACAAATATGTATATATCAAACAGTGAGAATGGATATTTATAAAAGAAAGATTCTAACTCTGTTACTTCTATAACTATGTATTGGTCAAACTTTCAAATATTTTTCAATAATGTCCTCTTGTATTTTACTAATCTATTTGATCATTAATAAAATCATTGTCACAAAGTCCGTTTCAATGTAGTATTTTATTTTTATTTTTTTACTATCTCCAGATCTTTTGGGATAAATATTTAAGCTTCTTGACTAAAGTAATTCTTTTTATCAGCACTAATGTATGCATGAATGGACATGTGAACTGCAATGTTAAAAGTGGAACAAGGCATTCATCTGACTGGGGAAAAGATAGGGTATAAATTAAAAGAACAAATACTTGTGTTATTTGGGCAAATTATATATTTGGAATGTGTCTGATACATTACTTTGGATGTACTTTGTAAAAAAACAACAACCATAGAATCAAAAAGCTGGTATGGGTTATTTTGGCAATCAAATCCAACTTCAGAAATTATTAAAGCATCTATAATGAATGATTGACTAGCCTCTTTTTTAACATATTGATTAAAAAAGAACCCACTATTCTATTAGTCTCCCAAAATAGTACATTTTTTTAAAAGGGGGAGGGGTAAGGGGACAAGAAAGGTTGATATTAGCTCCAAAATATTGGTAGGTATGTGGTCCTTCAGGCAGATAATTATCTTTGTATTAAAGGCATCATTGTGGGATTTGGGTGCAGACCTACATATTGTATGAAATTCCAAAAATTCCAGAAGCATGTAGTCAATTTTAGACAATTTGGAGTATTGTTGATTGAGTATGGGGATAACATGAACTAATTGTGAATTGTGAATTAAATTTGATTTCAGGGAAGATTTCTACAAGCTATTTTGCCTTGGTGTCAAATCTGAATATCCTTTCAAATCAGAGTTATATTTTATTCCATTATATTAGTCAAAAATATGTCCTAATTTTGCACTCATTATTATTTGGAGATCTTAAAAGCTTCATTTCCAACAAGCCAAATATACATTTTAAAAGAAGTTTTGAGGTTGGATATAAATTTAAAGGGTGACAGATGGGTATTCTTAACACAATCCATTTACAAGAAAAGAAGGAGTCAATAAGTCTTAACTGATACTGGACACACTATGCCTATATAGAAGCAACATATGTGTAAACTAATGTAAGATACTGTTTTATATTGATTTGGTTCAGATAATGCATAGTATTCATTTTTAAAAACCATTAAAATGATACTTTTTTTATGAACTCACCTATTAATTGGGATTAGAATGGTGTCTCTTTTGCTGGAATTCTTGTAATAAGGAAGTTTCAGTTACCTGGTAAGTGAATGAGCACAGAGATGGTTCTCATTATCTGTCCAGCCACAGGACAAATCATAGAGGTATAATCCCAATGCTCATGAATCATAAAGATCAAGCAGCTTTTGAACTAATTCTAATATTTCCAAATTCTTATTCTTATAAATGGAAGCTTATGGATTATTTCTAATGTTAAATGAATATATTTATGCAATATTGTTTTAATTTTTTTGTCCTTCTCTCATATCCTGTTCTCCATGAGTCTCAAATCTGCCTCTGAGAATCCGATAACTTTCCAGAACAGACCAGTTGTATGGTAATTAATCTTTTTGGATGTTAGAATACCATTCATTCACAGGCATTATTGGAACTAATTTAACTGCTTAAAGAAAATTAACTGGCAGACCTGAGGTCACCACTTGCAAGAAGCCACACATGAATTTCTTTTCCATTACTTGTTTCTGAGTTTACATTACATTGAGTTTCTGTTCTGAGGTATAACTGAACAATTATAAAAATTAATAAAGAAAAAAGCACTAGTTTGTCCTTTATATTGTGCTTATTCTCTGATGCAATAAATGATAAAATTATGAACAACAAATATGCAACTAATCTTTTATTTGTCTTCAACTTTATATATATATAAAGTTACACAAACACAGATAAATCAAACCATTAATTTCAATGTGAACCAAAGGTGACTTAGTACCAATGGTGGGATTTAATTTGTTTTTACCACAGGTTCTATACCTGTGGCTTGGTGGGCATGGCAGGGGAAGGATACTGTAAAATCTCCAGTGAGAGGTGGTATTTGCTGGTTCTCTGAAATACTCAAAATTTCTGCTACTGGTTCTTCAGAACTGGTCAGAACCTACTGAATACCATCTCTGCTTAGTATGAGTTAAGCCAAATCAGTCAAAGTCTATGTTGTGTTGCAAGAAGTGAATTTACACAAAAGTGATACAAACAAGCAGTTCTTGACTGAAGCACTTTGGCTTACATCCATTTTCTTGGTAGTTTTCATTTAAGTTGGCCATCATATAATTTATTTATTTAGAAAATTTATATTGCCACCTACTCGCCGCGACTCAAGGCGGCTTACAAGGATATAAAAACTTCACATAAAAGAAATAAAACCAATACCAATAAAAATAATAAAATAATAACCCCCTCCCACATGATCATATGAAGCCATGTACTAACTTGAATAAATCTGATGTTCTCATTAATGTATCTTAGGATATGAGTTAGGAAGAGATGCTTTTCATTTATAATTGACAATTAATTAGTTAATTAAACATTCCCAGCAGATGAATTAAATATATGAAATGAAGAACCTGGAATAAAATTTATATGGAAGACATGTACATGAAATAGTCAACTGAAAGGTATTTGAATATGAGCATTTCTATCCCACTCTCTAGTTTTTTGACAGAGTTGATTTAGCTCCTCTGCAGTTTATATTCTTTCTGTTTCAGGAAAAAAGACGATGCTGTCACCCAACAAAATGACTTCCACTGTGATGAGGCATAATTGGATGACTTAAGCCTTTTATTGTTTGTTCAATCTAGTATTTGCAAGCGCCTTGACTCAGCAGTCTAACAGATAATAAATTTTCTATCAGCAGGTGTGATAATGGTATCTATGTGCTGAAAGGATAAGCATTCTTTCAATAAAACTTCTGTGAAAAGTTAGGTTAACTTATCACTGTATTTTCAAAAATATCCATGAACATACAATTCTGAAGATTAAAGCCAACAATTAAGAACTGTGGCTTGGAATAGGATAACTTGTCATGGCAAAATTTGCCACAGCCAACTCATTGCTTCCAACTCGCCATGGCCAACTCGCCTTGGGCCAGCTCACTGTGGGACAACTTGCCCTGGGACAATATTTTAATTTTTGTCAATCACATTTCATTTTGTTCCTCCTTTTGCATCCTTTCTTTAATGATTCTATTCCACCATTTATTTGATATTATGTAACTTTTGTCCCAAGGCAAGCTGTCCCATGATGAGTTTTCCATGGCGAATTGTCCCATTGCGAGTTGGCCATGGCAAGTTAGCTGTGGTGAGTTGGTGCTAGCAGATGCAATATCAGGAAAAGTTTTATTTTCTTCTCTCAGAAATATTTTGTGTTTTACATACTGTAGATTAGTCTGCTGTCCCGCTGCTCCTCAGTTGTGGAGTGCTTTCTTGCTGATATCATCTCTCTTGGAAGAAGGGAAATAGTTTTGTTTGACTTCTTCCCACTTAACACTGGCTTGTGAGACTGATAGGCATCTCACAGCTTGAGTACTTACTTTTCTGTAAACTTAACATAATAGCAATGGTACTAATTATGGTGGTGCTCAGAAATGGGCTGATGCCGGTTTGCACTGGTTCAAGGTGAAGTAGTTAAGATTTTGCATCATTTGGCAAACCAGCAAATCCCACCACTGACTGGCTGTACCCCCTGTTGGCCTGTTTTCTGGGAGGTTCTCTGGCTGTCTTTCAGCCATTTTGGAGCCAGTTTTCAGTGGGCCATTTTTGGGGCCAAAAATGGTCTGAAAAATGATCTGAAAATGGCCCCAAAATCAGCCTGAAAACAGTCCAAAAAACAGCCTGAAAATGCCCTGAAATGCCCCCAAAACTGCCAGAAAATGTCCCAAAAATGTCCAAAAAACAGACTGAAGAATGGGTGGAGGTGGAGTCAGCCAGTGGTGGGATTAACCCAACTGGCTGAATCTCACCTCTGCCTTTGAAGTGAGTGGCTGGGAGGCGGGGTTGGGTGTGATGAGTCACATGATCAACTGGTCACGCCTACCCAGCCAGAGAACCGGTTGTTAAATTATTCAAATTCCACCACTGGTGGTGCTCATTATGAAGAAAAGGAAGAACTCTGTAGCATCACATCCCGGCTCTGATAGTTTTGGTGATGTACAGATGAAACTCGAAAAATCAGGATATTGTGCAAAAGTTCATTTATTTCAGTAGTGCAACTTAAAAGGTGAAACTAATATATGAGATAGACTCATTACATGCAAAGCAAGATAGTTCAAGCTGTGATTTGTCATAATTGAGATGTACTTGGTTTGGCCCCTTTTGCAGCAATTATTGCCTCAATGCAGCATGGCATGGACGCTATCAGCCTGTGGCACTGCTGAGGTGTTATGGAAGACCAAGATGCTTCAATAATGGCTTTCAGCTCTTCTGCATTGTTCGGTCTCATGTCTCTCATCTTTCTCTTGGCAACACCTCAAATATTCTGTGTGGGGTTCAGGTCAGGTGAGTTTGCGACCCAATCAAGCACATTAATCCCACGGTCATTGAACCAAGTTTTGGTGCTTTTGGCTGTGTGGATAGATGCCAAGTTCTGCTGGAAAATGAAGTCAGCATCCCCATAAAGCTTGTCTGCGGAAGGAAGCATGAAGTGCTCCAAAATCTCCTGGAAGATGACTGCATTGATCCTGGACTTAATGAAGCACAGTGGACCAACACCAGTAGATGACATGGCTCCCCAAATCAACACACTGTAGATACTTCACACTGGACTTCAAGCATCTTGCAGTGTGTGCCTCTCCAGTCTTCCTCCAGACTCTGGGTCCTTGGATTCCAAATGAGATGCAAAAATTGCTCTCATCAGAAAAGAGGACTTTGGACCACTGAGCAACAGACCAGGTCTGTTTTTCTTTAGCCCAGGTAAGATGCTTCTGACGTTGTTTGTTGTTCAGGAGCGGCTTGACAAGAGGAATACGACATTTGAAGCCCATGTCCAGGTTCCATCTATGTGTGGTGGCTCTTGATGCAATGACTCCAACCTCAGTCCACTCCTTGTGAAAATCCCCAACACTTTTAAATGGCTTTTTCCTGACAATCCTCTCCAGGCTGTAGTCAACCCTGCTGCTTGTGCACCTTTTTCTTCCACACTTTCCCCTTCCACATAACTTTCTATTAATGTATTTGATACAGCATTTTGGAAACATCCAACTTCTTTTGCAATTACCATTGTGATTCCTGCTGAACCAGACTGAGAGACCATTTAAAGGCTCAGGATCCCTTTGCAGGTGTTATGGCTTCATTAGCTGATTAGAGTGGGACACTTTGAGCCTAGAATATTGAACCTTTTCACAATATTCTAATTTTCTGAGATTGTGGGTTTGGGGTTTTCATGAGCTGTAAGCCATAATCATCTCAATTATGCCACACCACGGCCTGAACTATCCTGCTTTGGATGTAATGAGTCTATCCCATATATTAGGTTCACCTTTTAAGTTGCATTATTGAAATAAATGAACTTTTGCATGATATTCTAATTTTTTGAGTTTCACTTGAATAACTATGAAAAACTTCCCATTGTTCAAAGATAAAATTGAAAGCATCAGATTATATTTTTAAAATTAAATGGATAAAAAATGAGAAAAGGTTAAAAATAAATCTTCCTCTTAGCCTGAGATCAGGGCTGTTAAACTCCTGGCCCGTGGGCTGGATGTGTCAAGCTCTGGCCATGCCCAAGCCCAGTTTAGCTAAGGGGAAAAATGTCCTAATACGTCATGTACTGCCGCCATGACAATGTGAGTTTGACACCCCTGCCTTAGATAGTCAAGTGCCAAGACATTTAGTGCTGATAAAAACACAAACTGCATAGAAAACATAACTATTCCATAGAAGAAAGAAGTAAGATTATTAAAGTAGACCATGCTTTAACTTGGCTTCCTTTTCTTTGAAAGCATTCTGATATGATGAGGTTCCATGATGCATAATAATGTAGTACCATGAAGTATCTCATGAAGAATACCAGTGTAATAAAGAAAGAAAGAACATTAATTCTAGTATAAAAATATCAAAAGTTACTATATTTTCCTAGCTTCCCATTCCAGTCTCTCTCACTCTTCTTCAAAGATTCATTTTTGCTTTACATAGAGATTCCTCTATCCAGGATTTCCCTCACATCTTTGTATAAATCTCTTGCCATTCTTGGTCAAGGCAAAATCTTTTTCTCTGAATGGCTATTGGAGGAATCTCTTTGGAGTTAGTTTGAGCAAGACTTTGTTATTTTTACTTTTCCTTTTTTCGAGGCCAGGATTCCAAAATGACTAACTTGGTTTCTCTAGACAAAAAGAGGGGAGCTTTGGTGCATTATGTTTATGTATGGATGTCTCAAGTCTTTGTTATCAAATTTCCTGTCTGTTGGTCAGTCCACCAAAATGTATGGATTGGGAAGTCTGTAAATTGGCAGAGTAGAGTCTTGCTGATGTCAATAAAGCTTATGCATGATAGACGATAGTTAGATATAGGTGATATAGATATCCTTTAATGCTAAGCAAATGTATTTGCATAATGGATATAAAAGTATGTCATTTATTTGCTTTGCTAGAATTAACTAGATAAATGATGTTGGATCCACAATTTAGTATGAAACATAGGATTCATTAAGAAATATTTCATGATATGGACAATGATATCTATATATTAAATGATTAATCTTTTATGATTCAGTTTTCAAAAAGTGGACTCAAGAATAAAACAGGAAAGGTCAAAGCTCTGCTTGCCAATGTAGTACACTTAATACATATCCTAGTTGGAGCAGTACTTCTTCCCTCACATCTAAGACATCAATACATGCATCTTGATATAGATCAGAAAGAAGGTCCAGCATCCTGTTTGTCACCACAATAAGAAGCTGAGAAACTGGACATGAAGGTAATAACAATTTTCCACTGTTGTAGCCCACCAACTTTTATCAGATGTGTACTGTTTCTGATTTTGAAAGTAGTCTATCGCCAACATGATTAGTAAACTTACTCATATACTCCCATGTTCACATTAATAAGTTCTCATTAGTAAACTTACACACATACCCCCATGTGTGCATTTATGATTTTTAAAAATAACTTACTGTCAATTGCTAAGCCATTATTTATTGTGGCAGCCAATCAGAGTTAACTATGTGCTACATGGATAAGCATTTATTTTTGTCCATCCAGTATCTAGGATTATGAAAGTAGACAAATCTATCCAATGCTTAATTTTCTCTACCCAATAAAATCCTCTATAATCTCCACTAAATGTTTAATCTTTTCTTGTCAGATATGTGGTTTAGCTCCTGTAAATTTTTGGCTGCCTTTTTAAAAATACTTTTGCTGATCACCAGAATTCTTTTTTTATGAGGTGGTGGTCAAAGCTGTATTCGTGTCCTACTAGGTTGAAGTTTTATATACAGTTTTATAAAAATGCCACCACACTGCAGGTTCATTTCTGTTCCCTCATATCTTTCATGGAATTTGTATTTTTCATAACCTGTGTCACTTTGAGTTCATATTTTCATTTGATCATCAATTTCAACTTCAAGAACTTTTCCAGACCAATGACTGCCATCTCAGTCTGAACCATCATTCATGTAAAATTAAAATTCCTTACCTTAAAACAAATTTCCCAAATAATTATACAAAGTGGGCTATTTCAGAGATACCCCAAATTTAAATGGTCTTTAGGTTAGTAATCCTTAGCAAAATATGCCATTCCAACTTTTAAAATATGTTTTAAGGGATATCTTTATAGGGTTCTCTTTTCCCCTGGCAATTAATCATTTCAGAAGCTAACTCTTCATGAAGAGAAAATAAGTACACTTCTTCAAATATTATGTACAGTTCTGAGAATTATAGAAAATTTCAACAAAAATTCAAATTAGACTGTGGGACTAGTTGGTGAAAACACAAACTGTATCCTTTGGAGCAAGAGTCTGAATTTGTTTAACCTAAAAAGAGAAACATAGAAGATTTGAAGATTGATAGCAATCATCAAATACCTGAAAGAATATCATACAGATATAATCTGTATTGTTCCAAAATGTAGGATACAGAAAATGTATTTAAGTTACAAGAAGCTGATTTCTACTGAATTAACCAGAACAGCATTTTCTCAGTAGGAGCAATTATTTAGAGAAATAGCAAGCTGTTCTTCATTATTGTGCATATTCAACAGAAACTAAACAGTTAACTGATGCTTTTAATTGGATTCCTGCAGTGACCAAAGGATCAGACTCAGTGGCCTAATGATCCCTTCTGACCCTACAATGTAATGACCAGAACACACACAGCATATTCATTCTGCATAATTAAAGGAACAGATTTATTATGTGCCTGTTGCAGATACTTGGCAAATGCCAAGGGTAAAGATTCCCATCACCCATGAATAATGGTGTCAATTTCCTCTTTTATGACAACAGATTAACTTTTCAATGGCTGCACTTCTTCCATTTTCCATTTCCTGATCCACAAGGCATTAAATAGAGAATAAAGGATTACCAAGTATCCAAAGATTCTTGTTTCAGAAGTAAAGTTCTTTAGGTACCATTAAACTATGCATTGAAATCCTACACATATTTATTAGCTGATAGATAGGGCTCATTGTCAGGTAAGTTATCAGTTGTATTACAACAAAAAACAAGTTGAATATTCAAAAAATTATTTTATGATATACTATATAACAAACTAAACTCAAAGAAATAAGACATAAAAATATCTACAATGTTCATTGTGTTCTCAGTTTCACACTTCAGAGCATTAGACTGTTATTTTCTTTTGCCAGATAGAAACACTTCTTTCTATTTTAAGATATTATTCACTCCTCTTCTGGTGGATTAAAAATAGTTTACATTTTTCTCTTCAGCATACCTGAGAAGTGACAGTTGTCTGGAGTTTTCAAAAGCAATGCCTCAAATATTTTAACAGGCTTAGAGATGACCAAAGGAATCATCTATACCATCAAACATTTCATAATTCTACACCTATTATGATTGGTTGTTTTTTTTTTACAAAGTAACATCTACAAACAGTTCTATTCATTAATGGTGTAATCACATTTATTCAGAAACAATTATTATTAAATTTAGTGGGATTTATTTCCAAGAACAATAAGTTTAGACAGAGCTAAGATAAAATAATTATTTGGGGCATGAGGAATGGACCACCTGAGTCCTTGGTCTAATTTAATGGCCCCTTGCAGGAGATCAATTCAGACTGCTACTAAGAATTATTTGACCTCTTTCCATAATCAGTGCTTGGAAGAGAGAGAGAATGGGGGAGGTATTATTTTATTTACTTACTAACTCTATACTCATAGTTTCGCTATGAAACTATGTGGTCGGGCTTAGTTTTGGGGGACGAAAAGAAGAACAAAAAATGTGTCTCTGCTTACCAGCACCCATTGGTATTCATCTGGCTAGCATCCTGTCAGTGTGTGAGAGAGTTGAAGGCTGTTTGGAAACTGAAGCAGTATTTGCTGTGTGAGTAAGAAGAGACAGGAAGGAGCCTGGGTGTGGCTTAGCTCAACTGTTCTGTACTCAAGCTGGTTGCTGCTGTGAAACTGAAGCTGAAACTCCTCTTCTCTGCTTGTGTTTTGCATTTGGAAGACATTTTTTTTCAGGTGGGGAGGCGGAGAGCACCAGAGCATGTTAATAATAATATAGGAAATACTAATGCTCTAATGATCATTCTGAAAAATCCTTTCTTAGTGAGCATCTAGAAGCCAAGAGGAACATAAGAACCAAATTTCAAGTTTGTAAATTTTACAGTTCTGGAGATTTATGATGATGCAAGGTATTTCACTTTTATAGAGAGAGATTTATATAGTCCATCTTTATTATTTTTACAAACAACCTAAGGCAGTAAACATATCCAAAACATCTTCCTCCTCATATTTTCCCCACAATAACAACTGTGTGAGGTGAGTAGGGCTGAGAGAGAGTGGAAAATCACCAAGTGACATTCCCTCTAAGGTGGAACTTGAACTCATGATCTCCTGCTTTCCAGCCTGGTGCTTTAATCACTAGGATAAACTGACTCACTTATTTTGTTTTTTGTCCTTTGCATTCTTGCTTCTATTCCCTGACTGGAAAACATGAGTTCTAGTAAATGAAGATTTTCTCTCTGTTTATATATAATAGCTTGCCTTGTTAATGGCAGGATACAAGTGAGGTTATTGTTTTTTGCTTGTTTTTTTTTAGTCTCCTTGGTAGTTCAAATCAAGTCAGTTTGCAAAGCATACATGTGGCTGTTTGACTTAACTGGAAACATCCCTGCAGAACAATGAAAAGAAAACACAAGTCACAATCAAGATATGTATAATTTATCTTGAGCACTAGATTTCGTGCTCAAGCTAAATCATTGAATGTTGGCTTTCTGAGAACTCTTTGACACTCATCCTTTCTCTGCACATGCAAGCAACCCTGCCTGAGCAGGGAGTTGGACTAGCAGACCTCCAAGGTCCCTTCCAATTCTATTATTTTGAGTTGGAAAGAGTTAACAAGATGCAGCTTTATAAATAGAAGAAAATGATTATCAGGCACTTATTCAGAAAAGAAAAAGGTATTTAGGCATGGAAATAAGAACAGAATATATATGGCTTTTCTTGCATTCTGTATAGACATTCTCTATTTATTTGCTGATATGGACCTGTTCTGGCCAGTTTAGGACTAATGTGGTCATGTCAACTGTTAAAGTTAATAGAATTTATTTCAAGAGATTTCTTCAAGGTTGCTTGCTACTGTCTATCTAATCTGCTTATTTAATACTTTGCCCTTTATTAACCTAGCTTTCTCCACAATGGATATGATTACAAAGCTATATTAGTACTTGTGTGCTTGCTACTTAACTTGTATAAGATTGAATTTGATTGCTAGCTCCTTGTGCTATGCATGATCATGCTGTCTTGCTTGAGATGGTGCTGCATGTGCCACCTGAATATAGGGCTGAAGTGTATTCTACTCATTAAGCAATAAATTTTAGTCTCCTTCAAGTCATAGATCTCCATTTGCTGAAAAAGATCCCTTGATATATTTCAACAATTACCTATGATCAATGGTATTGTTTCAGATAAATGGATTAAAACTGATATTGGCATCTGTCTTTAAACATGGCTTAAAGTTTGATGCTTCATTTGAGTGGAGAGAAAAAAATAATCTTCAATGGAATCCCTCAACCTGAGGATGTTTCCACCATTTCTTCAGGTAGGACAGCAATCTGAAATCAAAAATAATAGGCAAAATATCTTTCTCCAACTCTGCATCTAAGTTGCCAAGGGGTGAAAAGACAGTTGGTTATACAGTGGTCCTTTTATGTCCATTGGAAAAAATCTTTGGAAAAAAGCCTGTCTTGCATTTTTTACAAGACATCTAGACAAGCTCACTCTTTGTAGTTCAGAACCACTTCCTACTCTGAAATATTAATTTCTGGAAAATGATAACTATATGAACATGTTCCAGAAGAAAAATGGATCATTCTGGAATGCTCCAAAATGTTTTACCCCCAGGCGAGTGAATTTTTCATGCAACTAGTTTTTAGTCTATCCCTAAATTGTACCATTACAGGGCTTGCTTCAGCTTGGGATGCAATATGTTTCTCAATAGATGACATGCCACTAAAATGGAAGTAATGCACATGTTCTGTATTTAGCATCCACAGAAAGTTACCAAAACTAAGAGCGATCTATATAAGAGTATATATGTGGGAGTAAACGGAGTGCTTTTTTCCAATGAGGTTGGTCTATCAGGGCAACCTGATCTACCAATTATGGGACAGAGCATACTGCTTCTGCTTGTGGGTAGCAATAGCACTTAGACTTATATACTGCTTCACAGTGCTTTACAGCCCTCTCTAAGAAGTGTACAAAGCCAACCTATTGCCCCCAACAATATGGGTCCTCATTTTACTAATGTCGGAAGGATGGAAGGCTGAATCAACCTTGAGCCTGGTGAGATTTGAACTGCCAAATTGCAGGCAGCCAGAAGTCAGCATAAGTAGCGTGCCGTACTGCACTCTAACCACTGCGCCACCAAATAGTTTGTTTTAAAACTTTAAATAGTTTTAAAGCCTTGTAAGGCTTTCAATGCTTTTAAGATGATAAAAGGCCTTTCATGCCACCAGTTTTATGTGGCTACTGCACATCACAGGGAAGCCCCTAGACTGCAATCTGTTCCTAAGATGGGCAAACACACTCAAGTAAGTCTTTGTCCTAAATCCTTGCCTGCATTTAGTTTCATATCATTTTATAACATCCAATTTTTTTTGGAACCTGGTATTGCTCAGAGTCCCTGGAGATATCAGCAAACCTTTGAATGATTTGTGACTGCATGTAGCTGTTAAAAAAATATGGGACACAAGCTAGAAAATGATGGGATACCTAATGTAATTTTCAGGGGATTAATAAAAAAATCTCTCAGTATAATTTTTTGATAGTGACAGGAAACAAAATGGTGCTTCCAATTCCCTGCTATCCTCACCACTCTAATACAATGTCAAAGTACTAAAAACTACTAGGACATAAAATCAGTATGAACAAAACATCAGGGACTTTTAGATATATCTTTCCCCAATTTTGTGCCTTCCAGATGCACAATATGTGGCTAATGGTGTCCTTAATGGTGCCAGAACTGAAGAAGCTTCTTGGATGAGAAGCAAAATGTTTTCAAGAAAAAAAACTAAGAAACTCCAGTTGCCCTTTGAAAAACACCTTTGGGACAACCATAACCTGGACGATTGAGAATCTTTATAGACACTAATGGTATAACACTCTATGATAAATTATGGAAGCTGAATTCCAGTATTGTACATCTGGAAGGTAACTGGTTTAGATCAGGGGTGGGATTCTACTGGTTCAGACCAGTTTGGGTGAACCAGATGTTAAAGTTACATCTGGTTTGCTGAATTGGTATTTCAACTGGCCAGCTGCCCCCCCCCCTCCCAGGAGTCTCCACGCGATGCAGGTAAGCGCAGGGTCTTGTGTGGAGGCTCTGGGAGGGAGAAAAAGAGGCCTTCTGGAAGTCTGGAAACAGGCCTGTTTCAAGCTTCTGGGGGGCCTCCAGAGCCTGGGCGAGGCTGTTTTCACCCTCCCAAAGGCCCGGGAGAAGACTTTGGACTCTTGGGAGGGTGAAAACAGCCTGCCTGGGCTCTGGAGGCCCACCAGAAGCCAGAAACAGGAAGTTCCGGTAAGTCATGCCCACCATGCCCACGCCCACCCAGCAACCAGGCAGCAAACCAGTTGATGAGATTTTTGAATCCCACCCCGGGTTAAGATCCAGGATCTTGTCCAATATGAACATCACTCAAGCACTTGATTATTTCAGCTGATATAAGATGTCCCCAAGAAGAAAGGTACATGTACTTTAGAAAGAAGAAACACAGCGTCCTCACACTTCTGAGCTGGGGATAAAGAGACCCAGCTAATAACATTTGGTCAGCAATATCCTTTAGATCTAACCATTAATAAAAAGAAGACTATTAAGACTGTTGCCACTATTTATTTATTTATTACATTTATATAATGTATATGACCCATCTTATATCAAACTCTGGAACTCTTCCAATCAAAAATTAAAACAATACATTAAAATTATAAAAATTGAACACATACAATAAAAACAAACACCAAGCCAAGCTTCCCATGTGCTTATCCCAGCTTTTGATGGGAAAGCCAAGACTTTAATGCTTTTCAGAAGGCTGGGAGGGTAGATATTTGTTGTATATGCTGTTTTCTATTGAAAATCATGCTCTGGAGAAGCTTGTCAATTTTTACTCAAAAGAATAAATGGTCACAAATCTAATATCAGAAACCACACTTTCCAGCAGAATCTAGTTGGAAAATATTTTAATTCCTCACTTTGTAGTAATCTCAATGTGACCATTGAGTAAACGTGTTTTGTTCGGAAAACACACGAGGTAGACCGGGTTCCAACAACAAATACTTTATTCTTTAACTAGCCAGTAAATAGGAACACTTGGCTGAAGCCGAGGCCAGCCTTTTATACAGACTGGCTTGCCTGCTTGTAGCCAATGGTAGTTGCTTAAATTTGCCACCTTTCAGCAGCTCTTTGGATTGGTTCCTAGTGAACCAATCCAATCCTTAGTTTATTTGACCAATCAGGTTTGCAGATTTGGAGTCACCCACTTTACATATAGAACACCCCTCCCCTCTTAGTTCAGTCCTACGTGGTGACGTAGTCTCGCAGGTAGGTGGGGCTTTTCCGGACTCGACTTGACTTGCACGGTTCATTCTTAGTGAAGACTTCGACCGGTTCGGATGGGGCTGCTGTGTCGTCTGTTCTTCTCCCTGGAACCGTCTGGAAGGGTGAGTCAGCCATTTTACCGCCGCCTGAGTTTCTTAGGCTGGCGGTTTTGCCGCTCCCTCCCGTTTCCTCCGGGCAGGTCAAGCTGGCCTGGCTGGCCCCTTCCGATGGGCTCTTCACTCAAGTCTCTCCAAACAGTGAGTCTTTTATTTGCTCTTTTTGTTCATGTGTTTCATTGGTTTTATTTTTTAACGGTTCTTTATTTAATTCTTGCGATTCCCCCCCCACCTTAGTTGGCAATTTGTCGGTTTTTTCGATGAATGGTTGTATGTCTGTGGTTCTTTCTATATTTCGGGATCGAAGCTGGTCTATGTGCCGCTTCCATTCCCTGCTATCATCTACTGTTAACCGGTAGGATTTGGGGCCTGTTATTTGGGTAATTTGTCCTGGTAGCCATGCTGGGTCCCCAGTGAAGTTTTTGGCGTAGACTAAATCGCCAATTCCAAATTTTCTAAACCGTGTAGAGGAGTCGGGGGGGTTTTCTGGCGTGAATTCTGGGTGCAGTCTATCAAGGTGTGACCTTAGTTTTCTCCCCATGAGTAGCTCTGCTGGGGACTCGTTGGTTGTGGTACTGGGTGTTATGTGCTGGAGTGTGAGCAATCGGTTAATTTTTTGCTGTACATCTCCAGTGTCCATTTTTTCTAACCCTTCCTTTGTAAATCGGACCATTCTCTCTTCCCTACCGTTTGCAGCCGGATGGGCCGGCACGGTTAGGGCATGTCTAATACCTAGGGAGGCTAGGTATTGTTCAAAGTGTAGGCTGGTTAGTTGTGGTCCATTATCGGACACGAGGACGTCTGGAATGCCATGGGTGGCAAAAAGGGTGTCCAGTTGTTTTATTACTAATTCAGTTGTTGTTGATGGCATAATTTTTACTTCTAACCAGTTAGAATAGGTGTCCACAACAATCAGAAAGGTATGTCCTTTAGTTGGACCAGCGAAATCGATGTGGATTCATGACCAGGGGCCCCGTGGAATTTCCCAATCTCTAATGGGTGCTTTGGGTGGGGATGGTCTAATTGTTTGACATTTGTTACATGAGGTTACCCAGTATTCTATGTCCCTATCAATACCCGGCCACCAGACATAACTTCTAGCAAGGCTTTTCATTTTTACAATCCCCGGGTGGCCTTCGTGTAGTATACTAAGTACCCTAGGTTGTAGTTTGTTAGGAATAACCACCCGATCACCCCACAGTAAACAACCTTTTTGAATAGAAAGTTCGGTTTGTCTGGTCTGGAAAGGTTTAAAGTTTTCAGTTTTTTGATTTTCCGGCCAGCCTTTACCTACCCAGTTAAGAACACGGGCAGTCAAAGAGTCTTTTGCGGTGGCTCTGGCAACATCATATGCTGATATGGGTAGATCGGGGCAAGTCTCTATTTGTAGTGCTGTCATCGCTGGTGCCGGGTCTTCTTCAGTCGCTGGCAAGGGTGCTCTGCTTAAAGCGTCCGCGTGTGAAATCTGTTTCCCCGGCTGGTGTGTCAGAGTGTATGAGTAGGCTGCTAGGAACTCTAACCATCTCGTCATTCTTGGGGAGAGGATATTTGGTGTAGGTTTGTTTCCCGCCAAAATTCCTATTAGCGGTTTGTGGTCTGTTATAATTTGAAAAGTCCACCCGTATAGGTACTCGTGGAAACGTTTCACTCCTGCGACAATTGCTAGTGCCTCTCTGTCTAATTGGCTGTAATTCCGCTCGGTTTTAGATAAAGTCCTCGAATAATATGCGACTGGCGCTTCTCTGCCATCCGGTATTTGGTGGCTTAGGATGGCACCTACTCCGAATGGGGAGGCGTCACTCTTAAGGGCAGTGTGTTGCTAAATTGAATGAGGACGTTTGAGGATGTTAGCAAGCTTTTAATTTTTTGGAAGGCTTGCTTTTCTCTGTAACCCCAAGTCCAAATTGCTTTTTTGTCTAAAAGACGGTGCAATGGTTCTGCTATAGTGGCCTTATTTGGCAGGAATACATTATAGAAGTTAATTAGTCCTAAAAAGGCTTGTAATTCGTTCTTGTTTTTTGGTTCTGGTGTGTTTTTAATTGCTTTAATCTTTTTGTCTGTAGGGTGTATACCCTCTCCGTCTATTAAATAGCCCAGGAATTCGACGCTATTCTTAATTAGGCAACACTTTTCTCTTTTTACTTTGAGGCCAGATTCCCTGAACTTAGTTAGTACTTCTTTGAGTCTGTTTTTTAATTGGGTTTCATCTTTGGCTGAGATCAGGACGTCGTCGAAATATGGTACGACTCCTTGTATGCCATTTAGGAGGCTTTCCATTAGACTCTGGAAGACACCTGGGGCTACACTCACTCCAAATTGGAGTCGGTGACATTTGAATGCGCCCTTATGTGTGACTATAGTCTGTGCTTCAGCAGTTTCTGGGTCCACTGGGAGCTGTTGATAGGCTTGTGCTAAGACAAGTTTAGCAAAAACTTTTCCTTTTCCCAGGGAATGAAGCAAATGCTGGACTACTGGCACCGGGTATGCGCTTGGTTGTAATGCGTGGTTCAGGGTAGCCTTATAGTCACCACAGATTCTAACGGACCCATCGGGTTTGACCGGTGTGACTATAGGTATTTCCCACTTGGCATGGTCCACAGGTTCTAACACCCCTTGGGCTATTAATTTGTCCAGCTGTTCCTCTATTTTTGCCTTTAGTGCAAAAGGAACTCGCCTGGCTTTTATTCTTCATGGGGCTATTTGGGGGTTTAGACTGAAAGAAATGGGATTTCCCCGATACTTGCCAAGTGAGCTGTCAAAAACGTCCTGGAATTCTCGAATGAGGTCGTCTTCCCAGCCGGTTGTATTCACTCGATCGATCCTGGTCATCCCGATGCCCAATGGCGTGAACTATTCGATGCCCAGGAGGCTTGGTCTGTCTTGGTCGACTATGGTCAGCGGTAGCACCTTGACGTGATGTTTGTAGGTGACTCAGAATTGTCCCATGCCGACTACAGGGATTTGGTTTCCCTGATAGTCCTTAAGAGTTAGGTGCTGCTTCTTTAATTCTTTGGGTTTGATACCTGGGACTAGCTGTCTTATTGTGTCCCACGATACCATGGAGAGGAAGGACCCCGAGTCCACTTCCATCTTGCAGTGTTTTCCTTCGATTTTTACAATGACTTTAATTTTCTTCCCGCTTTCCGTCTGAGCGCTCTTTATAATGACAGTTTGGTGTGTATTGTCTCGCTTCTCTTGTTGCCACTTTCTCTCAGCTCGTTTAGGCTCAGCTCGTGTTGGGGAATTTCTGCGTCTCATTGGGATGTAGCATTTTTTGTTCCTGCAGACTTTCTCGATGTGCCCTCATTTCTTGCAATGCCGGCAGATGGCATCGAGAAATCTGCATTCGGCTCGGGGATGGTTTCCTCCGCAGCCAGCGCACTCCCGCCAATTCCTTCTTTCACGCTCTTTTCTGTTCATGAGCAAACGGTGGACTTCGTCGTCTTCTTCGCTCGATTCAAATGTTTCGCCCGACTCTTCGTAGTGGGTTGTGGTGGCAGGCTGCTTTCTGTCTTTGGTTGGTGTTTCTTCACTGTGTGTGTTCATCTTTTTCATGGCTACGGCAGATTTTTTCGCGGCTTCAGCGGCTGTGGCTTCCGCGATGGCTTCGGTAACGGTGATGTTGGGCTTGTTGAGTAATTTACTCTGTGTGGTCGAGTCTCTCAGACCCAACACCATGCGATCCCTCATTGCTTCGTCTATGTTCAAAAAATCACACTCACCCCCTAGTTGTCTAAGGGCAGCAATGAAATCGGCGACGGTCTCTCCCTCTCTCTGGTCTCTGCGGTAAAATTCGTGTCGCTTTATTAAGTTTGACACCATCGGAGCATAGTGTGCTTTGAGCATTCTTTGCAATTCTGGCCACGTTAGTTGTTTAACGTCTTGGGGCTTCGCAAGGGCCTTTGCCATCTTGAAAACCGTTGGCCCGCAGTGAGTCAGGAACACAGCTCTCTTGCGTTGCTCTGAAATGTCTTCCATTTCATTGCTCTCCAAATACATTTGGAAGCGATCTGCATAGGAATCCCAATCCTCTTCGTTGAGATTGAAGGGTGCGGGCGGTGCATTGTTTCCAGGCATCTTGGTTGTCATCTGGACTTATCACCGCGTGCAGGTTTTTTCGTTTAGGACGATCCCACCTTCATCGCCAGTGTTTTGTTCGGAAAACACACGAGGTAGACCGGGTTCCAACAACAAATACTTTATTCTTTAACTAGTCAATAAATAGGAACACTTGGCTGAAGCCGAGGCCAGCCTTTTATACAGGCTGGCTTGCCTGCTTGCAGCCAATGGCAGTTGCTTCAATTTGCCGCCTTTCAGCAGCTCTTTGGATTGGTTCCTAATGAACCAATCCAATCCTTAGTTTATTTGACCAATCAGGTTTGCAGATTTGGAGTCACCCACTTTACATATAGAACAACAAGATTTATAGAGATCAGTTTTATCATGAAATAGCTGAGCTAGGAGATTTATAGTGATACAATTTCTCACTGATCAAATACTCTAATCACACTAAGTATGCTAATCAGTTCTGCAGTACATAAGTGTCTATATCACACTTATCTATAGGTAACCTCTCTTTTTTTTCCTTTTTACAGTTTTGGTAATAATAAACTTGTTAGACTTTAAGATGCCTAAAGATTCCTTGTTGTTGATAGGAGAATGCATATCATACATCTGAGGATCGTTTTCTCTTTCTTTTCTTTTAATTTAATTTAATGATTATCAGGGAGAGTGTGTCATCACATCACACACACAAGATAAAGAACTGGTAATTGTTTCTAGATTCTTTTATTTTCTTTTAATTGTTCTGAAATTGGACTTTCTGCTTTTATGAGCTTTGCTTTACCCCTGATTTGTTACAGAAAAGATAACATTTGTGAACTGGAAAACTTTGTTGTTTATTATTGCAAATAATTGTTCAAGGAGAGATAAGCAACAGCGATTGCAATGGACCTGCCACTAAAATCTCACACAAACTCCATGAAAATGAAATGGGTCACTGTGGCAACTACGCACCACATTTTCATATGGCAGGATCTGTTTTATTCAGAAAACACACAAGGTAGACCGGGTTCCAACAACAAATACTTTATTCTTTAACTAGTCAGTAAATAGGAACACTTGGCTGAAGCTGAGGCCAGCCTTTTATACAGGCTAGCTTGCCTGCTTGCAGCCAATGGCTGTTGTTTATATTTGCCGCCTTTTAGCAGCTCTTTGGATTGGTTCCTAGTGAACCAATCCAATGTTCATTTTATTGACCAATCAGGTTTGTAGATTTGGAGTCACCCACTTTACATATAGAACAGGATCTTTTAGCATCTTTTACCAGGAGACTGATTCTAGGTCTCTCTTAGACATGAAAGCTGGCTGGGTGACTTTGGGTTCTCTCCAAGTTCAATTCACCTCTCAGGATTGTTGTTGTGGGGAAAATAGCATGCAAGAGAATGAGATATGTGTTAGGGATAACATTGTTCACCCTAACTGTTTTAGGTGAAATACTAACTATAAATCATAGTTAGTGTATGCAGCTTTAAATGTAAAATAGCAATTGTGGGTGTGGTTATGAAAACCATATAAAAGTAGCAAGGCTACAGCTTGCTCTCTCTCTCTCTGGCTTTGATGATCCCTGATTACTGCTTGGAAGCAAGACTGCATTGCTCGAACGGGAGAGACAACAACGGACTGATTTATGTGTACTGACAATAGGATATTCTACATGGACTTTGCTAACTGAATATCCCTGAATGGACTGACTACATGGTAAATGAATAAAGGACTGTTTTTGACTATGCTATAAACTTATACTGGAATAAAATATATTCTTGATAGCACAAGCGTATCTGTTATTTTTACTGTATGTTAATAAACATACAAGCTTAGCTCACTCATTTATCTGTGTGCCTATCTGACTAACGCTGCACATTCTGTTTAGCTTGTCTACCTAACCCTGGTTGGGGAACCCAGGCTTAACAATATGCTTGCTGCCTTGCATTGATCAACCATAAATGTGGGATAAAAACATCATCACCACAATCGTCCCTGAAGAGCAATATTATACTTTTGGAAGATAGTTACCTTTTCAATGCCATGCACTGTTCCTTATATAAAAAAAAGAACAAAAGTAGTTGTAATATTAGTGCAAAATAAGAAGAGATTGAAGTGACAATTTGAGCTTTTAACTTATATTGTTATGGCCTCAGACAATCTGTAGTCCATCCGAAACTAATCAAGTAGCATTTATTATTGTATTGCATTACTTATAATAAATGCCTATTATTTAAAATCGGAAGCATACTGCCTGGGGAATTCTGGGAATGGAAGATCCATACTTCTTAATGTTGCCAGTATTGTCTTCTTCTTGTTGTGCCATATCTGTCATCAGACATTGGCAATCATGTTGGCAATACTATTTTTATCAACAGCTGCCTGAAAAAGTGCCACTGAGTTTTGTCTAAACCAGTCCCTTAGATTTTGAAGCCATGATGTTCTTCTTCTGCCTGGACCTTGTTTGCCTTCAATCTTTTCTTGGAGGATTAAGTGAAGTATGATAATTTTTTTCTGGCCAGTATAATGTTGCGAAACATTGCTTTAGTTTTTCAGCTTTCAGTTGTGACTTAAAAAGGTGGAACACCAGTGTAAGAAAAGCACTGCATAACACACCTGAATGCATTCTTGATGTAATAGTCCTCAAGAAAATCACAGGGAGACCGAACCTCTTCCTAGAAGCAGTTTCAAATAGATGTTAAACATGAATTTAACATCTATTCTACTAAGAGTAGAAGCACTTAGTTTAAGATAGTTTAATAATTGCTTTCTGAATGCGTATTGTTCAATTCATATGCACCCTTTCATGGATGGCAGATGTAATTGGAAAGTGGGTAACGTTCCATGTATCTAGAAGCATCTCATTTTACTCGCTAATCCCAGAACCACATTTCCCAGTATTTTTTGTGAGGAATGGAGATAAGAGGATAATTTAAAAAACTGATTAAGGTCTAACAACACAAGAAAATAAGAACCTCACCTTTCCCTTATAAACACATTTAATGCCTGAGCAAAAGGTCTGCTCAGTATTCAAAGCTGAGTGTAAAATACCCTAATCCCTCTTGAACAACATGTCCAAAATAGCTGCTGAAATGAATTGAATGAGGAGTCAGCTTGCTGGGGGATTTTCTTAATGTTGCTACAAGATTTCTGGGAAGCTGTGGCAAGATTTCTATTTCCTACCACGATTCATTCCAAGTATAGCTGCTGCTGTCGCTGCTGCCAACAGGGAGCTTTTAAATGCAGCCATTGTTCTACTGTCTTTCTTGGCATACTGAAGGTTTTTTTTTAAAAAAACATATTTTCTCTCTGTTTGAAACAGTTTTTAACTCTTGTAGTTTCACTTTTTTCAAGAGAACAATGGCAAATGAAATGTGTTGTTTTAAGTCATCCTGTATGCCATTAAAGTAAGCAACAACAGATTAGATTCTGAAGTTTTAGTATTTAGCGGTTGTAATATGTTGTGATATGTTTATGAGAAGTTTCTGTAGTCTACTAACTAGGCACAAGATACAAAATATGCATTTCTGGAATTAACTCATCTTTTTAAGATGACTTGATATTGTGATAAAAGGAGAGTCCAGCTATTTCAATAACTGTTGGAAAAGCTACTCCTCTAGGAGCAGATTGTCATACATATTTTTGAAGGTTGAAAAGTAGAAATCTCACTGTCAAGTTGAAAAACAAGAACAGTTATATAGGAAATGAAATGAAGGTAATAGCAGTTGGGACTTTCAGCTTGAAATTTATTTATTTTATTTATTTATTTTGTCAAACAATTATTAGATAACAGGTATAAGTATCAACATGGTTATAAATACAAGAAATGGATATGAATAAAAAAAAAAAAGAAATAATAGGACAGGAATGGTAGGCTCCTTTTGGTGCATTTATGCATGCCCCCTACAGACCTCTTAGGAAAGGGGTGAGATTTTGGGGTTTGGGGAATAAACCACAGAGTCAGATAAAGTATTCCAGACATTGACCTCTCTGTTGCTGAAGTTGTATTTCCTGCAATCAAGTTTTGTGTGGTTTTTCTTTAGTTTGTATCTATTTTGTGCTCTTGTACTGTTTTGGTTGAAGCTGAAGTATTCATTCATAGGTAGGACATTGCGATATATAATTTTATATACTATACTTAGATTGAACCGAAGGCGGCGTAGTTCTAGGTTGTCTAGGTCTAACATTTCAAGTCTGGTAGCATAAGGTATTCTGCTGTGAGTAGAGGATTGGAGGATTCTTCTCGTAAAATATTTCTGGACTTTCTCAATTGTACTAATACCAGATATGTAATGTGGGTTCCAGACTGATGAGCTGTATTCAAGTATTGGTCGAGCAAATGTTTTATATGCTCTAGTTAGTAGAGTGATATTACCAGAGAAAAAGCTATGCAGAATTACGTTAACAACTCTTAATGCCTTTTTGACTATGTAGTTACAGTGGGCTCTAGCACTTAGATCATTAGAGATGAGTATTCCAAGGTTCTTTACAGAGCTTGGATCATCAACAAGATCTTGACTATTTAGCTTGTATTTTATTTTCTGATTTTTTTTGCAAATATGTAAGACAGAGCATTTATTTGTTGAGATTTGAAACTGCCATTTGTTTGATCATTCTGACACATATTTGAGGTCTTTTTGAAGGTCAGCAGCCTTGTCAGTGGTGTTGAATAGTTTTACATCATCAGCGAAAAGAAAGCAGTTACTCTTAATATAATCAAAGAGGTCATTAACATAGAATATGAAGAGAGTTGGTCCTAGAACACTGCTTTGGGGGGACACCACTGTTGACAGGTACAGAATTTGATAGGATGCTCCCAATTTTGACCATTTGTTGCCTGTTTGACAGGAATGCTTCTATCCAGTTATGCAAGTTTCCAGAGATACCATAAGATTTTAGTTTTAGGAGTAGTTTGTCGTGTACCACTGAATCAAAGGCTTTACAGAAGTCTATGTAAATTGTGTCAATTGCTTTGCCTGATCGAGTTGTGTAGTCCATATGTTTTTACAGTGCAAGAGTTGCAGGTTACAGGACAGTTTCCTTCTGAAACCAAATTGTTTATTGGAGAGTAGGTTGTTTGTCTCTAAGTAGAGGATAATCGATTGGTTAATAATTGATTCCATGACTTTACAGGTGATGCAGCATAAAGAGATTGGTCTGTAATTTTCGACTGGCTTGTGACCATAGTTTTGGCAAGGAGCTGGTCCTGAAAGATTTTTCAAAGATTATGCTTAGAGGTTCAGCTATGGCAGTGGATAGCTTTTTAAAGAAGTAGGCACAAACTCCGTCCGGTCCAATAGATAAAGATGGTTTTAGACTGTGTAGTTCTTTTTCAACATTGTCTTCTGTAAAATCGATATGTCTTAGATAACTGTAGCTGTCTGTGGTTCGACAAGGAAATATTGGGCATTATCCATTGCTGTTTACAAATATTGAGCCGAAGAATGTGTTAAAGAGGTTGGCTTTAATGGTGTCATCATTGCAGTCTTTACCATTTGGTTCTTTTAGGGGTGGGATGGACCTTGAGTCTTTTAGTTTGTTGTTTACAAAATTGTAGGAAGCATGGGTGGAATTGGTGCATAGAAGGTTTTCCTCTTGTTTAGTGTGATAATTGGTACATTCAGTCTTTATCTGGTGGCAAAAAATTTTGTATCGGCTTTTAAAGTTGACAACATGACCAGATTTGTTTTTCTGCCAAAGGGATTTCTTTTTGGATTTGAGCTTCCTTATTGTTATGAGTAATTTGTTTTTCCTGGTTTGTTGTTATTGGTACATATAGTTTGATGACTCTTTTGACTCCAAGTAAAAATATGTTGTAGTGGTCTTCAACAGTATTGTATCCAGTGAATAGAATTTGCCAATCAAGAGATGAGAGATCGTTGATTATAAGATCATAGTTGCCTTTTTTGAAGTTATAATTAGGGATCCTGTTGTTATAGTGATTTTTGTGAGGATATATGTTGAGACAAAAGTCAATCATGCTGTGGTCACTGTTGGAAAAGGGTTCATTAATTTGTATTCCATAAATTGAGTTCAAACTGTTGCAGAAGATGAGATCGAGGCAGTTGTTAAGTCTAGTGTTGTTGGTTACTAGTTGTTCCAGTCCTAGTGTGGTAACGGCATTATACAGGGTTGTATGAATGGGTTCAGATGTACATTCATTTAGTTTCCAATTTATAAGAGGTAAGTTGAGGTCATCAAGAAAAATGAGAGGGTGTGGGCAGGAGGCAGCCCATGTCAGTGGTGAAGTTAGCTTGTTTGCATGAATTATATCATAGTCAGGGGCACGAGAGCAAAGTAAGAAACAGATTGAGATGTTTAAGGACAGTTCACAGATGATGGTCTCAGGAAGAGCAAGGTCTTGTATAATTTGGATCATTTTTAGATTTCGAGACTTTTTATAGAATATAGCAACTCTACCACCTCTACAGATTTCGCAATCTGACTGAAAAACTTGATATTCTCTTGCAGTGGTAATGGAGTCTGGGAAAGATGCATTTAACCATGTCTCACAGACAAATATATCAAATGTGGTTGAGCTTAGAAGGATGAAGAATTCATGCATTTTATTTGCGAGGCTTCTTGCATTAAGTAGTTTGCATTTAAGATATGAAGTAGTGGGTCTGGAGGAAGTAAGGGGCGTGCATCCCTAACATCGGAAGTTTGGGTGATGGATATTGTGATATGGGTTGAGGCTCTTGCTTTTTATACAGTCAGCACGGTAATCAATGTATAGATTTGTATTACCTAATTCATGTAATCTTTTGAGCTCAGAACGTAGCTCCTGGGATCATACACATTGCTGTAAGGTTAGATCAGGGTGAGAATGAAAGAATGAAGAAGAACACAAGGGGACACATGATTGATGTATATAAAATCATTCATATATAGATAAAACTCAAGGTCCTCCACAAAAATTAATTTTACAGAGATTGAAGACCAATAGAAGGAAATTGTTGTTTTAGTACAACACTTGGTTTAATCGTGGTATACACTGTGACAATAATCCCAGTCAATTTTAATGGCTTTAAAACAGGACCATGGAAGGTAAACTACCAATGCTGATGAATGTTAATCACCTCTTGAATCATAGGCAGAATTCCTTCAATACTGGATGCTGGAACAGTTGAATGGAAGTATCACTTTCCAGTCCAGGCCTAGGAGCTTACCAGATGCATCTACTTCACCACAGTGTGACACAGAACTTTGGACAAGATGACTTCATATGTAATATTTTTATATTCTTGCAGAATAATTAAGAACCTCAAATTGGTAGCTAATGAGATGAATCCCCTAGGAATTCAAAATATAAGGAATTGTTTAGAAATTAGTGTGATTTAGAAAAGGAGCCAAGGACCTGGTGATGTAATGTATGGGAAACTAATTGGAAAAGCCATAATAAAAGGGAACAAGGAAAATACAGCACTGCTTTACACTTTCTTTATGTTTGTCTCCTTGCAAGAACTACCTTGCAAGGAGGTACTTTGAGAACTACCTCATGTGACTGAGGAAACGGGAGGGTGGGGATGAAGGATGCAGCTCAGGATTAATAAGCTATAATAAGAAGTCATCTTACCACCTTAAATGAATTCAGTCTCTGAGGACAGGTGTTGAAGATGCTGACCAAGAACTGTTGACTGTAATCTTTCAAAAATCCTGATGAACTGATGAGATGGTGGGAGGCCAGAGGATGGCACATATAGTCCCAAATGAGGAAAATGAAGAACAAGGACCTGGAGGTTATCTGAGCCAGATTGCTTGAAAGTACAGTAATGTAATGAGGTCAGCATAACTTTCTTTCCTGTTACAGTTAATAGGTTTCCTTGTATGCTTATTGACTGGACTATTGTATTTAACATGAATTACTTGCAGCTGTTCTTAAGGACACCTGGTGGCACAGGCAGAGGTTAACACCTGTGGTATGCCTAAGTATTATTACTGCTCCACAAGCTGCTGTTTGCCAGGTGGCTTCCTGTTGCAAATAAGGGTGCTGATTATCAATTAGAAAGCCCTTTGTGGTGTAGAGTCTGACTGTTTAAGGAACTGCCTGTCTCTAACAGTTCCTCTCAGTCAGGGAGATAAGGCAGAGTAGATGTACCCCAGTGCCCTTTGATTAAACATTGCCATCTGCTGAGAATTAGGAAGCATTCTTCTGATTCTGCTCTCTGGAACATCATTCTCCATGAAGCTCCATCCTTGATATCATTCTGAAAGTCTTTGAAGACTTGACTGTTCTCTCCTGTTTGGGAATAAAGTGAGTCATGATGCCATTGGTTGTTTTTGATATATTGAACATTTTATGGACCTACATGCTTATTTTTTGCTCAGTTTTATCATCCTTTCTCATTTTTAACTGTAAGCTATGTAAGGTTATTTGGAGTTGGGTGGCCTCTAAATTTAATTAAATAGGTAAGAATACTTCCCACTTCTGTTTTAAAAAAGGCTGCTGTTGTAGTACTACAGAAACAGTGAGGGAAGAGAGTTGTAAATATATCACCATGTGTTCTTAAATGAAAGGTGGGTTGTAAAGCACACATGCTCCTTCATTTCAATATTGGCAACTTGTGGCATAATGTAAGCAATGCAGAGCTGAATTCATGTTACATTTATGGAAAATAACTCTAAAGACCAATTGCAAAAAAAAAAAAGGGGGGGGGGCTAGAATACAGTGGCTTTCAGGTCTGCTTGGGAGTTCCCCAAGGATGTTTTTGTGATGTGAAAAATACTGGACTAATGTCCCACCAGTTAGGTCGGACAAAAAAAATTAGCACCATGGGAAGGCTAAAGCTATGTTTATTGAGTTTGGCTATTTTGACAGAACCTTGCAAATCTGATTGTGTCCTCCCTGCTTTATATTCCCACGAATCTGGAAATTGCCTACCTGAGCTGACTATTATCTTGCTTTCCAGGACTTAAAAATGTTTTACCCCTTTTGCCCAGGTAATGGTTCTTGTACAGTTTCTTAAAGTTAATCATCAAACTCTGTGGTTATAAAGGTCTTTTCAAAGAATAAAAAAAAACACTTTTTTCCCCTGCAGGTATCTCCTCAGTCATTTATCGCCATAATATATGTTGGGCATTGTTGGAGTGTCATTCAACAGTTCTGGAAGGCAACAACATGAGGAAGACCTGATTAAAAGGTAATTCTGTTCAAGAATGGCTTCATACTGATATTAACCACTGAGGGGCAGTACTCATCTACACTAAAACAGTCCCAAGGCTTGCACAATTAGACTGAGGTCTTTCTCTCTCTCTCTCTTTCTCTCAATCTCTATGAATAACAGGAGCATTTAAAATAAATAAATGCATAAGTTGTTATCTTCAGGGATTAAGAGTTTTTATATTTTTGATACAGTAACCTAGGAATATCTTAGGATCATTCAAAATACTTATTAATAACTCAGGAAATACAGTTATTTATTGCATGTGTCTTATATGTTTCTACTTTCAGTTGAAAAATGAAAGATTTTTGTAGTCCTTTTTATGACTATCAAATTGTATTAAATTGTAGCTAACTTCATCAGAGGCAGATAGTAGAGCTAAATATGCAGGATTTAAGCTGGTTGATGCAGAGAGAAAGGAAGGGAAGATAATTATGCAGATATAGGTTCCACAAATTAAAGTACCTTATCAACTATGATAGCAATGTGTTAAAAAAAAAACATTTTGTTGAGACCTTCTGATTGCCTGAAGTCTTTTTATGCATGTAAATTCAACAATTTCTCACTGGATGCTACTATTAAAATCTTGCTTTAATCATGCTTTTTTAAAATTGCAATTACTTTGAGGATGGATGAGCTATAGACTTTTCTGGAAGGTTAAAATTCTTTGACATTAGTTTGCTCTTGTTTTGATTTTGATTTAAAGCTAAGCCAAGAAATGAAGTGTTACTTAATAAGATAAATGTTGGGATAGAAATGGCTGTAGTGGAGACTGGTTTGTGGCAAAAAAAGAACCAGAAAAGGGAGGGGTTGTATTACAAATGAAATCTCATCTATAACAACTTCACTGAACTTGCCTCCATGTAACAAAGTATAACAAATTTTACATATCTTAAAATTGCAATCAAATGACTTAATGGGAAAATATTATTATAAACATACCAATGTTCAGATTCACCTTGGCAAAGTGCTTCAGAGCACAATGCAGTGAGGACAAAATAGCTTTCTGTGACTCATTAAAGCAGCCATGTCTTTTTCAAGATCTCCATAGGGCCCTCTCTACAAGGGAAATTTCTGTTGCAGATTTGTGAACCTGAAAACAAAAGTGGCAATTTTAATGAGATGCTAA
Organism: Laticauda colubrina; assembly: GCA_015471245.1. NCBI lineage: Eukaryota > Metazoa > Chordata > Lepidosauria > Squamata > Elapidae > Laticauda > Laticauda colubrina. Next base: position 35,435,903 of record BLBF01000010.1, on the reverse strand, counting down.
AACATGCATGTACCCCTTGATTTGTGACCACAAAAAAAATTAGTGCTTAAGTAGCATATTTATTAAGTGACTATTATGTGACTGTACCTGATTTTATTTATCTATTTATTTTTGCCATGGTCATTAAGTGTGGTGTTATGTGATTACAATTTGCAACCTTCCCTCTCACTTCTCCATTGACTTTCCTTCTTGGAATCCCATTAGGAAGGTTCCAAATTGTGATCACATGATTGCACGATGCTGCAAATATCATAAATGCAAGCTGGTTGCCAAGGGCTGGAATTGTGATCATGTGGCTGTGGAAGTATCACAACAGTTGTAACTTCAAGGATGAGTCATAAGCCACTTTTTTCAGCACCATCATAATTTTGAACCATAGTTAAACACATCTTTACTGCATTCCTGCTCCTGAGTTTTCCAAATAACCTCCTTCCAATAAAGTCTGAAACACTGTATGGCCCTGATTATGGTGACTTCACTTGTGGATGAAATGGAGTGACGTTGCCAGTCCACGGGTGTTCTAAGTGCCATATTAAAGAGCAAGTGAAGACACAGCAATAATGAAACTTCCCCAGAGTATTAAACTAAAACTTTCTTCAAATTTTTGTTTTCTTTTAAATATGGGTAATAATGAGACTGTTAAAGAACAATAAGCCCGAAATTATAAATAGTACAAAGATTTGTGCTGTGTATTTAAATAAAACCAATTGTAGCAAAACTATATTGGGAAGTGACAAGCCGATATATCAACAATGAACTCTTATTTCTTTACAATACTGCCATCTGGAGTAAAAAGAAAATATGTTTATGCCTATTCTGCTTCATACCACAGAGCTGTAATTTAAGGCTTAAGGAAAGCAGATCCCATTAGGACCAATAATAGTTCTTGGTTGCCTTAGTAATAGGTGTGCCTTCCACTAGCACATTTACCACCTGCGTCTCCATCCGCCAGAAATGATTAGGCAAATGGGTTGTGTGCAGTGCCTCTTGCTTCCGTGTAAAGTACTATAGTGCTTAGAAAGCCATCCTAACGTTAAGGATAAAAACAGAGCTCTTGGTCCCTGTAGTAAAGAAAAAGAGTTAAAGAGAAAAATAATCCTCCTGGTTTACACACACACACTACACAACACACAGATACTTCACAATAAGGAACTGCTTCATGAATTGCCTAGCTGAATGCATGTGTGAAAGCTCTCTAGTTGAGCTTTTAAACATTGTTTGTCTAGTATAATTTTCTGCTAGGGTTTTCCTATTCTTCATTCATTGTTAGAAAAACAAGGTAAAATATGTGTTATTTTTGCACATGGATGGGGAATACCTTATTCTCTATCAAAATCAGTATGTATTTTGGCAATATTAGAATGCAACAAGGCTTACAGATATCCATTTGTATTCAGAACAAGATCATTGTAGAACAGAAACTGCTGCATGTATGGAAAAATTCTTCAGCTTGGCAGAAAATCAGACAAATCCATTGTCAATTACTGTAGAAACTCTGTTAAACCATTACTTCCATTTTCCTGTTTCTTTTTCTTTTTCTTGTTCTTCTTCTTCTTGTTCTTCTTGTTCTGCTTCTTGTTCTTCTTCTTCTTCTTGTTCTTCTTCTTGTTCTTCTTCTTGTTCTTCTTCTTCTTGTTCTTCTTCTTCTTCTTCTTCTTCTTCTTCTTCTTCTTCTTCTTCTTCTTCTTCTTCTTCTTCTTCTTCTTCTTCTTCTTCTTC
>BLBF01000010.1:35389537-35423477 GCA_015471245.1 Laticauda colubrina | reverse complement strand
TCCTTTCTCTTTTTCAATCTCCAGTTGTTCCTCCTGAAACTCAATTAATGAGACCTCTTTCTCTGCCTCCTCTTTTTTTCTTCCAAAAAATTCTGCATAGAAAAGTTCTGCTTTTTCAATCGAGTCAATTCTATGTCTCTGCTCTTGCCACGTAAAAATTAGTCCTTCTGGTATCAGCCATCTATAGTTCACTTCATTTTCCAGTAGCATTTTGGTCAAAAATCGGTATTCTCTTCTCATCTCTCTCACTCTTCTAGGTATTTGTTTTAAAACCACAATCTCTTTGCCTTTATATTTCAATGCTTTCTCTCTTACCACTTGTAATATTTGTGTTCTGATGGATTTTTTGGTAAATCTAATATGTACTTCCTTTGGTAGTTTATTTCTCATCGCATATCTTGTATAAACTCGGTATATCTCATCTACTCCGTCCATCATCTTTTCCTCGGTAATTTCCAGAAGATCTGCCAATATTTCTATCATTATTGCAGCCAAGTTTTCTCCTTTTTCCTCTTCTATATTTTGGAATCTAAGATAAAATTCTGATCTTTCCATCTCCCACCTCAACATCCCATTTTTTTCTTGTTCTACCACTGTTAATCTAGTGTCAATATTTCCAATCTTCTCCTCTCTTTGTTTTCCTTCTTCCTCAATTTTTTGGAATCTCTCCTCATACTTTCCCATCATTTGTTTAAAATTTTCATCAGATTTCTCTATTTTTTTATCCATAGTATCTATTTTTATCTTAATATCTTGAATTCCTTGCATGATCATCTGTAAATTTACTTTTTCTTGTTCCTTATCTTGCTTCAACATTGTCTGAATTAAAAGTTGTCCTTCAGGTGGTGGGGAAGCAGAGGTAGAAGAAACGCCGAATGATTTTGGTTTCCTGCTCATTTTAATATTTCCAAGGCTTCAAGCTCTCTTTGACTTTAAATCCAGCTGGTGTAGTAACCAAATATAGTCCAAAAAAATCAAAAAAAAAATCCAATAGTAAAAAGCCCAAAACCAAAAAAGAAAAAAGGAAAAAGGAAAAAGAAAGGTCTTCAGGTTCTTCTAGACCCTAGTCCAATTGAAATAAATGGAAGAAGCGAAGAGGCAAGAATAAAAAAGAAAGAAAAGAAAAAAGAAAGAGCTCTGAGGCTTTCCCTTTAAAATAAAAAGCAAAAATACTAGAGTTAAAATTTACAAAAAGGCTGGCGAGTAGGAATTTCAAAGGTATATATATATATATATATATATATGCACTGTACACTGCACTTTATTTCTTTATCCAAGGCTCTTATTATGACTGTCTTCTCCAGCAACTTCAAAGCCAAGCCCCAAATGTTGAAATATTGATAAGAGTCCAAGAGAGCACCTGTAATAATATTTTACTGTATTCTCCCTCTATCTTATCACTTTAAAATGTCCTTGAAAAGAAGTGCTTTTCTCCCCAATTCAAATAAAATATTTTCAAGCCTCTAGTTGGCAGTGTTGCAGCATCTCTTAATACTCTTTCCCCCCCCAGCCAAAAGAAAAAATATTTATAAAAAACTCAAACAAAAAGAAAAAAAAGATAGCCAAAGGGAGCCTCTATCCTAAAAAGAAAGTTAAAAAAATAAAAAATAAAAATCAAGTGAAGAATAAAAATATATATAAGAGAAAATTCAATCCGGTTACCTACAAAGTCACATTAAAGTCCTGAAAGAAAATAAGAAAAAAATCCAAGTCTCAATTTGACATCACTTAAACGCCGCTCAACCAAGGTTCAGTCAAACAAAAATAAAGTCACAGATTTCTTCTTTATTCAGGATGTCCTTTCAAGTCTTAATCAATTTATAATGCAAAAGAATTTCTCACCCAACCGATACACGCTCATTTAAATCCCTTTCTTTCCGGAGCTGTCCCGACTTCAGCAGCTTTGGAGGCTGCCTTTCCGCTTCCAGCAAAAGGGCTTCTCCCGGATCAAACCAGAGATTTTGCGATATCTCTGGGATCCTGGGACTGTGGCCTTCACAATCCCCGTCTCTACGGGACGGTTTAGGTCCGTTAGAACCGACCAGGGGCGAAAATATCAGTTACGATCTCAGAGCCCCGAGATCGCAGCTGTAACACCGAGACGTAGCTCCGCCTTCTCCCCATTCAGGATCCTCTTGAATCATAGTCCAATAAGCTTTCCTTGAAAGGAAAAAAATAGAGACTGGATAAAAATTGCCCATGACTGTTGATACCACCTATAACTTCTTGAGGACTGAGTCCATCACTGTCTCTTTCTAGGTAAGTAGATCCACCACCACTATCAAGGAAGCCATCACTACCTCATGTACCAGGATTGATATACAATGAGAATCCAGAAAGGTACAATCTGATCCCTCATCACATGCTTATGCCAGGTTGCAATTAAAGTTTTGGCTGGACAATTTACTAGATCCTCAGGGAAAATCTCAAACTCCTTCTTGAACCACATAGGGTCCATTAGTTACCAGGACTAATCTAACAGCTCCTACCTCTCTCAGGTGAGAGAGGTATTGCTAACCCAGAGGTTATTGCTAACCCAGCAATAGAGTCTAACAATAAACATTACTTTCATTTGAACACGTGTGTGTGTGTGTCTGTGTGTGTCTGAAAAATTACTGTCCATTTATCTCTCTACTCCTCTGTCCAACAGTGGAATTGCTGAGTAATAAAATATTGAGATAGAACCGTCACTGATTTTATTTTCTAAAACTGCCTATGGACCAATTATATGTATTGGAAATAAAAATAATGTTAGAGATGGCATTTTGCTTTCTCATTTAATTATTTTTAATTCAAAGAATACATAATCAAAAGCCTACCCTCTGACTGCTTGGTAACTAAGGAATCTCTGATTCTTCTAATTCTCCTTTGAAAGAATTTCTCAAGAAAATTCATTGCACTGAAATGAGAATGGGCTAAAAACAAATTGCAGGAGAAAACGCTCTGCCAGCACTTAAGGAACAGTGTTGGGAAGACATTTGTCACTCATGACTGATCACTGCTGTCTTGCTATATGTTGGTCAGAAAGATATTAGGGAAAAAGGGCATAAAGGGAGGATCAAAGGCAGCCAACTCTCCATTTGTCAGGAAAAGACTTTTTTCAAAAGAGTGAAGGAATTCTGAGAGACAAATATGCTTATTGTCATATTATCATGGCTGACTCACAGGCAGTAAATGAATGGGAGCTGGAATTCAGCTAGACTGCCAGCCAGGAGTTATTACACATCATGGCCCAAGGCCAAGAAAAATGCTCATTGTCTGGATAAAACCCCTCCCTGGATGGGTAGCCTGGACACCACTTTCCCCTTCCAATGGTTTTGGCATCCTAGGCTAGAGAGAGGCTCCAAAGCAAAATCCTTTTGGCTATTATGATCATGTATTGAAATAGAAGCTATTCATCCTAACTAATTAATTTTATTTATGTAGCTTGTTTATGCACATAATACTCAGGTGTAATCCATATTAGGTTATCAAAGTCTACCAAGTGAAAACTGCTACCCGTTCTCATAAATAGAGTGGGCATAACATATTAGATGAGCCTTTTGGGCAGAATGAATATTTCCAAAGGAATAGCTTTGCTACAACTATTTTGTGGTACCCTAAGCACAAAGAATAGGCAAATTACACTGTACAGGTATGATTCATGTATTTTAGAGGTGATAAATGAAGCCTTGTGCTTAAGTGTTGAAAGCACAGAAAAGTGGGCCGATTATGGATATGGCAAAGTGTGAGACATTGCAAGAGAATATGACCTACTTCAAATTTGGCTCTGCATCTTTAAATGTAAAAGGGTAGTGTCCAGATTTCTAAAAACAAACAACTAAAGTGCTTTTCTAATATTGTAATAGGTTTATGCTGATGACAAATCAAAATTCATATACCTCCTTAAGCACACCCCAATTCTTCCCTCTCCCTCCAGCTGCTTTTGCCAGAAATGCAATGCTGAACATAAACAAGAAATCATCATAGTCTTTTAATGACCCCATAATCCTTTGTGGAGTGGAGTCTGGGCAACTGAATGGAGCTGAGTGTTTACTGGCCAAATGCCCTTCCTGTAGCCATTGCAGAGTTATATTCAGCAGATACATTCTCATCATGCCCAGAGAAAGAATGCCTCTACTTAGGATCGAACTCACAGCCTCTTGATTGTGAAGTGAAAGCTCCACCTCTAGGCCACTATACCACTCATAAATAAGAAAGAAATGTTTCGGATTAATAATATGCAATAAAAGTTCTCTGAAGAAGATGGAAGAAAATCCACAGAATTTTCACGAGAATTTATAATATAGTTAAGAAACAGAAGACACTGACTGCATATATAAGGTAGGCCAATCTGTCAAACTGTCAAAGGAGACATGAAATATCCCCTCTTTTGTAGGCATTTGGATTTTCCCTCTATCAAAGACAAATCAGATCCAGAAGAATTCAGGAATTCAAATACAGACTTGAGATCATCCTCAGTGTGCATAGGCTGATAGTTTTTCACAAAGTCAAAACTAGTTTTCAAGGGCTGTATTTTTCAAAAACTATTCAGAGGAAAACCTTTGGACACTGTACAAGTGCATGCATGGCTCTCTCTATTGTGTGTTAAAGCACCCTGTCTCTTGCAGACTCCAATGCAAAGTCTGAAAAAAATAAGGCACTACTGCTTTAAGAATTTCTATTCAGGGAGATGGATTTACTCCCAGGTTCATAAATGGGAAAAACTGTTTTGCTTCAGTATGCAATGCAGGCATTTGTTTTGATATCTTTCAGGACTGATAATACTGAATATGACAAATGAACCTCTAGTGACCTTAAACTCTGATTTGTTTTGATGGCAGCATAAATATCCTTTTATGAAAATGCAGCCTTGAGAAGGTCTTGTCTGTAAGGCAGTTTTGTTGAGTCATCTTGGACTCTGCATTGAGATTTAGAATGACTGCAGCTGAGTCATTCCCTCTGCCTAAACCCAGTACAAAATAGATCCTATCAAAAGAGTTTGTGCATTTATAAAAGAAGCTGGATGCTATCACTGAACTGTGTGTTAGTTACTCTATCAAGGAACAAAAGGAAAACATGAAGTATTTTGATTTTATTTTTTTCACTGGTTAGAAAAAATATAACTGAAAGAAGCTAGTTTTGGAAAAAGTATAAAGTTTTTAATTCAATTTCAATGTAATAATGTCTCATAAAAACTCTTAAGCTGAATAGTTCTATGCTGTGATTGTAACCAATCAGTTAAGTAGTATATAGCTAACAGTAATTGTGGTCTCTTGGATGCTTTATTCCTTATTTAATCCCCCCCACCCCCGGAAGAGAGGTATTAATAAATTTCAGGAATGAAGCAGAAGGGGTGAAGGTCTAACACCATCTCAACATTCTGTCGATAATAGTTTCAGCCTAGATAAGCCTATAATATGCTTATTTTATAGTACTGATTTAAATCAAGATTCTACGATAAACTTTACAACTCTGTTATTATTGGACAACAACTAGAGGGACCTCCACTCAGAATTTATAAGTCAATGTTTTGCTTGGACGCTGATATTCTACCCTAACTCCTGCTAACCCTAACTCCTACCCTATTTTACCCTTCTCCTGCTAGCTAACCAAATATATTGTTCTAAATATATTCTGAAGAGAATATTTTGAGGATGTTTGACTTCAGGTATTTCCTGCTCTCTCTTCTATAATAAACTCTGATGAAAGATCAGTTGGCCACATTAGTATACTTCCCCAAAGGAGGTGGCAGGGAAGTACTGTAAAATGTATGCTGTCTGACTGTATAGTGGCTTTTTCAGGGTTTAAGAGGTCATATTATTGTACAAATTGTGAAGAATTAATAAGACTTAATAAAATAATGGGTGAGGAACAAGAAAATGTATTAGGCTTTAATCATGGAGTTTTCAACCAATTATAGTAATTTGCTTTTATATAATTTTGAGACATAAATATAATTTGGAACCCACAGCAATTAGATTTACACAAGATACCAAGCCAAAAATAAACAAAATTACATGATATATAAATCTGGCCACAGACTTAATCTTTCAAAATTAAAATTCTCACCAGGGAATTTTCCCCCTTTGGGTTCCTTTCTTGGCATTACTTAGTCATTAAAAATAAATATTTACCTTTCCTTTGGGATGCAAGTTTCCATAGAGCTAACAGATGAATGATTATTACCAATGAATAATCGATAATAAAGTAAGACAAATAAAGGCCCAGTCCCACTGGCCGACGGACGCAAATCGTATGCATGAAGGACACATCGGACGAGCAAAATTTCGGGGGTGGGTCCAGCCGTTGTCATCGCTCCAAAAAGTGGTGAAAATTTGCATAAACAGAATGGAAAAGAATGGGAAAAGAATGGAAAAGAACGGACATGGGTAGTATGTAGCGTGGATGTTAAATGGATGTTCATCGGAAGCCTAGCGGATGAAAGCGGATGGAAGCGGATGACACCTCCAAAGGGTTCCGGGGGAGAATTTTGAAGAGAATGCATAGCGGAAGGGGCGGATGCATAGCGGATGCATCACGGACGCCTATAGGAAACAAAGGGGATGCTGCACGGATGTATATTGGATGCAAAGCGTTCACTGCGCATGCGGGGAGTATGAATTGCATCAGCTCCGCGGATATAAAAGAATGCAGCACGCACGCAGTCAGCATACAGGGGAAAGACATGCTGCCACATACATCTTGCAGGAACACCATGGTTCATCAGTCAGGCAAGAAGAGGAAGCCCGTGCCTACTTGTTCAAGCCCTGGCAAGGTGAAGAACGCCAGAACCAGCATCCCACCCCCTGGCACTGACTCTGAAGCTGCTGCTGCTGCTGCTGTGGTGGACCAGCCCCAAGGCCCTCAAAGCCCTGCTGCTGAAGGCCCTGCTGCTCAAGCCCCTGAAGGCCCTGCTGAAGCCCCTGAAGGCCCTGCTGCTCAAGCCCCTGAAGGCCCTGCTGAATCCCCTGCCAGAGGGAGGAAGAGGCAAGGGAAGGAGAAGGGAGAGAGGAAACAGTACACCATTTCCAAGGAGCATGAGGATGAGGTGCTGGAATGGCTAAGGGAGAAGGAGTACCTCTGGAGAAAGGGCCACAGACTGTATCGGGACACCAAGAAGAAGCAGGCAGCTTGGAGAGACAAGGCAGAGAGCCTGGGGTACACTGCAGAAGTACTCCTTGGATGGTGAAAGCACATGCACACCTGCTATGGCAAGCTACACCTCAAGAAATCCGGGCAGGCTGCTGTCAAGCTCACTGACCGGGAGATGTACGTCATGACCAAGTGCATTTTCCTGGAGGGTGAGATCCGCCACCGAGGAGCAGCCCCTCTGAGACCCCTCTCCCTCAGACAGCCCACAACCAGCCAGTCCTCTTCCAGCCAGGAGCCAGCTACCCTGTCCAGGCAGGTGTCTTCAGAGGGCCCCAAGGCAGAGACCCCCCCAACAGCTGCACTCCCCAGGCTGGCAGACTTGAAGGATCCCGTGGAGGATGATGCCCTGCTGTCACAAATGGAGGAAGAAGCAGCAGTCACCAGAGGCCAACCCGCCCCCCACCCCCACCCCCAGCTCCAGAGGATGCAGGCAGAGAGGCAGACTGGAGGGCCAGACCACAGTGTGCTGTTGGAGATCAGGGACACAATGAAAACCAGCACAGAACTTCTTTCTCAGCTTGTCCACTTGGACAGAGCATCCTCGGGCCGGAACACCTTCATCACCTACATGAGCCAGACCCTGAGGGACCTGCCCGAGGCCCAGTACCAGGTGATGAAGCAGAAGATCACAGCACTTCTGAACAACCCTCAAAGCCCAGCTGAAGCTGCTCCTACCCAGTCCAGGTCTACTCCTCCACCCCAGGCGATGTCACAGCCCTTCCACGGCTTTCAACAGCCCCTCACCTACCAAGGCTACGACTACCAGGACTTCCCACAGCAGAAGCAGAACTTCCCAGTCCAGGCCCAAGTTCTACGGACACCACAGACACCACTCCTCACCCAGCTGCAGACCAGACAGCCCCACTACACTCCTCCTTCCTCCACCCCATAGCCAAGCCTGTCAACAGACAATCTGTCATCAGAATTGGGCCTGACATTTCAAGTCCTTGATGAAGGGCCTCTCAACCTCACAAGACTAAGTCAGCTCTCGGATAGCTTCCTGAACACACCACCACCTATTGTACCCTCGGGGCCAAGCACCCCAATGGTGCCTCAGACCAGCACTCAAGCCACAGCCACCTCCACAGTCCCTGCCCGCTTAACAGCTGAGACCATGGACATGACTCAGATTGACTAAGAATAGTCTCAGAGACTGGGTTGTTTACTTGTTAAGTTTATCTTTGCTTAAGACACTTTACTTGGTTCATTTTGCTTATTTAATACAATCATCAAGTTTTCCTAAGAAAGTTTATCTTTGCTTAGGACACTTAGTTTACTTGGTTCATTTTTTTTTACTTAATAAAGTGTTGGTGAAAACTTTGGTTTTAACTTTGGTTAAGCCTTTGCATGCTTGTGGAATAGATAAGGATAGTTGTGGGATAGATAAACCTCCAGTGCAACCATAGTGGGACTGTATGGTCCACCATCCCAGCTGCCACACATATGGACCTTTATTATCAACAATAATTTATGCATTGATCAACACATTTTAAAATAAACAAAGCTCTTTATTAAATGCCCTATTCATTGTAGGAACACTCAACATACATGGCACAATCTCATCAGTGTTATGCGACAGCCTCAAGGAAGCATCCATTGATCATCTATCATCCTGTCTTGTCACTCCACTGCTCCAGCTGGGGAGTTGCACCAGTGTCTCAGTAGGTTGCGCTGCTTCTTCCCTTCATGTGAAGCTCTATTGGGGCCTTGTACATCCACAGTGTCTATCAGGTTACGTCCTTGCCTCCATTCACCAGGCTCCATATCCCCATTCCCTTGTTGATGGTCGACAAGTCTGTTCTGCAACATTGGGTAGCGGGTGCACATGAGATTGTGCAGGATGCAGCAAGCTTCCATGATGCTCCTCACAGTCTCTGGGTCATGCTGCATGGTGGTGAGAAATATCTGGAACGTGTTGGCCAGGATGCCAAAGGCGTTCTCCACCACCCGTCTTGCCCTGGACAGCCTGTAGCTGAAGATCCTCTCTTCACGGGTGAGGTATCTTGAACTGTATGGCTTCATGAGGTAGGTTCTGAGGGAGAACGCGTCATCACCAACGATGAAGTAGGGCACATCTTGTGTGTCATTGGGTAGGGGGTCTGGACCTGGAAAACCCATGATGAGGTTGCGTTCCAGCCCATCCTTGAGGTCACTTGTGTTGTATACCGGGCCATCTGAAGCTGACCTGTTGCCTGAAGCATCGATGTAGATGAACTTGTAGTCAGCATCAACCATGACAAAGAGGATGATACTGAAGAAGCCCTTGTAGTTGTAATAAGTGGACCCTGAGTTGGCTGGAGCTTTGTAGGCCACGTGCTTCCCATCTATGGCTCCAATGGTGAGGGGAAAGTTCCACCTCTGATACCACTCTTCTGCAAGTTTTCTCCAGCCTTGTTCAGTGGTGGGGCACTTGAGGAGCTCCTCCACGTATTCTTCAATGATGGCCTGCACCACTTCTCTGACCACCTTGCTGATGCTGTTGTGTGGCACCCTCCATGCATACTGCATGTTTCTGTATGTGGTTCCAGAGGCCAGGTGTTGCAAAGTCAGTGCCACCTTCAGTCCAGGGTCCAGGGTTGGGACGGAAGTTGGTGCTAGGCTTGGTCAACCTGGGCCTCAGACGCTCTACAAGTTCGTCAAACATGGCTGGTGGCATCCTCATGAAGTGATGGAATGCACGAGGGTCTTCATTCCTCAGCTCCACCATCAACTGGTCATTCAGTCCAAACTCCATTCTTCTCATGATCCATCCTCGGACCCACACAGCTCTTGGACGTCTCCTTCTTCTCCTTCTGTGTAAAACTTGATACAGTCTGAACAGGTTTTGGTTCTGGTGATGAATGAGCACAGCTACCATACGGACTGTGTCATCATCCATGGTGGAGAACAATTGATGATGTTGAAGACCAAGACCAAGGGTGAAGAGGTCTGTACACCACAGCTGCTGGACTCATACTGAGATCCAGATGATTTTCTCCCCCTTTTTATAGAAAATATCAGTTGTCCACTAGGTGTCCTTCTACATACTCTAGACATACTCCAGACATCCTAAATATACAAGATACATCCCAGATACAAACGTTTTGTCCGTTTTGAATACCTTATATACGAGATGCATACGCTTACATCCTCTCTATTTCTGTGCTACTAATGCTGTGTGGACGTTCCGTGTACCTTTTGTTTCCTCCCTCTTTCTGTTTTCATCTGCAGCGGATGTGAGTTGAGGGGATGGCCAGAGGATGCAGAGAGGATACACCGGACGTTTAACGGATGATAACGGACAGAGAACGTTTGTTGCCCATATATGTCGCGGATGTACATCATACACGGCAGAAAGTTCATCCGTTCACAAAGTTTTGTGCAGCTCAAAACTTCTTGCGTGGATGAAATTGCAGTGGACGGATGCTCGACGGATAGAGCATATGAAACACATATGCAGTGAGTACACAATGGATGCATAGCTTTTTCCAACAGATGGCAAGCTTTTTTAAACATTTTACATTCTCTTTGCATCCATAAGTGCAGTGGGACCGGGCCTTAAGAGAGGTTGGGGGCAGGGGGTAAAAACAAGCCCAGGCTGTAGTTACTGCATGATTGAATCTCAACTACCTTTTAAAATGTGTGGTGCATGTAAGAAAGAAGCAGAGTGTTTTGTTCGGAAAACACACGAGGTAGACCGGGTTCCAACAACAAATACTTTTATTGTTAACAGCTAGTAACGGAACGCCGGCTGAAGCCGGGGCCAGCCCTTTTATACAGGCTGGCTTGCCTGCTTGCAGCCAATGGCAGCTATTTAGATTTGCCGCCTTTTTGGTATCTCTTTGGATTGGTTCCTAGTGAACCAATCCACTTGTCTTTTCCTTAACCAATCAGAATGGTAGATTTGGAGTCATCCACTTTACATACAGAACACAGAGCTTCTATTGTGGTGATGGCTGTCATTTGATTTGAGCCCCTGAAAGATAAAATCAACTCTATTATTAGATGATACTTGAAAGAAAGCCTTGAGGCAAAGTACTTTTTCATTTATGAAAGACAAAACCTAGAAACTATAGTAAATACTCATGTGATCTTGAAATAATTGATTCAAATATCTCAAGTAAAAACAGATTACAGATTTAGGAGATCCAAGATTACAAAGAGGAATAGAAAAATTAGTATGGAACTGTCTGATCATGCCTGCATTGCCAATATACAGCACTTAATTTCTTTGTCTAGACTTAGCTTTCTCTTGGTTAATTCCAGGCAGATTCAAGGACACAGCTTTGGAGAAATCCAATAATAGTTATGTAGAATGCAAACTGTATTTGTAACAAAACAGTTTTAAAACTTTGCACCTTTTTCCTTGACCTCTGTGATTTAATGGCTTGAGAGCCTCATGCTTTGGGGAAATAATAGCACTTAAAACCTGTGTTATAACAAATCAACCTGGTTTCAGGTTGTTTGCTCTTTGCTAGATGTAAGAACTACATAGTAGACAGCAGAGGTGGTATTCAGTAGGTTCTGACCAGTTCTGGAGAACCAGTAGTGGAAATTTTGAATAGTTCAGAGAACTGGAAAATGCCATCTCTGACTGGAGATTTTACAGTATCCTTTCCCTGCCATGCCCCCCAACCCATGCCCGCAGAACTGGTAGTAAAAAAAAATGAATCCCAACATTGGTAGAGAGATGTAATGGAATATGTAAATGGCATAAGGAAAGAGAGAAGGAGCTGCTTCCTATGAATCAGACAAGAAGGCAAGAACTCCCAGTTCCTTAGGAGTCAGAGAAAGAAACATAGGAAAGTCATCCCTAAAGGTTCATGTGATTAAAACAACTTCCTAGAGGTAGGAAGTTGTCTTCAGAGTTGCAAGATTCTGTTAAAGAAACTTTACAATAAGACAGAATTATTTCATTTTCTTGGTGTAGTTATCTGGTAGGACTTACAACAGTGAAGAAGACTGTTGGCATATATAGTTAGCTGCTCTTTTCTTATTCTATATCCCACCCTTGACTCTATTTCATTTTAGTTGCACTCTCAATATATTGTTTGCAATAACACAGCTTCATGGCTTCATTGAGGGTATTCTAGTGATATATCTATTATAATTGCTGTGTGCTTCACATTCTGTGTAGATAGAGGGGTTTCCACAAAAACCTAAGGCTGGAAGATCTCAGGAATAAGATTGTACTTTTGTTTTCCAGGCCTTTGAAAATCAATCCTCTTTGCATTGGGCTCAATCCCGTAAATATAATTTAACTACAGAATTAAAATGCCTTGGTCACACATTTTAAGTACAGAAGAGTTGGATGACAAATAATCCCCCTTAGCTAAGAGTAAAATTATCTGTCTGGATGTATAAGATATCTGCATATCAGACCATTAAGAGGGGTTGCACTTTTTGCTTGAAAATTCATCTTCATCTGTCAGTTTTTCCAACCAGAAAAGGAAAGAACATGACTCTGAAAATGTCATTGGATGGCGACTCTTGGCATTGTTGTTGATATTACAGTAACTTCAAGATTTGTATTTTTTACATGAAGGGACCTTTAGGAGTTCCTTAAAGGCATTTTTCACTTGTTTTCCACTATTAATCGTTTGGCAAACTGCTGAGTCACAATAATCTTGGGTTACTCTCCGTGCCTCCTTCTCCTGTTTTCTTTTTCTCATATGCATAAAACACTTTTTTCATAAACAACCTCAGTATTTGGTGGAGATCTCTTCTGCACTCTTTGGGAAAGAGAAGAGCAGCAACAGGAACATCTGCAGGGGGTGAGGATTTAAAAAAAGGCAGGATGGGGGTTGTAACTGAAGCAATTGAAGCTCCAATCATTTTTTATTTGCCTTGCATGTTTTGATGTCCTCTCTGGAGATTCACAGGCAGTGGGAAGTAGCAAAAGTGGTCCTATCAGTGGGACACAGATAACCTTACTTGAGTTATTTTTGCATTTCAGTGACCCAGTTACACTTGTTCTGTAACAGCCTACAGTTTTCTCAGCTGTTTTTTTTTCAAGCCTTTATAACTGACAAACTTTATAACTGTGAAAGTGTGTGAAGGAATGGGGCAGAGATCTATTTAACAGTGAAGTAGAAAGTGTAGTGAGGTATTTAGGTTGTGGTTAAAAACATCACACATAAAAAGTAGGTGAAATTTTGATCACATCGTTATGACTGTTATCTTGAGATTTTTTGTGCATACCCTGTGGGCACCCCTGAAAAACTGGAACTGAAAGGTGACACAGGACCTGAGCCAAGAAAAGCATTAAATAGACCCAATAATTAGGCAAAGTTGGATGAATATATAAAATAAAGAGTAGTATGATGACCCAGGGTGGGATACAAAAGCAACAAAGTCACAAAAATAGGTGAAGTCCCTTTAATTCCTTCAACTTGGCTTCACTTATCATTGACTGGAGAAAAAACTCTTCCACAAACAGTTGTGAAAAAGAAGAACTTCTGTTCAAACTCAAAACACATATAAATTATAAATAGGAAAAAACAACACAAACCACACTGAAGCAATTAAGGAGACCAGGCAGGATAAGGGTTTGAAGACGTCCACAGATACTGAAATGCACACACTAGGAAGGACGCCAAAACTCAGATAAGAACTGACAAACTAGAAATATTTTCACGCTTTGCTTCCAGCACTGGCCCATGCACAGTTTGTCCTCTTAAACAGTCCTCATAGCCCATAAAGGGGATCAAGGCCCTTTCCTCCCCTGTAGACCACACCATTCACGTTTCTCCATTATCCGCTCCTCCCTGCGTGTGCTAGGATGAAGAGGGGATGGGCCTGGGTCTTCCTCTGAATGCCCAGCCATCCAGTGCCCTTCCCCAGTTTCCTCCACAACCTCCGGAGCCACACTCCCACTTCCTGTCGGCTGTCCCTCCTCTCTCTCAGAGTTATATTCTAACAGGGGCATGACAAGTAGGCTCACAATATTGTTTATTAGTAGTAAGAAGATATAATATTATTGGTTATATTAAAGTTGATATTGCCAGAAAGCAATAATAATATCCATTTATTTTTAGTTCTGTCTGGATTATTTATTTAATAATTGATTTATTACCATTTATTAAAGCCAACCTTGTAAAGCACTGGATGTTTGTATGTTCATAGCTATCTAGAATGAATATTGCTGTGTCCTGTGCTCTGATTCAGCAGGACTGGGATTTTTAAATGTTTGCTAATCAGCCCTTCTTGTTCATTTGCAGATTCCTTCATTTTCCATCTGCAAATCTGCATTTTCTGGAACTGTTTTCTCCAAAACTTTACCCCACGGGCAAGTCAGTGAATTTGTTAGGGGCTCTTTAGATAGAAGATAGAATTCTTTACTGGCCAAGTGTGATTGGACACACAAGGAATTTATCTTGGTGCAAATGCTCTCAGTGTACATTAAAGAAAAGATACATTTGTCAATAGTCAAGAATCATAAGGTACAACACTTAATAATAGTCATAGGGTACAATAAACAATCAAATCATACTAGGAAACAGTCAATGTCAGTCATAAGGACATGAGTGACAAAGTTACAGTCATACAGTCACAAGTGGGAGGGGATGGGTGATAAGGAATGATGAGAAGATTAATAGTAATAGTAGTGCAGACTTTATAAATAGTTGGACAATGTTGAGGGAATTATTTGTTTAGCAGAGTGATGGCATTTGGGAGAAAACTGTCCTTGTGTCTAGTTGTTCTGGTGTGCAGTGCTCTATAGTATTGTTTTGAGGGTAGGCATTGAAATAGTTTATGTCTGGGATGTGAGGGGTCTGCAAATATTTTCACAGCCCTCTTAGAAGTTTACTAATCAGTTGAAACTATGGACATATGTGGTTATGGAGAAACCTGAAATGCAATGTTTGTTAAAACAATATTGATTTCTAAAAAAAAAAAGAGTTATAGAAATATTGTTCCAATAAGAATGGAAAATCCTTGTGAAATGTTCTTAACATTTGACGGAGGTTTCAGAGTTTGTCAAGATGGGTCAAATCAAGTCTTATGCCCCCGCCTACATGAATCTGTTGCACTGTCAAATGCTCATCTATATGCATATCCAGTTGAATCTGCCACCATGTAGTGTGGTGGAATGTTCCACTCTGGCCAACTTATCTGGGACATTATGTGGCATTCTTTTCTGAACCTGGTTAGTGGCACTGAATTATTACAATCCAGGCCCTGGGCAAGTAATCAAAACTTGGAGACATCCTCTGTCATTGATCCCCCCTCTCCCCTGGCATAGCTAGCATATTCATCTATTTGCCATTTTGGCTTTGATGGGATCTTCAAAAACTCATTGGAATTTTCCCACAAAGTATAGTATGTTCAGTTTTATAATGTGGAGCTTTAAACTAAAAGATATAGGATTGTCAATTTGGTAGTAGGAAGCATCAGGGTTTGTAGTTTATTATCTTAACAACATTTTGTTATCTTAACAGTATTTAAGGGGAGACAGTTTGATCCCAGGTATAGATATAAGTTGCATTGTGCTAAGAATCCCAAAGGTGCTTTCTCAAGAGGCAACTGGACTTTCTGACTTTTCTTTGAAGACATTTCGCTTTTCATCCAAGAAGTTGCTTCAGCTCTGGATATTATCACTGTGCTGAGAAGGTAGTAAACAGACCAGAGTGTCTGTTAAATTTCTCAGGTGACACAAGGGATATTCTGGGTGATATAATGTCAAATATTTTCGTTCTGCTAATTGTGTTGGCATGTTTGCTATTGCAATTTCCATTTGTACCATCCAGTCATGTAGAATTTTTTTATGCCTCCATTTAAACTTCTCAGTTAGTATTTATGGAAAAGAAGGTCGGAGGCAACTTTTCATAGTCTGACTACAGAACCCAAGTAGGTACTGAAGCATCTGGCAAGATAGATACAAGTTCAGTGTGTCTGTGTTTGAGGTCACGTAGGAATCTCAGTGTAGCATAAACATGGGTGTGTGCATATGTTTATGGTGACTGGCAAGAAGAATGATGGACGTAAATGGCAAGGAGGCTACATAGATATATGGAACAACATGCACAAAGAGCACTGGTGTAAGTCCAGCCAATTGTAACTAATGATTAAATCTATGATTACAAAAATCATGCCTAAGATTGTTAGGTGAATCCATATTTATATTACTTCACAGGATTACTAGATTTTGATTTCCCCCTTCCTTTAGAGTACTCAGTTATACAGTTTTATCATGTGGGTTAGAAATAATTGACCTCTGGTGCCTCAAGTCATCCAGGAGGATGCTTTGTGGAAGGTAATCCAAACCTTTCTTCTGGACTAAGTCTGGTACTTTAACCATGACATTATTTACTGACATTATTTACATTAACATTAGTGTAATAAAAACCTATTTGTTCCTCACTCTGTTTAGTGGGCTTCCTGTCCCATGTGCCCTGCTTTACAGAAGAGTATCTTGTTCCTGATGGGCTCTTTTGTCCAAGGCTGTCTGAAAGCTGCAATTTCGATATTTCATTTAATACAAAAGGCCTTGTTTTTGAAGAGATATGTATAATTTGGAGCAATGCCTTAGACATCAGTGAGACCAAGTCAAATATAATATGGGCTATGTGATGAAGGATAAGAAGTCTGAAGAAAGAACTTCTGAATATGATCTGGCCTATATATTTTGATTCCCTCCCACTTCCATTTGATTAAGAAGTGCTAATCTTCCAAAAAGACCTTCTTAAAAATAATGGCTGATACCATGTTACTGTCTAGTCTGGCATCAATAAATGATGTTTGTTTATGAATAAGCTGTGACAGGAGAACCTCTGGGGGGGGCAGATATTATAATGTTTATTTTAGAGATAGCATGAGTGACTATGGCTGAAATTACTCTGGCAGTGAGTGTCAATGTCGGCCCTTTGGAAGCATTCTTGAGTGATAAAAAGAAGTCTGCTTGATTTGGAAAAAAAGAAAATAATAAATTGCTCTGTAATCTGCAGAAATGCCCTAGAGACTAGGGCTCACTGCCAATACCAGGTGCTGCCAAAAGATTTTGAAATAATCCAGAAAAATGAATACAGTGGAATAAGCTTTACCAGTTTCAGCCAGGGGTGGGATTCTACAGGTTTGCACCTATTCGCTAGAACTGGTTGTTAATATTCTAAGCAGTTTGGAGAACCGATTGTTAGAAGAAATTACTGGCCTAATCCTGTAAGGAAGGCAGGAAGAAGCATTCTGGTGTTGCTTACAGAAACTGCCTCTCCATTAACCCTTATTACGTTCTTGGCAGGACTAGATTTCCTGTCTCAGGAACATCTCTGGAGTTTTTTTTTTCTCCTTTGCTGGTACTTTGCTTGTGTGGAATGGCCATTCAAAGTTACAATGGCACTGAAAAAAGTGACTTATGACTGTTTTTCACACTTATGACTGTTGCAGCATCCCCACAGTTATGAGAGGCCAGGCGAGGAGATGCATGCCTCTTTGTGAGTGATGTTGAGTTGACCATGCCCACCCAGTCACATGACTACAAATCCAAGCTCACCAACTACGCCACACTCACAGAACTGGTTGTTAAAAAATTTGAATCCCACCCCAGATTTCAGCTACAATAAAGACTTTCCTCAGAGTCACAAGATAAAAATACAAAGCTTCTTGCTGAGTTTTCTCTAGGGAGCGCTTGCATTATTACTGCCCTGTCATAACCGAAGTTCTCAAGTCACTCTTTTAGTGAGCTCTGTAAACAATTTTGTATTTTTACCTCTTTCCCAAAGGGCGGACCTCATTAAGGCCGAAATGCTTAGGCCTTTATTTTATTTGTTATGCATCTTGTAGCATTATCTCCTTTCCTTGCTTATTTCTGAGGGATGTGATCTGATTTCTTATGTTAATGACATACAGAACATTTCTGAATGTCAGCATAATATAATGGGCATCTTTATGATGGCTAAATTTCTTTGAGAAAGGAAGGCAAGGGAACTGGATATATTTAATTTGGAATAAAGATATTGGAGGGCAGAGATAATAATGGAGCCCAGGAAAAGATTAAAATCAGTTGTCTCATGTCCTGAGTGCAAGACATGAGTGCATACCCTGTAGGCATGTTAATATCCAATTTTGTTAACTAGTTTGCTGAATAAGCTACTCTTGTCTGGTTTGTGCATTGAGCTAAATCATAAATGTTACTTTTTTTTATCCAATCACGGTAATTTATTTATAAATCATACTAACAGGTAAATATGCCCACTATATTGTATCTTATAAAATATATTACAGTACTCCCTGCCTAAGAAAAAACATCAGCCTGGGTCTGTTTAGCAAAAGAATATGCCTCCAGTTACATAGCTAAATAGAAATAAGAATTTGGATTTTCTGACCCCTTAATTATTTTGGAATTCTATAATAGCTTTATCAACTGTTATTTATATCTGTTCAAATCTTTCCAGGTTGATGACCATGAATCTTAACAGTGACTTGTGGTTATCTGTGGGATGGAAAAATGTGATGAAGTCCAGATCTATTCTACGATCTGTGCTGCTGACCCATTCAGGTTAATTCATTTTGCTTGGGGGTGTTCTCTCACCCCTCAAGCAAAAAAGCATTCTAGAGGCTTATCTCCTCATATTGAGCACTTGTGTTGTTGTTGTTGTTTTGCTTCTGCAAAGTTGTCATTTAGGAAGGTGTCAAAGAGCACAGCAGGGCCTTGAACTTCATTTGTCCTGTGCTGCTATTTTAACATATAATTAAGCCATAGTTAGTTAACGAACATACTCAAATAAACCAGAGTCAGTGATGTGACCAAACAAAAAAATTATTTGGTTTATTCTTGGCTTGTTTTTCTCAGTCCTGTCAAGAAAAATTGAGATAGCTACAGCAGGGTTGTTTCAAACTTGATTTCATTGAGGGCTGCATCAGGATTGTGTTTGACCTTGGAGGGGTCGGGGGAGCAAGGTCAGGGGTGTGTGGCTACTGTAGTCTCCTGCAGCCCTCTGTCACCAAAAACAGAGCTTGGGGAGGCTGTGTGCAGCCCACCCAGGCTCCGTTTTCAGCCACAATGGCCTCCTGCAGCCCTCTGCCAGCAAAAACAGAGCCCAGGGGGCTACATGCAGCCCTCCCAAGCTCAGTTTTCACTGGCAGAGACACCGCAGGCTGGTCCTTCCTTGTTTCCAGGGTGGGCCTGCAGGCCAAATGTAAGCATCCCATAGGCAGGATCCAGCCCCCAGACCTTGAGTTTGACAGCTCTGAGCTAGAGGTTCAGCAATAGTTAAATATGGAAACTGCAAATAGAGCACGCATACTGTTTACACAAGATCACAATTGCAGCCAAGAAACAAAAGCTTTGAACTGATTAGATTTAGTCAAGCAAAATCATATTACTATATGATAAAATAGCTTTACTGTACAGCAATACTTACTTTACTGTACTTTTATTTCAGATTTGGCTCATCTTAGCCATACCAATTTTTTTTCCATGTATTTTTTTGTTATAAAAAATAGACTGTGCTTAACACAACCTGGTATTTGGTAACAGACAAGAAAGCAAATATTGCTGTAGAGCAGTGTTTTTCAAACTTGTCAACTTTAAGATGTATGGGCAACTCCCAGAATTCCCAGTCAGCATGATGGCTGGGTAATTCTGGAACTTGAAGTCTACATATCTTAAAGTTGCCAGGTTTGATACAGTTCCTTATCAGACTTTAAGATGAATATTTGAGGTTAGGAACTCTAAAAATAAGGATATTATATTTTAAAATGCAGAAAGATAGATTTTTTTTGCAAAAAAATTGCATCACTTAATAGTTCTGATCGTGTGGAATAGGACTTATCTACATTTATGTGGCAACTTTTTCTGAAACAGAAGCTCATCATTATCCAACAGCAAAAGGATCTTTTAAAAATCTGCTACCTTAAAAATCTTATCATATAAACATATAGAATAATCTGAACAGGAATCTCATACAGTTAATATTAACATTGAAACAGTGAAAAAATGAATATTTCATGGTACTGAAAGCAATATACTGTAATACAGAGTGCAAGCAGCAGCTGATTTTCTACTTAATCGATTTATAATTACATATTCAAACTGCTGTCAAAAGATGGGGCCATTATTCAGTTGATGGATCCAAGTTGCAGCTAATGGTGGAAAAACGTGTGATTATACCAACATATTGATTTACTTGCATGTTTATTCTCTACTGGGGGGAACAACATGATCATTTATGGACCACTGTCTAGCTTCGGAAATTGAAAATATCAGAAGAAGTGATTACCCACTGTTGTAACACTGCCAAGAAAACTGCATGGGTTTCCATCTGTTCACTGTCATAGATGTACCTTTTTATGCATGTTTTTCTGCAAAGTGCTGTGAACAACAACAATCTAATGGACAATGAAGAGTATACCTGAAGCAGAATCCTGCACTTTACAAAAAAATGACAGCTTCAGCATCTTCCCAAAATTTAGCGCATTCATCCAATTCTGCAACCTTTTTAACCAGTTGAAGAAAGAACCTTCCTATTGTTGGAATAAATCCATTGTTTCAATTGAAATAACAAACTCTTAGCATGAACTTCTGCTTCTCACCTGGGGAAAAAATTAACATTTTTATTGAGTTATTTCCTCAAAGAACTCAGAATTGGCCGCTTTTAAAGGTATTTTTAATTTTGCAAACTGGGGATGCCTAAACATTTTAAATTATAAATTAATATAAACAATGTCTTAACATATTTAATATAAATTATTAACCCACAAATGACAACTTAATTAACATAAGCAAGATATCTTTAATAACAGAAGCAAGGTCTATGGACAAGAGACCAAGCCCAGCACCACCATATTCCCAGGAGAACTGAAAGCCTGATTAGTTTTCTCCATTACAAAGTGATCATGTTTCCTTTTGTTATTGAACGGCCTTTGATAAGAAGCTTACAACTCTTAATTATATCTTTATTTTACAACAATTTAATTCTATCCAATTATTCTATCATTTCTTTCAAGAAGAAAAAATTTATTAAATCTAATTATAAGATATAGAAGGATTTTTTTGACACTTGGACCTCCTTTTTTTTACATAATCAAATTAGAACAAAAGACCAGTTTAAGTTACTGGGAAAATAGCTATTAGAACCTTGATGCTAGTTAAACTTTTAACTCATGATTTTCTCAACCAGATGCCTCCTGTGATATAATGCTGCCTTGATCTATAGATTCTAGTGGCTTCTTGTTCTTTTCATTCTAAGTGAATGTGTCTAGGGATGTCCTATCCAGGAAATTACTACATTATTAACTTCCTTCTTGAAAAAATTTATTCCTCTGAGGCATTGCAATCATGGGACAAATTTCAGCAGCAGCTCATGGAAAGATTGCCATATTCATTTAAAATTCTGGTTTCCAAAACAAATGTATACCCTCTCTACTTCTAATTTTTTTTAATTTAAACATAGGGAAAGACGTATCAATATTATTTTCTCTGGCTAATACTTATGTTGTTTTAAAAATCAAATGGCTATTTAAAAGTGTTTCTGTGTGTGTGTGTAAAAATAGTGGCTTGATAGTTGTTTTTTAGTGAAAAAAAAGACCAGCTCTGACATTTAGCATATGTCTACAAAATATGAAATCAAATACTTCAGATTTGAATCATGTAGGCTAGGTAAAGTTAAAGTGGATAGCAGGATTCTTCTGTGTTACTGAATAGGGATTTATCTGACAACAATGGAAACGTGATATATATTTAGCCAGAATTTTTAGATATTCTAGTTGGAGATGTTAGAAGGATATGTTTTAAATGGAAAGGTTAATGACAGCGAAGACTTGATAACACACCGTGAAAAAAAACTTCTTAAATATCTCCTAGTTTAGGGCTGTCAAACTCGTGGCCCATGGTCTGGGTGTGTCACATGCTGGTCACACCTATGCCCACTTTAGCAAAGGGGGAAAATAAATCACGATATGTCATGTGATGACGCCGTGATGACACAAGTTTGATACCCCTGTCCTAGTTGATTCTTTTAGCTTCTGGAGATGGATTTGTTTTCAGGTTTGTAAGGAATTATAACTTTTCAGGTCCAAAAAAGTGTTTTGTTTGCTTATCAAAGACTTATTTACATTTGATTTCTAGTTTCCAATTGACCTCATATGGGCTGGACAGAGGCAGCCAAAGTGCTGCATTGGAGGCTGCAAAATGCTCCAGTCTGATCTATCTTTTAAAAACTCAGAGCATGAAGTTGTGTCAGCAGATAAATTAGAAGCAGGACCCCAATCACTGGATTGGTGGGAACACACAAGTACTACAATTAAAAATAGTCCTGCTTAAAAAGAAGATAAGCAGACAAAAAATTATCTATCTTCATAACCTTACTACCTCAAGGCCATTTTAAGGGTAAATAATTTAGAAGAAACAACAAGCTTTATTTTCAGAAGATCCATGATTAAAAAAAAGAAAAGATGCATAGTCAAAGAACAAAAGGAAAAAGACAAGGAACTGAAAGTACTTGGAGAAAGAGGATAAACTAAAGAATGTTCTTTTTAAATTCTATGAATATCTAAATGCAAAGAGAATAGAATGAAAGACAATTCAGAGGTTAGGCAAGAAAAGAGAGGATTGTGGATAGAATTGAAAAGGCAAAAAAGTCATCAAGTAGTTATGGTGTTTCTAGTCAGCAAAGGAAGAAGGAACTATATAATTCAATTTCCCCTTAAAGTAAATTAAGCAAAAGTCTTCTTGGATAAGAGAGATCATCAGCAAGAAAGAAATTACAAATGTGAGCATATCTTTATATGCTTTGATACTACACAAGGATTTATACAGATTGTCTTTGAAAGATGTGGGTATTACCAATTACAGGTGTTAGCAATAGAATAGGTATAAAGGTAAAGGTAAAGATTCCCCTCACACATATGTGCTAGTTATTTCCAGCTCAAGGGGATGGTGCTCATCTCCATTACAAAGCTGAAGAGTTAGCACTGTCCAAAGACATGTGGCTGGCATGACTAAATGCCGAAGGCGCACAGAACGCTGTTACCTTCCCACCAAAGTAGTCCCTATTTTTCCACTGGCATTTTTATATACTTTTGAACTGCTATGTTGGCAGAAGCTGGGACAAGTAACAGGAAATCACTCCATTTTGTGGTGCTAGGGATTCGAACCGCTGAACTGCCAACCTTTCTGATCAACAAGCTCAGTGTCTAAAGGCCAGGTCACATTGCCCGACGGATGCAAAACGTATGTAAAAAGGACACAGCAGACGAGCAAATTTTCCATCCATTGTTATCCACTCTCAAAAGTGCCCCAAATTTGCATAAACAGAGCGGACAACAACGGACGGGGGGAGGATGTATCGCAGATGTAAAATGGATGCTCAATGGAAGCCTAGCGGATGAAAGTGGATGGAAGCAGATGGCACGTCCGCAGGGCTTCCGGGGGAGCATAGCAAAGCGGACACGTAGAGAAAGAGTGGATGCGTAGCGTTTGAAGCGAATGCAGAGCGGATGCGTAGCGGATGCAGAGCGGATGTGTAGCGGATGACGTGGATGCATAGCGGATGCAGGGCGGATGCATAGCGGATGCCTAGCAGATCACTGCGCATGCAGGGAGGATGCATTGCATCAGTCCCACAGATATAAAAGGAGGCAGCTCGCAAGCAGGTCACCATTCAGAGGAAAGACCTACTGCCACAGACATCTTCATCAGAGACCATGGGGAAGAAGAGGAAGCCTGTGCCATCTTCTGCCAGCCCTGGCAAGAGGGATAGATCCACCATCCCACCCCCTGGTGCTGACTCTGCTGCTGCTGCTGCTTCTTCTGCTGCTGCTGCTGCTTCTTCTGCTGCTGGTGCTGCTGCTGCTTCTTCTGCTGCTGGTGCTGCTGCTGCTGGTGGTGTGCTTCTCCTGCTGCTGGTGCTGGTGCTGCTTCTCCTGCTGCTTCTCCTGCTACTGCTGTGGTGGACCAGCCCCAAAGCCCTGAAAGCCCTGATACTGAAGGCCCTGCCAGAGGGAGGAAGAGGCAAGGCAAGGAGAAGGAGAAGGGAGAGAGGGAGCAGTACTCCATCGCAGAGGAGCATGAGGAGGAGGTGCTGGAGTGGCTGAGGGAGAACGAGTACCTGTGGAGGAAGGGCCACAGGCTCTATCGAGACACCAAGCAGAAGCAGGTGGCTTGGAGACAGAAGGCGGAGAGCCTGGGCTACACTTCAGATGTCCTCCTCAGGTGGTGGAAGCATATGCACACCTGGTACGGGAAGCTGCACCTGAAGAAGTCTGGCCAGGCCGCGGTCAAGCTCACCAACTGGGAGACCTATGTCATGGCAAAGTGCAGCTTCCTGGAGGGTGAGGTCCACCACCGAGGAGCAGCCCCTCTGTCTACCCTCACTCTCAGGCAGCCCACAGACAGCCAGTCCTCTTCTGGCCAGGAGACAGCAATCGTGTCCGGGCAGGTGTCCACAGAGCGCCCCGCGACAGAGACCTCCCCCGACAACTGCACACCTCATGCCAGAGGACGTGGAGGATTCTCTCACACACATGGAGCAAGAAGAAGCAGCAACCACCAGGGACCAACCCACACCCACCCTCAGCTCCACCTCCACAAAAAGCAGGCAGAGAGGCAAACCGGAGGGACAGAGCCACACTGTCCTGCTGGAGATCAGGAACACCATCAAGACAAGCACAGATCTCCTCTCTCAGCTGGTACACTTCGAGATTCCATCCTCAAACTGCAAGCCCTTCCTCACTTACGTGACCCAGACCCTCATGGACATGCCCGAGCCCCAGTACCAGGTGATGATGGAGAGGATCATCGGTCTTCTGCACAACCCTCCAGGCCCAGCTGAACCTGCTCCCACCCACTCCAGGTCTGCTCCTCCACCCCAGGCGATGTCACAGCCCTTCCAAGGCTTTCAACAGCCCCTCTCCTACCAAGGCTATGGCTACCAGGACTTCCCTCAACAGAGGCAGCCCTTCCCAGTCCAGGCACAGGTTCCTTGCATGCCATAGGTGCCACCGATACCACCGATGCCACCGATACCACCAACGCCACAGACTTCACAGATGCCACTGACGCCACAGATGCCACTGATGCCACCGATGTCACTGATGCCACCGATGCCACAGATGCCACCAATGCCACTGATGCCACTGATGCCACCGATGTTTCCTCGCATGCCACAGATGCCTCACCTCGCCCAGCTGCACACCAGACATCCCTACTACACTCCTCCTTCCTCCACCCCACAGCCAAGCCCAACCTCAGAACATCTGTCATCGGTCCTGTGCCTGACATCCCAGGTCCTGGATGAAGGGCCTCTCAACCTCACTGGGCTGAGCCAGCTTTCTGAGAGCTTTCTGAACACACCATCTCCTGTTGTCCTCTTGGGGCCAGACACCCCAATGGGGCCTCAGACCAGCACTCCAGCCACTGCCACCTCCACAGTCCCTGTCCCCTTTACACCTGAGACCATGGACATGTCTCAGAGTGACTGAGAACATTGCCAGAAACTGAGTTGTTACCTGTTGATTTTATCATCGCTTGAGAAACTTTTCTTGGTTCCTTTTGCTTTTTAAATAAAGTCCTACACTTTACTTAACTGTTATTAATAAAGGTTATCTTTGCTTCACACACTTGAGTCATTTTTTTTTACTTAATAAAGTCTTGGTGGAAAGTTTTAGAAAATGGTTAAGCCTTTGCATGCTTATGGGATGGGCAGGGATACCTGTGGGATGGGTAATAGCTGTGGGATGGGTAATAGCTGTGGGATAGATAAGCCTCCAGTGCAAGCATAGTGGGACTGTATGGTCCACCTCCCAGGTGCCACACCTATGGCTCTTTATTATCAATAACAATTTAATGATTGATGCACACATTTCAACATAAACAAAACTCTTTATTCATGGCCTATTCATTGTAAGGCCACTCAACATACATGGCACAATCTCATTAGTGTGATGAGACAGGCTCAAGGAAGCATCCATTAAACATCTACCATCCTGTCTTGCCACTCCACTGCTCCAGCTGGGGAGTTGCACCAGTGTTTCAGGAGGTTGCGCTGCTTCTTCCCTTCACGTGAAGCTCTGTTGGGGCCTGGTACATCCACAGTGTCAATTAGGTTTCGCCCTTGCCTCCATTCACTAGGTTCCATGTCCCCATTGCCTTGTTGACAGTCCACAAGCCTGTTCTGCAACATTGGGTAGTGGGTGCGCATGAGATTGTGCAGAATGCAACAACGACTTCGTCAAACATGGCTGGCGGCATCCTCATGAAGTTCTGGAATGCATGAGTGTTTTCGTTCCTCAGCTCCACCATCAGCTTGTCATAGAGTCCAAACTCCGCTCTTCTAACCCGATCCATCGTCGGACCCAGACACTTCTTGGCTGCCTCCTTTTCTTCCTGCAGAAAAGGTGAAAGAGCCTGAAGAGGGCTTGGTTCTGGTGTTGAATGATGGTGGCTACCAAAAGGAGTGTGCGATGATCCATGGTGGAGAAGAATGGATGCTGTTGAAGAGCAAGAGCAAGGCTGAAGAGGTCTGCACACCAGGGCTGCTGGACTGAAAGTGAGATCCAGGTGATTTCCTCCCCCTTTTTATAGGAAATGTCAGTTTTCCACTAGGTGTCCTTCCACATACTCCAGGCATCCTCCAGACATCCTAAATATCCGAGATATGTCACCTATACGAACGTTTTTTCCATTTTAATGCTTTTTATCCGAAATGCATCCGCTTTCATCCTTTCTACATCCATGCTACTAATGCTGTGTGTCCATTCCGTGTCCGTTTTGCTTCCTCCCTATGTCCGTTTTCCGCTGGAGCAGATTTGAGTTGTGCAGATGCGCAGCGGATGCCTAGCAGATATAGCAGATATAGCGGATGCATAACAGATGACAACGGATGTATAATGGATGTTCCCCGTATGCGTAGCGGATGTATAATGGACGCGTTGGACACTTCATCCACTCAAAAAGTTTTGTGCAGCTCAAAACATTTTGAGCGGATGAAATCACAGTAGACGGATGCTGGACAGATAGAGAGTATGAAAAACGTATGCAGTGTGTACACAACGGATGCATCACGTTTTCCAACGGATGACAAGCTTTTTTGTCCATTTTACATCCTCTTTGCATCTGTTGGTGCAGTGTGACATGGGCTTTAGCTACTGAGCCACCGTGTCCCACTAACCGGTATAATCTTAGCCAAATGAAAAGTTGGAAAGGTAGCTGTTCAATTTACTGTAACTTAATTTTTATTTCACAGGAAAGTAACTAGAAAAATGTTTTTTCAGCTGAAAACAAGATAATTGACAAAATAATTCAATATAATACAATATAAGACAATGGCAAAATAATTCAAAATAATGACACTTTTTAAAAAAAAAATTTATTTGGGTTTTCACACATACAAAATACAAGTAAAAAATCTTTTTTGAAAATGGCATGATTCAGGGTCGAACTTCTTTATGTAGACACAAAACTCAATTTCATGCTCATTTTTGTGTTCTATTCCATATCTCATATTATTCTACATTTTCTCAATAGTTTTTCCCCTCTTTTAATTTTCTCAATTTTATTTTGTTCATCTCATCTCAATTTAAATCATTATATTTATACTTTTGTCTGTTCTGTTTCAATTTCATATTATCTTTTCTCATTAAACAAATTTTCTCCTATAGTTACTAATTGGAGTATGACACCTTTATATCTTTTAATTACATCCATTCAATTCTTATTGAAACTTCAATATATGCCTTAAGATTATGACCTTCAAAAAATACATAATACATAACTTCCAATTGAATTCTGCTTAGTACATTCTTATAATACACATGATATTCTTTAAAAAAAAAGATTATAAAAAAAAAATTATATAAATATATATAATTATAAACCCTCATTCCATTCCAGTTCAGTTCTATCATTAATAATCATTAAAATCTTAACATCTTTAACACTTGTTTTCAATTAAATATCATACTTCCTTAAAGCCACATATAATCTCCATAATTATTATGGAGATTATTATTTTTTCCCTTATTTCTCTTCACATATGTTTTGTAAATCATTAAATATTCATTTTGTTACATTTATTTATTGACAAACTTTCCACTGAATTACGATAGCTATTTTAATCATACATTGTTTCATATTTTCTAAAATTATTTCAGTTTCTAATATAACAATACTATCTTATGTACCTTTGCAGAATCCCTTTTTCCATTAAATTTTCACCCATTATCTCTAAATAGACCCTGTTTCTCTATATTTTGTTTTTGTCCTTTATAACTTCTTTTCCTTTCTTTCTTCCCTCTCATCTTCTCCCTACCCTTTTTACCCCCTTGTCTCCCTACTTCTAATTCTCTCTTCTGCATTTCCCTTTTCTGTTGCTTTCTGATTTTATACTTATTTTTCACTTTATTTTTTTTGAGTTGTTTTTCCCAATCTTAAACTTTCCATTCTCTTTCCCCCCCTTTCCTTTTCTCCCCTACATAAAATTACTTGTTCATTAAAGATGGCTTCTTCTTTGTCGCAATCTTCTTGTTCTGAAGGCATTTCTTGTTGTTTCTCATAATTCCAAATATCCATTTGTAAAAATTGAAATACAAAGCCAAAAGAACCTCTCCCTTCTTGTGCATCTTCTTTGTACTTTTTAAGTTCTATTTTCAGTTCTTCTAAAAGTGGAGCTATTTTAAACAGTTTTAAACAACCACCCGATTGATTTTAGTCGTTCAAATACACTAACCAAAATCCAGAAATCAAGTAATCCAAATAGTCCCAAGTTATTTCTTCTTATTTCTTTTTCCACTTTTTCTTCCTGGGGTTTTTGTTGTGATATTTCAGTTAGAACGTATCTTTTGGAAGTCTTGCTGAGATTTTGCTGTAAGTTCTTTTTAATTCCAGGCAGTCTCCTCCCTTCCAGATCCTACCCTTTTATTCTTTTTCTCTCCTTTCCTGTTTTCAAAAGCTTTTGATTATCCAGAAATCTTTACTATCCCTTTGATTTTTTTATTTTCAGCATTAAATGTCTATTAATGTCAATAATTAATGGATTTTTTTCCAATTTCTTGCTTGGAAAATGAGCCTCTTCGGCGACAGACCGAAACTTCATCTCTGCAAGGCTTCAATCCGTGCTTGCCGCTGGAGCACCCCGAGCGGGCTGGTTTAGGGGCTAAGCCACCCCCATAGAGGTGGTGAAGGGGGGGGGAGACTGCTTGCAGGGTTGAGGAGAGCTGCATCTCTCCTCTTCAGCTGGCCATTTCTCCCTTCCCTGAAGGTGGTTGTAGTGGTGGTCAGAAATCACCACCACAAAGAAGAACTCGACCGGAAAAGAATGTGTAGGAGGAAGATAACAAAATAATGACACTTTGAATGGTTGGAATCTGCTGGGTATTTGCTGTTTTGGCAGTGGCAGCATTATGGGGTTCTGCAAAATGACTATCCTTTTGTCATTAGTTTACCGTGTGCCAAAAATAAACTCTGTTCAAAATCTTGTATTCACATTTCTTTCCTGTTTCAGAAATCAGCTCTCTATGCTGATACTTACACCATGAGGTATATATTGGTTTCAAACTGTAAATAGTGTCACTCTGTAAGAAATATTTTGCCTCTTCACATTTTTGGTTATAATCTATCTCTTCATTCTATAAGTTTATCCTAAAACGTAGATTTAAAGTCTCATTTAATATCTACCAGGAATATTTCTTGATTTTATATAGATGAAGGTGTTCTTACATTCATTTGGTGAAAGACAGCAGGGTAACCTAATCTCTGAATATAAGCAGATAAATTAGCTGACTTTCTGCCTGTTAAGTTACAATAGGAGCATAAAGAATTCAGTTTTGAAAAGACCGATCTGCCATATTTTTCTCTATGATCATTGCAATCTGTGGCCTATGGATTTTCTCCAGCCCCCAGAACTAATTTGTATTGAATAACAATGAAAATTAGTAGCTCAGTCAATTTTAGCAGCATCATTGATGAAAAAAAATATGAATGGCAATGGCAATAAAAACAAAAACCATCTCTGAGACAAAATAAACCCATTGCCATTTTAAACCCCCAATCCTGAAACACTGTTCAAAACAGATCAAACATTTTTAGCCCATACCCTTATGGTATTAACATATCACCAATCATCTCCCTATCAGCTCCTGCAGCTGGAAAAAAAATCCTTAGAGCAAAGAACCAAGCCACAAAAAGGTTTCCCACCCTACTTTATATTAGATGCATGCATAATTAAAATATTATTGTTGATAAAACTGGAGTGATCAGGAGTGTCTGTGACTTGATTTTAAAAGCACTGAAGTGGATGCTCTGTGCATACCTTAAAATTAAGAGAAAATTGATCATATAAATAAAAAATCCTAATTGAAAGCATGGTGATCTTGCTTTCTATTTTATATGTTCATCAGCTTGCAGATATAATGAGAATCTTAGACTCATTAATCTGACTGTGTCAGACTAATTCATTTACAGATGGTAGAAGATAGTCAACATTCTGTTCCGATCAAGTCTCTGTGTTCTGCAAAATTTTACTACTTTATTGTATATGAGGAGTTTTGCCAGTACAAACTCTCCAAAGTAGGGAGCAATAAATTTGGCATTTTTTGTTTGCTTCCCATAGAAAAAATATAATTAAACTTTTAAAAAATTATTTTTGTACTTTTACAGGCATGATCACTTTTCTTGTATTTGATTCCTCAACTCCTTATATTAATCTATCTTCCCTTAGCTCCATTTACTAGTTGCTAACAGAACCATGGACAGCAGATTCTTGTTTTCTAGTACACTATTATGAACTCTGAACTACACTATTATGAATTCCTTTGAAAATTACATATGTGGTTTTTTGAAGGTTTAAAATAATGATAGACACATGTTTAAAGCTGTTGAAGTTTTATCACTAAATGTATATCAAAATTGTTATGATATCTAGTGCTTTCAAGTTGGAAGAGATCACACTTTTTCAAGTGAAACATGGATTTCAGGACTGTACTGAAGAGATAGTTTCTAAAATGCAACAAACCATTAGAGAAACTGAAATTTTGTAGTTCAAGGCATGACTACTTCACTCTCATTCTCACCTTTGTTTATTCTCCCTTCTTTTTCACACAATAATGCTTGGGTAAACTGTATGTATGTAATACATACTCTAAACCAAACTCTAAACCAAAGTTTAGAGAAGAGCTCTAAGCTAAGTTAAATGTTACAGTTATCTGTGGATCCTAGAAAAAGCAGTGTAATGTAATAATTAGAGTGTTAGAATATGTTCAGGAAGATGCAGTTGAAATTCTATTTAATTATACAGCTCACTAGGTTATTCATCTTTGCTGTCCAGTGGAATCAAAGAACTTTAAGGTTGTCAAAGTTCAAATAAAAAAACAATTTTAAAAATTTGTCACATAAAAACATCATTTTTGTCATCTGTGAATTCTACAGTATCTGCAAGGAACTGTTGAGTCATATTTTGCTTGATTTTAATTTTGTTTTTCAGTGGGAGAAGGACTTAGTTTGCTACTTAATAATATCTTGTCATTGGCTCAGTAATTTTCTTTGCAGCTTGTTGTAACTTAATACACTGCAATGCATTGACATTGAATTTTCTGTAGTACCAAAGTCAGAATTTTAATAAGTTACAAGTTACTTGGCCATAGTTGTATGTATTCATATCTTATTGAACTTTCAGGTTTCATATTTTCTCTTAATCTCTTTTCTGCAGTCTTTATATGTGCATTTTCCATGTGTTCTTTAAAATCACAGCTCTTAGTGAATGGGGCTTAGATATGGCTAGAAAAGGGATGACGAGATCACTGCAAATCCTCAGAATTTACATAAGATGCCACATGATTCCAAGCACTTTTAAGCTTCTCTGCCTGAATATTAATTAAAATATTTAAATGAGTGACATTTAAAGGTGAATGAAAATTACTCTTCTCATTTTGCTAAGAATCATTTGCCAGTATTAAAACATGGCTACAAGTAGCACACTAACCTCCAATTAAAACCTTCCACTATCTGTATCAAAGAAGCAGAATTTTAGCAACAGGCAGAATAGTTTCTTGTAATTTTGAGGAGGCAACCAATGTAAATTGTACAAGGCCTAGAATAGGGCATGTTTTGTTAAAAAGCCTTCAAACATGCTGAAAAATCTTCCTGGCTTCCATCTTTGATATGATCTCACTCATTTTGCAACCATCAAGCCTTTACACTTGGGTAGAACCATCAGTTCTACACAAATGTGAAGTTTGTCTCCCAAAGGTTCCCTTCTTCTGCAGTGAGATTCAACAAGAAGGAGATTATATTACTATCATCTTGACACAAACAATTCTACTTAGTTGAACCTCCTTCTGAGTATATATGTATCAGATTGCCAAGTTAAGATATGGGTGAGCCTCTAGAACAACATGTTTCAATATAAAGTGTTTTTATTCAAAGTGCCAGCGAGACGTGGCCCTTTCCAGGATTGTATTTTTCCTCTCTATTTCTGCATGTTTAGGTTCATCTTTCAAATATCAATCAGAATTTCATGGTGATTTAGCATAATCAATTCTTACTGAACTGTCATTGTTTCCTTTCCCATTTTGATTATTTTTCCTTAAAACCTGTTACTACTTTGTGTGAAGTAGCCTTTCAAGAATCAGAGAAGACAAAGCTCTTCTCCTGGGTGTTGGACCAAGATGTTAGATGAGCCCCTTTTGTTGAATAAGTGAAGGCTTGCTATATCTAATAGGAACTATGTATTTCTGTGGCTAGGTGTTATGAGTTATATGGTTTAATTTTGTATTTATTTTTCATTTTGTTATTTTTTATTGATGTATACCACCCGCAGTTCCAATCTACAATCTACAAATCTGTAAAATAAAATGACAAATAGAAGTCTCTTGAATTTGTTCCTACTTCCCTTTTATATGTGGATGACATTGTTTGGGCTATGCAAGGATGAGCATTTTAGAAATTTGAATGGACTCTTAGAATTTATTTATCTATTCATTTATTTACATTGATCAAATTAATACATAAGAGCTGTGATGGTGCAGTGGTTAGAATGCAGTACTGCAGGCTACTTCTGCTCACTCCCTGCAATTTGGCAGTTCAAATCTCACCAGGCTCAAGGTTGACTCAGCCTTCCATCTTTCTGAGGTCAGTAAAATGAGGATCCAGATTGTTGGGGGACAATATGCTGATTCTGTAAAACACTTAAAGAGGCTGTAAAGTTCTGTGCAGTGGTATAAGCCTTAGTGCTTTTGCTATCAAATTAATATATTGCCTATCTCGCTATCTGAGTGGCTCTAGGTAGTTTACAGGTAAAAAGACAATAAAATCTTTACAGCAAAAGAAAAATTTAAAAGGATGGAGAGAGCATCCTCAAGCCACCAACCACCCTCAAGGTTGCATACCACTATTGCTTCCCCCATGCTTGTTGATTTAACTAAGTCTTAGTATTCTTCTGGAAAGCTGACAGAGGCATCAATCTCATGTATCACCACTGCTGGTCTTCTGATCCTTTTCTACTACCACAATGTCTGGTTGATTGGCAAATTGACTGGCCTGTCTGGATCTGGAAATCCTACAGAATTTTAGCCCTGTTATTCTTCATGACTTCCTGTGGAATCTCCCATCTGGACTAAGAGTTTAACTCATACATTGTGCAAATATTTCTGTACTTAGTGCCAGCTTCTTTTGCAGTGTATTCTGATACTGTTTGCATCTTTCATCATGCCACTGTGTGTTGGACTGTCTTTGATGGCTCTCTGTATACTCCCCACCCACCTATTTTCTGGTTGGTTATAAATGTAGGGTAGAAATGCCCATATATTGTGAAGAGTTTCTGGTCTTAATGCTGATGGAGTAGAAATGCCAGCAGATCGCAGAGCACTCTCTCTCTCTCTCTCTCTCTCTCTCTCTCTC
>BLBF01000010.1:35373863-35389437 GCA_015471245.1 Laticauda colubrina | reverse complement strand
TCTCTCTCTCTCTCTCTCTCTCTCTCTCTCTCTCTCTCTCTCCCCCCTCCCTCCCTCCCTCCCTCCCCCTTTTCCTCTGATATGTAGATTGCTGATTACTCATAACTGAAATATAGAATGTCTGAGGTTTTTTCTGAAGTGAAGCAAAGTGCTCAGCCAAAAATATCTCAAGCAAAGAGAAAATTGTCGAATCATGCCTCTTCAGCTCATAGCAGTGACAACTGAGCCACAAAATACTGCGTTACTGAACAGTTTCATATGCAGGCAGGGAGGACCAGAAATGTCACTATTTTTGTTATTATTGTGCCCTGTTATTATTATATCCTATTTTAAATGTATGGAAACATTTGAGGAAGACGTGGGAGATGCATCTTCAGAAGTACTGAAAAAAACATGTTAAATAAGTTATCATTTTTACTATTATATTTCATTAATGTTTTTGGATTACTTGAATATTATGGATTGGATTTAGACTGCAGTTGTAAATCAAGAATAAAGCTTTATCAGAATCAGTATAATAATGTTCATAACAAATCAACAACAGACTTTATGCTCATTTATTTAGAAGTACCATTCAGTGATCATGAATTTAAATAAAATTTTAAAAAAGTTGTAACCTATGATTAACTGAAAAAATACACATGGAAATATTTCTATAAATAATTTTTATGCTTCCTAACTTCCATATTATTTTAGCATTTAGGAACAAAGAAGTACATTGTGCTTTTGTGCTTTTGTTTTCTACAGAGGTATTTTTATCAGTAAGCAATACCATTACATATCATGTCATCTCCCATATTAAAGTGATCATTCACTTTTTTGATCATAACTATAATACAGATTATCTATCACAATTATAATTCAGATGACAATTCACCATATTGTGAAAAATATAGCCCACATTAGGGTGCAATATTTATGTATTAAGAAATAAGTTTCTGGAGCATTATCCCACAGATGTTGGTTTAGGATTCCAGCCACAGAGTAGTAAAAAAAGAAGGTTTTACAGTAAATGATGTCACTTGATTTTATTCTTGTGCCAAATTTCTTTCGCTTGAAAGATAAGTCTGAAATAAATAAGCAATGATAAATCTATTTTTATTTTACCACTTTGAAAATTATCCCAACTGTCATATTGTAAATTCAAGTGCTGTCCTCTAACATAATTTCTAATTAAAGTATTCCTGGACTTCTTAAAACTTAGAGGTAATCTTAGCCATTTTGGTCTAGTGGTTAAGGCACCAGGTTAGAAAGTGGCAGATGGTGAGTTATAGTCCTGCCTTTGGCATGAAAGCCAGTCACTCTCCCTCAGCCCAACCCTCCTCACAAGGTTGTTGTTGTGAGAAAAATAGGAGGTAGAAGAAGTATCAGGTATGTTCTCCACCTTGAATATTTTTAAAAATAATAAAGGTTAAAAAAATAAATGAATAAAAATAATGGATGACTATCCCAATGCATTGAAAATAAATGAATCAGCCCAGAAAAAGGCATAGACAAAATGGGATAATAAAAGGACTTGGCAAAGTGTAATTTTAGCAGCTGGTATTATGATAAACTGTGCTTTTGTATCTGGCCATATTTTTTAAAGGCAGCCATTCTGTCAGCACATTAACATCATCCAATAGAGGGTGCCTCAATGCCCAACAAAGTTGTCTACTCCTGCTATGAACAGCTTAGCTACCATATAATTGTTAGCAATCATATGCTCTAGAACAGTGGTGGCTAACCTTTTTGGGCTCCTGTGCCAAAAATTGCGCGGGTGTCAGTGTGCCCACACTTGTGTGCCAGCACCCAGAATGCAATGCGCGCCCCATGTCCCCTGTGCATGCTCACACAATTCCCCCTCAACCTCACCCCTTACCTGCACTGTACCTCACAGCTGATTTTTCAGCTGGTTTGAAGCCTTTTTCAACCTTCCAGGGGCTTGGAAAAAGCCTCTGCAAGGCCTTTCAGGATGAATTATAGGCCTGTTTCATCACTTCCAATATTATAGGAAGTAATGAAACAGGCCTATAATTCAGTCTGAAAAGCCTTGCAGAGGCTTTTTCCAAGCCTCTGAGAGGACGAAAAAGGCCTCAAATCAACCCCCCACCCCCAAATCTGCTGTGAGGCGTGCGCATGTGCAGTGAGGTAAGTTTGCCTGCCAGTACAAATGGCTTTGCCAAAGATTCACCATCATGGCTCTAGAAAATTGACCCTGAAGGATAATATAGCTGACTATTCACAAATATATGTTAAAAATCAACTGACAAATGCCCAGCATTTTTATATAACAGGCAACAAAATGCAAAGAAAGAATGACTCACATTTTTAATATATTTACAAAGATCTAGAATTCTTTTGTCTAGTTCTAACATAAAGTTCTCACAACAAAAATATTCTGTACTTTTTAAATTTAAATAACTTGCTGATATATAAAATGTTTTCAGCAAGCTAGAATTGTGTAAAGCTTTGAAGGATGCTTTGATTTTGAAGTTTCATATTATATCCTGTTGACATGATATACACAGGGCTATTAAATTGTAACTCTTCCACTGTGTTTTTCAAGAGCAATGTCCTGGAGAGCTATGCTTTATCATCTAGACTAGAGATGTTATAGTTTTGCTCTATTCCACAAAAAAACTGTCTCATATTCAGAATTCCACGTGTGAAATGAATACATGTTCATTTCAGCATGAAATAGTACTGAATAAAGAACAATTGTAAAGTTTTAGAGAGATTGAAATGTGCTGAATGTAGTGAATTTTTATTTACTGAGAATATTTTCTTTTTGTAGTAATATTATTGGCATATTCTTTTTAAAGGAATGGGATCTTATTGATAAATTAGGAGAGAAAGAAATATTTCACTGTCCTTTCGGTGACAGTGAAACATTACTCTACAAAATACATCTGGATATAGTTTGGCAAGACATACCAAAAGTAGGTCATGTGAAGTGCACATGATTATAAAATTGATGGAATGACATGCTA
This sequence comes from Laticauda colubrina, assembly GCA_015471245.1. Lineage (NCBI taxonomy): Eukaryota > Metazoa > Chordata > Lepidosauria > Squamata > Elapidae > Laticauda > Laticauda colubrina. Next base: position 35,386,465 of record BLBF01000010.1, on the reverse strand, counting down.
TAATAATAGATCTCATATCAGCAGGGATATACAACACCTCCGAGCTGTGAAAATAGCAGGCAAGACTTTTAAAATAAGTTAACCCTTATCACATTCTGCCTACATTTGCTCAACATACTTAAACTGAAACAGCTGAAGGCTGGTGTTATCCATAGACAACATGCTAAGCTCAGTTAGTTTTAAGCTTAGTTTTATTGTGGCTTGCATTATTGGAATGCAGCCTATTTGGGCAGTTTGTAGTAGTGATTCCTAAATATTTTAAAGATTGATATACTATTGGAATCCCTAAAACTGAGGAAATTTCCTTTTGAGTTTTGAGATTTTGGGGAAATGATTAAATATTATTTATACAAATTAACTTGTAGCCATGAAACCTTTGCAAATTTCTTAATATTCTTAATTAATCCTTCTTAATATAGCTAGATGAATAGAACATTTGCATGTGTCAAGACTGTATCATAGATTGAAAAGATGTATCTTAGTTCCCATTTTTATCCTGTTAATCTGATTACTGGCTCTAAGGGCTATTGCTAGCATTTCTAGAGCTAGGTTGAATAATAAAGATGATAAAGGACAACCCTTACTCCTTAAACTATGTTCTGGATTTGCATTGAAAACTATCCTATTGGGTTAATTTAGAAATCAATATTTTATGTTTTTGTAGTTTTTGGTCAGGGAGAGAAAGTAACTAGTGAATTTTGGATCTAGAAATAACGTTTTGTTTGCAACACTAAAAGACAAATATAAGTTATGCCCTGATTTGCATCAGACAGAGCAAACTACATACTTAACAAAATGTATAATTTAGAATTTTGCTGGTGGTCTGGAACAGGAAGATAAAAGTCTTATTCTTGTTCATCAAAAATCTTGATGTGAACTTTAGTTAAATAATTTGTCAGAGTTCCATTCATATTTCAGTTAAACTATGAATGATTTTAATATAATACTTTATGGCATGGATGATTGATCACTCAAATCATTTGCCATTGTTTCTGCCTCCTTTAAGAATGATTACTTTTAAAATCTAGGAAACTCTGAAAAAAGGGAGTAACATATATAATGCTTTTAAATATGAATATTAATCAAAAGCTATTTCAACTTGAATTTATGACAATTTAATCATACATAATGTTCCGTCCGGAAAGAAGCGTGTGAGACTGGGTTCCAACAATAAACTCTTTTATTAAACTCACTAAGCAATAGTAATGGAACAACAGACCAAGCCGCGGCAGCCCTTTTTATAGCAGCTTGCCCGCAGGTTGTGGCCAACGACACCGCTTTAACTGTTCCCACCATTTGGCAGGTTAACCGGATTGGTTCTCTAACAGCCAATCCGCGAATGGCCTTTTCGGCCAATCAGAATAGGGAACTTGGAGCCTACCAAGTTCCATACATAACACCCCTCCCCCCTTGGTTTAGTCCAATGTGCATCACGTAGTCACGATGGTAGGTGGGGCTTTTTGGAGTCCTGGTTGACCTACGCAGCTCAGTCTCAGCATGGTCTTCGAGTGGTTCAGACAGGATCGCTGTCTCTCTGGTCCTTCTCCATGGAACCTCCTGGAAGGGTGAGTCAGCCTTGCCGCTCCCGCCTGAGTCTCTCGGGCCAGTTGAGATGGCTCTGCCGCTCCCTCCTGGTTTGACCAGGTTGGTTGAGCTGGCCTGGCTGTTTCCTTCCAGGCCTCGCTTCGTTCTCCTGCTCCCAGACTTCTCATTTGGGGTTCATCTAACCATGAGTGCTCTTTTTGATTTGTTAGATAGTCTTTTTGTAATGTTTGTTGTCTTGTTATGGGAGGTTCATCTCTCCCTTTTTTATTATTTTGTATTTCCCCCCCTTCCTCGGTTATTTTTTGGTCGATTTTTTTTTTTTTTTTGGTTCTGTGGTGTTTTTTCGTTCGAGTTTGCGAGAATGAAGCTGGTCTATGTGCCGCTTCCATTCTCTACCATCGTCTAGGAGTAGTCGGTAAGATCGGGGGCCTGTAATTTGCATGATTGTGGCTGGAAGCCACAACAGTTCCCCAGTGAGGTTTCTCGCATAGACCAGGTCGCCAATTTCAAATGTTCGGTATTTCCTGGAGGAGTCGGGGGGGTTGTCCCAGGTGTAAGTGGGATGCAGTCTGTCTAGGTAGGAACTTAATTTCCTACCCATTAAGAGTTCTGGTGGGCTTCTGTTGGTTGTGCTGCTAGGAGTAATATGCTGTAGAGTTAGTAGTCGGTTTAGTTTGTCTTGCACGTCCCTCTTCTCCATTCTATCTAGGCCCTCCTTAGTGTACCAAACCATGTGTTCAGCCCTGCCGTTTGCAGCCAGATGGGCCGGCGCTGTTAAAGCATGTCGGATACCCTGGGCAGCCAGATACTATTCGAATGCTAACGCTGTCAACTGGGGCCCGTTATCTGACACCAGTACATCAGGCAGTCCATGTGTAGCAAAAAGTTTGTCTAACTGTTTCATTACTGCCTCGGTAGTTGTGGAAGCCATAAGGATGACTTCTAACCAGTTCGAGTAGTCATCCACAACTATTAGGAAGGTGTTTCCTTTGTTGGCCCAGCAAAGTCAATATGTAGTCTAGACCATGGACCCCGGGCAGTTTCTCATTCTCTGACTGATGCCTGTGGGGGGGGTAGGCCTCAATTTTTGACAGTCATGGCATGTTGCCACCCAATGTTCAATGGCTTTGTCCAGCCCTGGCCACCAGATGAAACTCCTGGCCAGGGCTTTCCTTTTGACTATGCCTGGGTGTCCCTCGTGCAACATGCACAGAACATTTTCCTGGTGACTATTTGGTTTAACCACCCTGTCACCCCATAAAATGCAACCCTTTTCGATAGACAGTTCGGTCTGTCAGGTGCGAAATGGCTTAAAAGTCTCAGTTTTGTTCTCCTCTGGCCAGCCCTTACTTACCCAATTCAATATGCGCGCTGTCAAAGGGTCTTTAGCGGTGGCTCTTGTGACTTCCGCTGCGGTTAGCGGCAGGTCCGGGCAGGTCTCTAGTTGTAATGTGGAGATGGTTGGAGCTGGGTCCTCTTCTGTGATGGGCAGCGGGGAACAGCTCAGGGCATCAGCATGTGTGATGGCTTTTCCGGGGCGATGAATCAGCATATAGGAGTAGGCAGCGAGGAATTCAGACCACCTTGTCATTCTAGGTGACAGAATGTTCAGGGTTGGCTTGTTGCCTGCTAGGATTCCTAAAAGAGGCTTGTGATCAGTGATGATTGAAAAAGTTCTACTGTAAAGATACTCATGGAATCTTTTGACTCCGGCGATGATTGCGAGGGCTTCTCTGTCGAATTGGCTATAATTGCGTTCTGACTTGGAAAACGTCTTTGAATAAAAAGTGACAAGTGCCTCACTGCCATCTGGTAGCTTGTGGCTCAGGATGGCGCTGATCCCAAAAGGCGATGCATCACAGGTGACTGTCAAGGGCAGGGTATTGCTATACTGGATTAAAACGGTGTTAGACGTTAATAGGTCTTTGATACCCTGAAATGCTGCTTGTTCCCAGTGCTCCCATGTCCAAGTAGTTTTTTTTATCTAGCAGCTGATGTAGGAGTTCTGCTATGGTTGCCTTATGGGGCAGGAACACATTGTAAAAATTTATGAGACCTAGAAATGCTTGAAGGTCAGTTATGTTCCTATGTTTAGGAGCGAGCGTCTTTGATTGCCTTTATTTTTTTTCGGTGGGGTGTATGCCTTGTTCATCGACTAAATAGCCCAAAAACTCAACCTGGTTGGTGGCTAGATCACATTTCTCTTGTTTTACTTTGAGGCCTGAGTCTCTAAATCTTGTTAAAACTGCTCTTAATCTGTTCTCTAGTTAGTTGGCATTGTTTGCTGAGACCAGAACGTCGTCAAAATAAGGGACAACTCCCTTGATTCCATTTAACAGGTGTTCCATGAGGCTTTGGAACACACCTGGGGCAACGCTAACACCGAACTGGAGATGGTTACACTTGAATGCCCCTCTATGTGTCATGATAGTCTGTGCCTCTGCAGTAATGGGGTCAACGGGTAGTTGCCTGTGTGAGATCAAGCTTCGCAAAAATTCTTGCTCCCCCTAGTGAGTGCAATAAGTGTTGCACTACCAGCACTGGATATGTGCTTTATTGGAGCGCATGGTTCAGGGTTGCCTTTTAGTCTCCACAGATGCACATTGACCCATCTGGTTTCACAGGAGTAACAATGGGTGTTTCCCACCTGGCATGGTCGATTGGCTCTAAAACCCCTTGAGCTATTAATTTGTTCAGTTGTTCATCAATTTTTGGTTTTAAAGCAAACGGAACGCGTCTGGCCTTTAGACTGATGGGGGCTATTTCGGGTCTAGGTTAAATGAAATTGGGGTCCCCTTGTACTTGCCTTGGGTCCTGTCGAAAACATCTTGGAATTCTTGTAGCAGACTCTCCTCCCAGTTGGCTGCGGCAATGCGGTTGATCCCAGTCATCCCGATTCCCAGGGGCGCGAACCATTTGATCCCTAGCAGACTAGGGCGATCACGGTCAACGATGGTCAGAGGCAAGATTTCGGCGTGGTTCTTGAATTCGAAGAGGAAATGTCCTAGGCTTACTACCGGGATTCGATTTCCCTGGTAGTCTAGTTTCTGTAATTTTTTTTTAATGTCCGGTATCAGGCGGTAATATGGTATTCCAGGATACCATAGATAGGAAAGACCCTGAGTCGACCTCCATCTCACAGGGCTTCCCTTCGATGCTTACCTCTATCAGGACCTTCTTTCCATTTTCTGCCCTGGCATTTCCGATGGTGACTGTCTGATGCGTTTCCTCTCTGTCGCTGGTTCTTTTGCTTCGGTACCATCTGCTTCCAGCTTGTCTTTCTTCATGTCTGGAGGGGGGGGGTGCTGTCACATCTTTTTGGACTATAGCTCTTTTTGTTGCGGCAGACCCTTTCGATGTTCCCCCGTTTGTTACAAGCCCTACAGATTGCATCGAAGAACCGGCATTCAGCCCATGGGTGGTTGCCCCCGCATCCCACACATTTAAACTCTTGCCGGTTTCTCCTCTTTTTGCACCATTTCTTGTCTGATTGAAGGCTATGGACATCTTCATTTTCATCCTCGGTATCGCTCTGGGATTCGAGATCTTCGTAGTGGGCTGTTTTTGTGGGCTGTTTCTTTCCTCCCTCTGCCTTCTTCTCTCTGGCTTGGTTTGGCAGATCTGGGATAGCATTCATTTGGCGCATGGTGGCTGCTGACTTCTTTGCTGCTTCGGCAGCAGTTGCCTGTGCAATGGCCTCAGCCACGGTTATGTTTGGTCTATTCAGGAGCTTGCTCTGAAGGGTAGTGTCCTTCAAACTGAGGACCACGTGGTCCCTCATGGCCTCGTCCATGTTCTGGAACTCGCAGGCTCCTGGAATGTGTCTCAGGGCTGCTACAAAATCTCCAGCAGTTTCATCTTCCTTCTGGTCCCTCTTGTAGAACTCGTGTCTTTTTATCAAGTTGGACACGACAGGTGCGTAGTGTGCTCGGAGCATTCTGTTCAGCTCGGGCCAAGTCATCTGTTTGACATCTCTGGGTTTAGCCAGCACCTTTGCCATTTTAAAGACGGCTGGTCCACAGTGTGTAAGGAAGACAGCCCTCTTCCTCTGGTCAGAGATTTCCTGCAGTTCGATGCTTTCCAAAAACATAAGAAAGCGATCGACTCCCATCCTCCTCATCAGGATTGAATGGTGCGGGCGGTGTGTTGTTACCAGCCATCTCTCTCGCTTGGTTCAGATCGCTGCGTGCTTCGGTCTCACTCTTCTACGCTGATCCCACCCTCGTCGCCAGTGTTCCATCCAGAAAGAAGTGTATGAGACCGCGTTCCAACAATAAACTCTTTTATTAAACTCACTAAGCAATAGTAACGGAACAACAGCTCAAGCCACGGCAGCCCTTTTTATAGCAGCTTGGCCAATGACACCACTTTAACTGTTCCCGGGTTAACCGGATTGGTTCTCTAACAGCCAATCCGTGAATGGCCTTTTCGGCCAATCAGAATAGGGAACTTGGAGTCTACCAAGTTCCATACAGAACACATAATAGTTGCAATAAATGCTCGATATAGTAGCATGAATAAAATTAATGTGGAAAATGTTCAGATAATGTGAAACAAATTTGCCTATTTTTCTCTACAAATGGATTTATTATTAGAAGTTATTTTTATCAAGATAATGATGATATTCTTCTCCCTATTTTCCACAATACTGGAGCAAAATACCACAAGCCACTAAATAAGATCTTCTGGGAAATTAACATAAAGCCTTAACCAGAGAATAGCTAGTTTAATGTTACTATTGTAGTCAATTCTCTTTTGAAATTCAAATTCTGTTTTTCTCTTTCCTGTCACATAGTCCATGAATGTGTGATAGAAGAAAGGGATTATATTCATAGGTCATGTTCCAAACTTAACCATATTTAAGTGGTTGTCAAATAAAACCCGGCTGATGTTTAGAGATGCACATATTCATGGATTATGTGAATGTGGGATGAAAAAAAAACAGGATTTCATATTTCATGTGAGACTGTCATTAAAGGACGTTTTCCCACTTTCACTGAATGCAATAAAAAGAGTTTTTGATATTTCTCAAATAATAAAGAACAGGAGCTCGTAGAACAGAAGAATGCTGATCAAGGGCAGCTCAAGATGTTTTACTTGCTGGGTTGAAGGATTGTATAGCATCCACTCTTATTTACAGATTGCCATCGTCTGATTATCTTTGGCCTGCTATAAAATCACATAAGGTGTGCAAAGTCCATGTCCCATCAATTAAGCAGAGTCATCTATTGGAATCACAGAACTATCCCTTCTCTGTTGCCAACCCCATCTCTCTGCAGAGGTTCATTTGGACCTGACCTTGCTGTTTTTTTTTTAAAGAGACCTAAAAACTTGCCTTTTTTTTTTAAAAAAGACCAAAGGCCAGATCAGTTTCTGAACCTGATTGGTGGTGGGTTGGTATTTGCATTTTCTCCCCAATGTTTGTATTTGTGGTGTGATTATATATTGTATTGTTATTTTTATTTGGTTTTAATTTTGTATGATTCTTAGAACAGGGGTTGCCAATCTTTTGGACCTCAGGGACTACCAAACTCCCACTGATGGGATGGGGTCCTTCAGGAACTTAGCTTGGCTGCCTGTTTCTGAAACCTTAAATACTCAAAGAGTCATTTGGACCCATTTCCCACAGAAAACAAAACATCGGGATCTCTCATCTCTCTTTCTCTCCCTCCCTCCCCCCACTCTCTCTTTCTCCCTTTCTCCCTTTCCTCCCACCCCCATCCCCTCACAGGCCATGGAACACCCAGGAAGGGTTCTGATGTCGTGATCTCCTAGCACATTACTCTCCCATGCACATCAGTCTATCCGCTGCTGGTTTCACCCCTGTTGTAGACATGGGTGTGCTGTGGTCCACCAAAATTTTCTCATGGACCACCAGTGGGCTGCGGCCACCAGTTGGTGACCACTGTCTTATAATATTTTGATTTGGTGCTTATAAAATTAATAAATAAGCATACATACAGAAGTTCAACCACAATGTAGGAAGGGGATGCCATGAACTTCCATGGTTCTATCTGCTATAATGTCTTCCACCTGAAAGAGAAGCTTTACTTAATAATTTTGCCTTATAGCAATGTTGGCAAATCTTTTCAACACTGAGTGCTGAAATAGGAGTGCATGCATGCATGTGTGGGAGCACCGATATCGGAAGAGCAGCTCCTTGGTGCACGCATGGGGGAGTGCCAGAAAATGGAAGAGCAGCTTTTGGCAAAATATTGACCTGTTTTAAAGAAGAAAAATAGTGATAATTATGTTGGTTGTAGGCAATTTTCATATGCTTGGTGAATGATCAAGAGTATCTGCTTCTACCAGATGAGTCCCACTTGTTCTTCAAAGAATTTTGCTTGGTGGTTATAGATCCATTTCCTGTAAACAGTCCCTTATAGCATTGATAGCATCTTATACAAGGAAATAGGACTCATGCTTTAACATTCCCCTGAACATTACTGCTGTCCATATGAATTAATAGCATGAAATTCATTTACTATATAAATATTGGTTTTCCCAAGTTGTTTGCTGAAACTCAATGTAGCTTGCTTGGTATTAGTTTTGTATTATGTGTAAACACAGCCATTAAGTGATATAAATGGTGGTTTGTAATGTAATGTTATACAGTATGTAAACTCAAACACTATGGTTTATTCAACAAATAATACCTTAGCAGAATATGTGATCCCAACCAACAAAATTGTTAGGGTGATTTCCATTCTACAGTGCCTGGGCTGCAGGTAATTGAAGAGTATTTAGTAGTTTTCAATCTCAACAGGAACAAAAGATCTGAAAAACTATGAGAATTGAATCTGGCCTCAAACCATGGTTAGTGCCTTTGAGCCAATTGTTTTGGAATTACAAGATGAATAGTTACAAACTACTTAAAATACTTTCATCATCCTCCCATCTCCCATTCTTGTTAAATCTGACAAGTATTATTGCCTATTACAAAGTCTTCCAACATAACAATTCATCTACCCATCAACCCAGCAATATCAAACCTGCCAGCACCAGTGATTTATTGCCACAGCAATGGATAGTTGATGCTATAACTCACTGGTCTGAACAACCTCTACATCCCAGGCATGGAACAAAACTATACCAAATTGCTTGAAGAAAAGTGTCAACATATCTTATTTTGGTTTCTAATCAAGCATGTTATTGACAAGATTCTAAGATCAAAGTATTTATTTTAGTATCCTTTGGAAAATCCAAATCTTTTTCATTGATAGATTAATATACTACATGAATCCCTATTGCAATTTGCTTGGTTTTGGTATCGTTTGTTTTTCTGAACAGACTCATTGAGGTATGTATACAGGACTTATAGCTTAATAGTAATTTGAAATCAATTCAGATGTTTTAGTTGAGAATGAATAACCAGCTCAAATTATCATATTGTGGACATATTATGTAATGACCTAGTCATCTTGAGAGAGTGTTTGGAAAGATGGAAGATAGAAGGAAATTTAAGTAGAGAAGAACCAGCAGCAATGTCAATGGTCTCAATTACAGTGGTAATGAGAATATAACTGAAAAATCTGAAGCCTGGGAACAGATCCGCTTGGATCTATCTATGTAGTTGATAAAAACTGACTTGATAGTACATAATCAATTTTAAAAAATCATTAATTTGAAATGTTCCTCATTAACTGAGCTTTGTAAACCTTTGTTATTTCTATGTTAGCAATGGAAAAATGACAGCTGATTAATGTGGTGTAACACTTATCTAATAATAGGGAAAAAACTAAACTCAAGTTTTAATACTTTTATCAACTGAACTACAATGGCAATATGAAAAAGAAGTGGACTTTCTTTTTGTTTTCGGGAAAAATTAGATCATTTGTCTCTTTCATAAATTCTGATTGCATTAGGGCTATCATATTAGAGCTGCCAAAATTCATTTTTGTTTATTTCTTATAGTGATTTATATAGCTGTCATTGTGACTCTGAGCAGTGATCATAAGAACTAGGAACCTCATGTAGTTCTCTGGAATTTTATAATATTAGAAAATAACTCTTTTATTTATGACTGGTCACCAAATTCCACAAGAACTGAATTATGGCATCTATTTTGCATTGTGTGAAATAGCCTGCTAATTTATTAATTTAATTTTAAAAACTGTCTGATAACTTACCTTAATTTAAGCCCTCAGGTGATTCACAAAAAATATGATTGTCCTTTGCTCTTATTGTTAGAAACACAAAGCTGCAATATTCCCTACCAGCTCAGCACCCTGAGTAATTGCTTCTATTTTTCCTCGATAACTACTTGACAAATGACTAACATTGTGCAAAAGGTGAGAGACTGACAGAGGTGGGTGTTGTCTTGCCAATCAATGTCATTCTTTGTAACTCTTTCCAATCAACAATTCCTACAATTCCTAAAATAATTGTTGCCGTTTCCTACAGTATATTCTTAAACATGCCCTACTTCATTTTATTTTGTATCTATAATAGAGTTATAGGATCTTGTAAAGTTTTTTGTTAAAAAAAATCTTTAAAAATATTTCTGTTTACCATAGATCATAATTGCAGATCATTGTATTTCTATAAAAATCTGAAATCTTGTGTGATTTTTCTTTATAATTTTTCTACATGAGTAATTTCATATTCCTTGTAACTTGACCAATGTTCATAACATCTTCTAATGTATATACCCTCATTTGAATGAGATGTTTGTATTATATTCTGGAAGTATGCAAAATAGTAAATGTAGGAAGAAGTATAGAAGTACAGGAAGTCTAAAAATGAACGAAGATAGGAATAAAATGACATTGCTTGCATAGGATTTGATTAAACATATTAAGAAAAAACCTTATTTTGTTTAGATTATAAATATCACAGGCCATAAACCTGTTTTGCTTATTTATTGCTGTTCAACTATGATGCTATCTTATTCACATCATCTCATATATGCAGTACCAAGTGCAAAGCTCAGTTATGATTCCAGAAAATCACCATTTTTAAATATATAAAAGAAGCTTTCTTCTTTTTTACTCTTCTTGGAAATGATATTTATATGTGCTGGGACTACAAAATCCATAATTTTAAGACAACATACTCTTTGGTAAGATTTGTGTAAGCTTTATGCCCACTAAATCTATAAAGCATTAACTTGAGCAAGATTACAGTGGGATATAAGCAATAAGGTTAATGGAACAATGTCAGTATCAGTGATGCATCTTGTACCAGATTTCACTGAACCTCAGAATTCAAACATATAGAAAAGCAGAAGATATTGTGCTGAGCCAACCCAATCCAATGGGTGTTGTAAGGAGTTGCAACCTGGCTTCTGTATTAAATGATATTGAAAAAGTTTTCATCAATTGTTGGATTTGAAAGTAGGCTTGAGAGAGACAAAAGAAAGCCAGGTGTAAAGGAAGGAAGGAAGGAAGGAAGGAAGGAAGGAAGGAAGGAAGGAAGGGCTGTTTGAATATTCAGCATAAATATTTAAGTTGAAGGAAATTTGCTCAAAATATGAAATTGAATCTACTGCCTGAATCTGAAATCTCCAGTCTGATTCAAATAGCTATTGAGGTGCATCTGCCTCAATTAAAATTGAATGGGTTTGATTTAGACAATTTAACTGAGATGGATGCATTTACTTAAACCAGATCAATTTTGCTTTCCAAATAAATGCAGCAATTTATATCTAATCAAATGGAAATCCCTGAATCAGTTCATATACTACTAAAAGTATATTCTCTTTTTTAATGGTTTTATTAGTTTAATAATTTGTTTACTACTTCACCTGCGTCTGCTTTTAGTGCATATTAACTGCTACCTCAAAGCCCAATCCCACCACCACTCAGCACAGATAAACTCAATGGCCAAAACACTCATCGCCAGAACCAAACACCTAGCAGACAAGACACACATAAAGACTGAACTATGCATGCATCCTGATTAAAGTACTGACAGCCAACGGCTTACACAAGAGCAAAATCACCGGCTTGATCCACAAAAACACACTGAGACATAACGGAGACCAAGAAGATGAACAGGCCTATGGAACAGCTGTCCTGCCCTACATAAGAGGTACTACAGACAAAATCAGTAAGATACTACACAGGCATCACATCAAGACTGCCTTCAAAACAGACAAAAAAATAGGAGCCAACCTTAGAAACCACAAAGATAAAACTGACCTGGAAAACCAAGTCATATATGAAGTTCCCTGTGCATCATGCCCTGCCACATACATTGGACAGATCAACAGAAGAATAAGTAACCGCCTGGATGAACACAAAAATACAGTAAAAAAAACTGGAACATACTTCCTCACTAGTCCAACACATGAAAACCACAAGTCATAGCATCGACTTCAATGGCACCAAAACCCTAGCCACTATAGAAAACCCCAGCCACAGAATTATCAGAGAAGCCATAGAGATTGAAAAAAGACCTGGAAGCATGAATAGAAGAGATGATTCCACCAGACTGTCAATTATTTGGAAGCCTGCACTCACAAACAAACAAATCTCTACACCACAAGCCAGGCAAACACCTGGGCACAAACAGATCTCCCCTGATACTTCCAGCTCAAACACACCCCAACCAGGCACCCAGATGAAACCTAGCTTCCTAATAAATGATAACCATCCATTTACTTGGAGCCAAGCTGCACTAAAAGCCTCAAATACAGGAAACACAATGTTGCCAGCCAATCAAGACAAAAAAAGCCACAAAACAGACAGAAGATATTACAAACACCAATCAAGCAGAACAAAGCAAACTCCAAGACCAATAAACACAGGCCAAGACTCCCAACCAATCAGGATGAAGAAAAAACCATTCTGGCACAGCAGTAGCCCCAAATTTAAAATTGAAATAACTGTAAAAGTCTGACTCACAGATGAACACAATACAGAAGCTTGATGATGGCAGATGAGATTCTGCCAAAACATTGCTACAACTTTAAAAGCACAACTACAATAATGTGCAAAAATATCCGAACAAAGCTGAATACCAAACATGTAAGTACCCGCGAAAACTTAAGAATATATATTCTTACATATATATATATATATATATATATATATATATATATATATATATATATA
>BLBF01000010.1:35334985-35363863 GCA_015471245.1 Laticauda colubrina | reverse complement strand
ATAATTTTCTTCTTGGTTAATTTTTCCAGATATGTGGTTGGGTCTGTATTTATAGGTTTGTATGTGGAGTCTTGGAGTAGGTCTGTCATATATATATATATATATATGTGTGTGTGTTAAAATTAGGCAAACTCATGTAGAATCAATGTACCTAATTAAATCTTTAACTGATCCAGTTATACATGATATTGTGTGAACCTTATTATTGAGTCATAATATTCAAGTATAGTGCAACAACTATTCAAATTATAGAAATAATAATGTAAAGGAATTTTTATTGACTCCTTCCCTTCAATTATAATCATTGTGTTTCCCTTCAAAGTTCCCTAGAATAGATGTAATGACATCAGAGGACAGGAAATGCACCAGAATATGGAAAGTGGACAAATTCAGTAGTATTATTGCACAAATGGAAATGCTTTCTGCCTGTTCAAAACATCCCTGGATCCAAGCCACAGTTACTCGTTGTTGAGTTTTATTAATGTTATAATATCTTGACAGCTAAATCCATTATATATTGCCATTGAGATGCTCTTTCTATATCTTTTGTACTTTACTCTGCATAAAGTGATACACTGTTGTGCCAGAACTACCATTAGCCAATTAAAGTAAAGATAGTTGCAGAGATTCTGAATTTCAAGATAGGTGGGAGCATTCATTTGTTTACCTGGTTTATTGCATTTTACTATTGGGATTAGAGAAAATGTATTTCTCTTTGGATAAGAAAACTGGAATTCAGCTGGAGAAAAGACATACTTCAGTAGAAGAAGCTATTAAGATTTCACTCCTCATCCCTCATTTTCATTAAATACATTTAATGCAAAGCAGATGGCCTACATACATTGTGGAAGTCTCTGTAACTGAGTATCAATCAGGAATGAATACTTATGTCAATTTCATTTTGCCACATCTCTTATCTTAACCACATCAAGTTCTTTTCTGTTTTTAATTGTTAATTTCCTTGTCTGCATTTTAGCCACATGTGTCCTAACTCACAAGAAGCCATGGCTAATTCATGGCTTCAAAACTGCCTGCAGTCCTCTAAGGATATAATCATATGTTTACATTAATGTACATTTCTCTCATACTTCACTCAGCAACAGAGTATGTTCTCCTAAGCCAATCTGCTTCCTCCACCTAATTTACTTGGCATCAGTCAGAAGACCAAGCTGCATAGCTTTCCCTACAGATTTAATATGGGACAGATTTAGCCAGGTAGCAATTGATATATCATTATATTTTTTACTGGCAGGAAAAGCAACCAAAATTCGCTTTCTGCAAAGTGCAGCAGCTCTCAAGTTTCCTAGCTTATTCTTCTTTAGTCCCACTGGGTACTCTCACCTAGATTTTTTTTATTTCACTATAGGATCACCTTCTCAGAAGATCATGCTTGTGTGTCAAAAAACAAACAAAATGAAGAAACAAAAAATGGAGACTTCAATGATGAGTGAACTTTTGCACAAGTCAGCAGTTCACTCCTATTTCATATTGTTCCTTTCACATGCCTCACAAAAATGTTAAATCCAATCTAAACATCTGGCTCACTGTGTGACCATCCTCTCTGTTCTGTCCTATTCTGTCCTGTCCTGTTCTGCCCTGCCCTAACGTACCTTACCCTACCCTACCCCTACTTCTGTTCTGTTCTATTCTATTATTCTACTCTATTCTATTCTACCCTCCCCTCCCCTACTCTGTTCCTAATTTCATATCATATCATATTTTGTATTATATTGTACTACATTATAATATATTATGTTATTATTAATAATATTGTGTTAGTATATCATTATGTATTATATATAATTGAATGACCAGCAAAGAAGATGACAGAAAACAGGGCTAAAGATTGTAGTTTCAACCCTTGATCACATGTGCACTCCCATCTCCCCACAAGGCAGGCTGTTTACCAGCTTGGAAGATGCAATTCCCAAGTGGACTCTTATTCCTGATATTAAATACTGATTCTTAAGTACCTAACCCGCCTCCCAAAAAAAAGCCACCTTATTGGGGAAATTAACACTATGCAATTGATGCTGCTTCTAGCAGGCCAAACTATGGATTCTGCACCACCAACATGCACAGGTGGGATCAGAGGAAGAAGGAAAAGGCACAGGGACAAAACCTTTATTTACAGCTGGACCACCAAGCATATTTTGTCCTAGGAACAACACTTCTCTTTTTTCATTTATTTCATTCATTTATTTCTCCATAGAAAAACTTTTACCAATGCCAGCTGTTTATGTATTTGATCTTTCTATAATCCCCTACCTATTTGGAAAGTTAACCTCTTTAGAGAATGATGTTTCCTGTGCTAGTTGTGCAACTTTTTTTTCTTTAAAGAAAAATATGTCTCCAAAATGTATATGTTTATATACAATATATGTATTATATGCAGTTGTCAAACTACAAAAATGTTACCCCAGATCGGTCCATATAATGCAGGAAGACTCATTCACACAATAAAAGACAAAAGAGAAACTGACCAATAATAGAAAGAAAACTAGATTATTTTTGAATGGCAAAATGACAGAGGGAGATGAAAGAATCAAAGAAATAGAGATTAATGGGGCTTATGTACAGATCATGCAAGCAAGAGCTAAAGAAAGATAAAATCTGTCCACTCAAAGGATTAGAAATAGAGTGTGGCTTACTTTGATAAGATAACAAGGCCTGCTGCTGATTAAAAAATACATAAACAAAAATCAGGATCCCAGGCCACAACCACAAGCTGCTTCAGTTTCAGAAGGAGACTTAGGATCCTTTCAAGCAGGAATTCATTTATGAGCAAGAGAAAAGGAGCCAGAGATTGAACAGGGTGGAGGAATATCCAAAAATTGCTAGCTCAGTAGTGAATAGAATTAACAAGGATTTATCTCTGGACATCTGATGTGCTGACCAAAGTGTTGTCCTGAAATTGTTCCTAGTTTCTTTGAAAGAAGTTGGGAGATATGAATTTGTTGCCTGAAAGGATGAGAAGCGGTGTTGGATGTTACATGAGGCCTTGGTACCTATGTTGATTATTGAGGCAAATGGCAGGAGATAGATAAGAGGAAGGTCTTACATGCTATTCTTGAGATTGTTTCTCATATGATCTATTACTAGATTATGAATCTAATAATTATGAACATAGCTCCCTCTTTCTATCTTGTGCATCCTTCTCTTCAAAATGTAGCTTAGACAACAACCTCAAAGGCAACTAGTACGTATCTTTCTATTGCCCTCCACAAGTAATGAAACTTCTTGAATGAGAAGTGAAACATTTTCTTTTCTTTCCTCAAGGAAAAGAGAAGTGAAACATTTTTTTCCTCAAGGAAAAAAACTCAGTCCAGCTGTGTTTTGAAAAAACACCTTTGAGACAACCATGACCTAGATTATTGAGAATCTCCACAGGCTCTTAAATAGCAATGAAACCTTTTTCTAAACTTTATACACTTAAAAAATACATGTAGCTTTTGTTTCAGATTCAAAGAATGTGTGTTATACAGATGTGCAAAGCCCATATTCTGTATCCAAGACAGCTACATTGAGAACATGTTTTTTTAATGAGATGTTCTGCAAATTCATTGTTGAATATTTTTTCAACACTTTATATTTAGAAGCATGTCCTTTAAAACGTTCTGCTGAATTTTAAATAATCAAGACTGGTAATGCAACTTTAATACAGTTTTATGATAACTCTTATTTGAAATTTGTACTTCTGCAGTTCAAGTCTGCATTTGGGATGATTGCTGACACAAAGATGAATCGCTTAAAAAGTTTGTTTCATTGGTATATGAAACCTCAGGGTATTTTTATAGGCCCTCTGTTGGAGTTTTCATAAGTGATGATGAAATTATTTGTTCGCTTTTTTAATGAACCCATTTAAATTTATACTGGTTGGAATAGAAATCCAGTTTTAATATCACTTCAAGTATCCCAGTTAGAATTCTTATAACAAATTCCATAAAATTCCATGTCTTAAGCAGCTTTGCTAGATAACAATTAGATTCTTTGGACATCTAATGTCCAAAGCTAATTTTACTGGAATATTTACTAGAATATAAATATATTTCATATGGTAAGTACATCCTTAAATGGCATTTGCCTTTTAAGAAGAAAGATGTGCAACATTAGGAAATTCTCTTAAATGAGATAAACACAGTTGAGTTATAAAGCACATCAGATATTATCTAATACAGTTATAGTAGGGTTATGGCTATGTTTTTCTTTCCATGTTCTCCTTCATCACAGAAGATGCTGGTTGGTTGTTGTGGATTGGTAACCTTCAGGAGAGCACCAAGTTGAAAGGCTGATGTAGGCTGGGTTAATACATAACACTAAACCATGGTTTATTTTAATCTATTACTTTATTGATTGTTTTATGCATATCCTACTTTTATTATTTTTACAAATTATTCAAGATGGCATCTACCACCTACAAAATCCCCACACCAATAGCATGTGAGATGTGTTGAGCTGAGAGAGAGAGAAACTGGCCCAAGGTCACCCACCTGGCTTTCATGTCTAAAGTTCAGGACACATGCCTAAAGGTTAGAAATCACAATCTGTTACTAGATTCAACCATAGTAGTAAGCCTTAAAAATTGCTTTATACATTTCAGTGTATTAAATCAAAAGCAACCAAACTGTGATGTTTCTGGTGTGTTTTTTTAGCTGGTTGACAGCTCTTCTACTGGTTGAAAATCTGCTAAACTTATGTTGTTTTTGCTTGTCTGGTGCCTTATTTTTTCCCCTGTATAATTAATGCTAGACATTTAATTCAGTTTTACAGAAGGAACTGAAATATTGCCCCTCTGAAATTACTTTAGGTTTCCCTGTCTCAGAACAAATCTAAATGTCATCTTTCTAAATCACTTTCACATTACAGAAATATGTGATAAATAAATAAACTGTTCTGACAGATCAATATACTGGAGGTGACTTATTGCTTTACATAAATTAGATACACCAATAAACTTTCCACCATGATAATATCTTCTATACAGATGAGGTTGGAATCCTGTGGCAATTTGATGGTTGGTCTTCGGTGAAATGGTTATTTAGAACTATCTGCTAGCTATTTTCTATCCATTAATATCATGTTGCTGAAATCTATGAGACATAAAACAAAATGTTGGCAGAACTTGGATTATCCAAATTGCAACCCATAGCTGTGGCCTCAGAACTCAGTTGTGTGTTTCACATTTCAGTAAAAATAAAGCAGGTCAGGGAAAGATTGGATTTTTTTTCACCATTATTCTTGTAGCATTCATCATTTTCTTTCACTCTGGGAAAATTCCATTCATTAGTGTGTCCCGACATTCCTTTCTTGCTTACAAACGCAGCATAAAATCACGGGGAATGCTGCTGTGGGAGATGAACGTAAGCAACATACACATTGAGACAAAAGAGATGATCAGGAAAATCAAACTGCCAGAGGCACTTCTATTTTAAAATCATTTGAGGATGTAACAAGATCAGAGACTTTGTAAAGAGGCATACAGTGCAGACTTTATTGACATTTTCTTTAGATGGAACTATTCTATTGTCAGAAATATGGAAAATTAAATAAATGAAAGCCATGTTATCTATTTAAATAATAATAATCTTCATCATTTGGACACAATTCCCAAGATTTTTCTCTTTATGTATTGTAAATATAATGCATAAAGCCATTTCCTTGGCATGTCCATCATCTTTAGCAGAAATAAAAGCCTCTTTGTAAGCTGCACCTCTAACTTTCAATATTTTCTCCATTTTATATTATGTACACATGATGAAAGAAAGAATCAAGCCTCAGAAATATTCTACCTATTCATGACTGTAATTAAAGCTCAAGAGGTTTAGGCAGATCATGTGTTAATGTCAGATATTTACTTTTAAAAAGCATGCAGATATTAACAGCATCATTATTTGGGTTTCTTTGTGTGCTTGTTTTAAATATATGGGTATATTTTCTTGTTCTTTTTTTGCTTTTTTGCCATTTCTAATTCTAGATTTCATTATCAAACATTCTGGATGTCAATCAAAAACCCTACACACAATGGCCTGGTTTCAAAATCTTACAGCATAGAAACTATAGTAGTATTGTATGGGTCATAGCACTATAATTTCAAATTTTTGTTGTTTTAACTGCATGTAAATAATAAGATCCATTCCAGCAAATGATTCCAATACACAACTTTCAGAACAGTTTAGGAAGGCACTCTTAGCACTCTTTTTGTTGTTGTTTTTGGTTGGATATTAAGGGCTTACACAATCTTATTTATCATTCCCCATTTATGCAGAGTCAAAGGACTCAATATCATTGCTTCTCTGCAGCTCAAATAAACTAATGTGATTAGATATGTGCCATTTCACAACTCCAAAGGGGAATTTTAAAAGGGAGCAATGGTATTTTTCTGTCTGGCTAGATAAGCTTTGGGTTCTGTTTGAACAAGCTTGATAAATAACACATAGAGTCGGGTAGATGGCTAAAGATGGATTTTTAGCAGGAAAGGCTTGGGGATAAAAAAGAGAAAACTAAAGTCTCATTAGGAAGGTAATTCACATCTAAGAGGCAGACTGAATGCCATGTGATGTGTCAGTTTCTATAGTGACTGCTCCCTTTCATTCAAAAGCTCAGCAAGCATTTACAAAAAGCTAAAGCAACAGACAGGGTGGTGGGATTCCCTTGCCCCTCCCCCCACATTACACAGAGAGATTTGCTGCTCTTGAATTGAAAGCATAAAAGATCTTTTGTTACATATTAAAAAAGAAGGCTAATTTCAGCAGCAGCACAATGGAGAATAGACATTAGAGACTAGAAAATGTCTGCACCAGGCTCCTTTTTCTTCTTTTCATCTATGTACCAGAGTCCATAGTAATGGCACTCAGACATATCGTGTAAGCAGAATAAGAGATGTAGTTAGTAAAGGCTCTGTCCCACTGCACTTACAGATGCAAAAAGGATGTAAAACGTTAAAAAAAGCTTGCCATACAATGGAAAATGCTATGCATCCGTTGTGTACTTATTGAATACGTGTTTCATACGCTCTATCCATCGAGCATCCGTCCACTGTGATTTTATCCGCGCAAGAAGTTTTGAGCTGCACAAAACTTTGTGAACGGATGAACTTTCCACCGTGTACGATGTAAATCCGCGACATACGAGCAACAAACTTTCTATGCCTGTTTATCATCTGTTAAACGTCCGCTGTATCCTCTCTGCATCCTCTGGGCATCCTCGCAACTCACATCCGCTGCAGCTGAAAACGGAAAGAGGGAGGAAACAAAAGGTACACGGAACGTCTACACAGCGTTAGTAGCATGGAAATAGAAAGGATGCGCAGTGAACGGTTTGCATCCGATATACATCCACGCGGCATCCCCTTTCTTTCCTTTAGGTGTACGTGATGCATCCGCTTCATCCGCTATGCGTCCGCTTCGCAATTATCCCCCGGAACCCCTTTGGAGGTGTCATCCACTTCCATCTGCTTTCATCCGCTAGGCTTCCGATGAACATCCGTTTAACATCCCTGCTACATACTACCCACGTCCATTCTTTTCCGTTCTGTTTATGCAAATTTTCGACACTTTTTGGAGCGGATGACAATGGATCGAGCCACCCCTGAAATTTTGCTCATCAGCTGTGTCCTTTATGCATAAGTTTTGCGTCCGTCGGCCAGTGGGACTGGGCCTTAGGCACCAAGTTAGTCATTCGTTCTCATTCGAGTACTGTTTTCCATTAAAGCTCTGCATTGCAAGTAACATGTAAGACTGCTAAGGCAATGTTTTAATGGCTCACATGAAGAATGCACTGTGATTTGGCTTTTTGACTCAAGGAAGGCATGGCACAAGGAAGACGTGCCATATTATACCAAAGAAATCAGAAAATCCATAGCTATCATAAGACAGTACATTTGTTCAAAATGTAAGCTGCTGTTAATAAAGCTATAGTATCTGTGTTAGTTCTTGAATAAATGTATTCTGTAAAACGAATGCCAGCATATCACTTGAACTTTAGCAAAAAGTGAGATCACTGCTGGAATGGTCTGGCCTTGGTGACCAAGTATAGTAATGCATCCTCTAACCCATTGTTGGAAGAAATATCCATCTGGTTCAGTTCCAAGCCAGGAGAAAGATACTGGAAACATGGACGGTGATTGGAAAAATGGTTTAATGATGAAGCAAAACCACGTGAATTCTGGGTAGCTGACCACATGGTATTGAGGGGAGTGGCTTTTATACACCCTCTGGGCTCTGTGTTTGAGCTTCTTGTTCCTGTGCAAGAACAAGTGTTCTATTGGCTGTTGTGGGAGTTATATAGGGGTCATAGCTAGCTCTATAGGTTGTCTGAGCTAAGTTTGGTTGAAGTTTGGAGGGTGGTGCAATGTCCTTAGGGCAGGCATGTCCAAAGTATGACCCGGGGCCAATTGTGGCCCAATTTCAAATTTCAACCAGCCCGTAGCCTCTTTTCCCCGCCAGCTCAGCTTGTCACTCATCCCTGCCGACCGGCATTTTTCCCTTCACCACACATTTATTTTAATGGTTCAAAGAATGTCAGACTGAATGGTCGGCCTCCACACATTTTCACCTCACCAAATCTGGCCTTCTTTGCAAAAAGTTTGGACACCCCTGCTTTAGGAGTTTGTGTAATGTAGTAAGCTCTGTTGCTAAATGGTACTTGGTTAACCCTATTATGTCCTGAAGGGTCATTTCTTAATCCTATCATCCTGGAGCTGAAGGTCTTTTGTTTTGTAGATAGACTGGCCAATCTTTCTTAATGGGCACAAAATATCTGCTGGGGGCAGGGAGCTGGGGCTCTAAGTTTCTGTCTCTTAAGATTTTTATTTCTCTTTTAAGATAAAAATTTTATCCTGGCTTTTTAAATATTTCTCAAAATATTTCATTCTTCTATAAGGGGGGGATGGCTTCCCACACCATTATTTGTGTTTTTCTGCATGGAAACATTTGTCCCTTGTTTTGTTGTAAAATCTTAGAGACAGCTTGAAGAAAAGTCAGGTGAAAGAAGGTAGTAGAAACAAATACTACTTCTAAAAACCCATAAAATCTTCCCTTTTACTAGGGTAGCAAACCACCATTGCCTTCCATATTATTATCATGGGCATACCAGCAGTTCTGAATTTAGACTCTTTTTCCTAATCTTGCCAATATGATAGGATTTGCTCTTTATTTGAAGCTTGGACCATTAGGGGATGGGGACCACAAGCCAAAAAAGTCAAGATGGTTACTGCAGCCACATGGTCAAAGCCTTGCCTTTTCCAAATATGCATTGCATGTGCAAAGCATTAAAAGCTTTGTGCATAGTATTGTAGCCACTATCTTGGTTTCTTTGATCTGTGGAATATGTCTTCAAAGACATATGTTGTAAATCCTGAAACATCAGTCACTGTCTTGAAAGAACATTTTACTGATCAGCATGTAGCCTAGAATAAAACATTGAGGCACTCTATTTAATACTGCACTCCATTCCTATGTAGAGCCATGTATGGATGTAATGCATCCAATTATGAATCGACTTCTTCCTATCTAGCTCATATTTTACATTTTATTAAATGCTATCATCAAATACTTTGTCAAATGCTTTGTCAAGATACATTATACCCACAGCATTTCACCAATCTATTAAATTAGTTATTTTATTTTTTTTAAAAAGGAGATATTTATAGTCTGACATAACTCATTTGTGGCAAACATGTTCAGGTTCTCATTAATTACTGTATTCTATCGAAGTGCTTACAAATATTATGTTTAATAATTTTCTCAGGCATTTTGCTCAGTATAGGTATCAAATTGGCAAGTCTGTCATTTCCCAAGTCTAAGTTCTTTCCTTTTTTTTTTTTGAAAAAAAAAAAAAGATTTGTTCTCGTATAGTATTCTGAGATTTTGTCATTCTTTGAGAGTTTTCCATGATTGCAGTTATCAGTTCTGTGATCACCTCCACTAGTCCGGCAGTAATCTAGGATGTAATTTATATGCTCTTGACTTGAAATGCAAATTCATTTAAATTTGGAATGTTGTTTTTTTTTAAACCCCTCCTTGTCTGTCCTGAGCTGCAGTTTCCTCGTTATACCTGTGGCATAATGACATCCAGCTAGGATGGAGAGAAAAGACATAAACTTTGAGTCAAAACATTCTGTCTAAGTCACTCCTCATTACATAGTTGCCTTGCCTCTGCCTTTGCCTTCCCTTATAAAAATGTCCAATTTTTTGGCTCTATTTACAAATCTTGGTAGATTCACCTGACCTTTTTGTTGTGTTTTTTCTAATCAAAGATAGCCTTTTTTTAAAAAAAATAAGGCTGCTCCATTGTAAATCTTTTGCATTACAAGAATCTAAACTGGTTTAAAATGAGAAAGTCCGGGCATACCACATTTTCACTAATCATCATATTTTCATTTGCTATAACCTTCATAACTCTTGTAGCATCATTAAAAAATCAGCTGGTTATATTATATTATATTATTTATTGATTAAACTTATATCTTGCCCATCTTGCTTAGAGGAGACTCTAGGTGGCTCATAATCAATAAAAACAGCCAAAAAAGGTTGATACTATATGGAACAAAATTCTGTCAATCTGATGTCATGATTCCAATACTGCGAAGCCTCCGCCTTCTCCCAGAAGGTAACAAGTAAAATAGCTCATGAAGAGGATCTGTAGCATCGCAGAAAATAGTGTGGATGGGAAGGAAGGAAGCAAGATGACATTAAGATGATACTCATTCATAAAGCAAAGTTAATAAACTGTACTGAATTTACAACATTTTTCTCAAACCGCACTCTTGATGTGTTTGTAAAATTTGCATTAGAAGCAAGAAAGGGAAAAACCTTGCAACAAATGTTCATTTAAAGCACTTAAAAGTAGTATGGGGTTAGAGAGAATGATTTGCTTTGTAAATGTATTAGGTGTGAAAGAAAATAATCGATTACCTTGTTAATATAGCTCACATGAGGACTTTGTAGTGCAATATGTTTGTAGTCCTTTAGAGTAATGATGCTGCCTAAGCATTTTTCTGGCAGCAGTCGTGAGTAAAATTTCCTGGCTTGTTCACTGCAATAATTCAGCCACTGGCCCCTTTCTAATGGTTTATAATAGACAACATCCCCATTAAATGTATAGCAGAATATTGCCAATGATTCATTTTTTTACCATCAAAGACAGAGCTCAAAGAATGTTTCTAGCATACAAGCTGTTAAATGTATCTTTTTCAAAGCAGAATTTACAAGTTATGATAAATGTTAATAAATGCAGATCACTTATTGAGAGATATAAAAAATTAATTTCCTTTATTTTTTAACAGCATGCATTTTAAAAACCATATTTTTTTCATTTGCAAATATGGTGCTTTGAATCACTGTTGGCTTAGAAGAAATGTGCATGCCATTACAGTGTGTGGGAATATACAGCATGCAAGGTTCAAGCCACCATTAAACACAAACCTAACAGCTAATATTTGTAAATACATCTCCACTTTTTCATACATATTGAGAGGAAAAACTGTGAGAGAACAGAAAGGATAGTAAAACTTACTGATCACCATACTGTCAGTGTGAGCTGCTCTGGATAATTAGCACATCTTTCAGAGGCATCCATAGTGTGAGGTCAACATCTTTCAGGGGCATCCATAGTGTAAGGTCACAACTGTACAAAGCCGCTCCCCTTTTGTAATTCTATTGCATTTGGCTGATAGAATCACCTAAATCTATCTAGGGCAGGGGTGTCAAACTTGTGGCATCGTATCATCATGTAACATATCACAACTTTTCCCCCTTTGCTAAACCAGGGGTGAGCATGGCCAGCACGTGACACATCTGGTCCATGAGCCACAAGTTTGACACCCCTGATCTAGGAGCAAGAATCAGCATGAGAACTTCTCAGTAAACTTACTCTGGCTGGCTGGCATGTGCTCTTCCTTGTACACACATCACTGAAAAAGGAGGAAGCATCAAGGGAAGCAGACATAGTATGAATTCCAGCCTGACAAAAGGGTTTTGAATGGTGTGTACACTATCAGCTGCAGCCTTGATAAGGTGGTGTCTAAATAACTTTCCTAATTCTCCTGCCTTAATCCTCCAAGAAGGAGGATTTCCCTTCTGGGCATTTTGATCTGAAGTAAGTCCCCAGGATTTTCTGATAATATTTATTGATGGGATATGATACTGATGGACTTGGAAAGCCACGAAGTTTGTGATTTTAAGTACTTTGATAATCAGACAGGGGAAGGAAACCCTGAAATCAACACATTTTATATCTCTAAGCTCAGAAGGCCCTTCTTTTGTCATGAATGAGAAAATTCAGTAGGTGTGTACTTTGGGAGGCTCATATGAAATGGTATACTTGCTTTGCAGGATCTGCATATTATGATCATTATCACTGGAACCAGTTACTGTGTTTATCTAAGTTACTATAAACTTAGATAAACACAGACACACTATACTTGATGTGTCAAAAGATAAATAATACCCAGGCTTCAAACATTTGTCTTAGGACAATATCCATTCAAATTGTTATTCTTCTGAATCTTACAGTGCAATTGTCATCACAAAACAAAAGCATATTCATTTCAAACTGCTATGTGGTTTATTGTGATATACATTTGTTTAGGAATGCATATTGTTTTAATGTATTTGTATGTGTGTTGAGACAAAATTCCTCACAGATATCTAACTTTTTACTGGGTGTTAAAAAAAGAAATTGCAACTTTAGACATCATATTTCAGGTACAATGGGTTCAAAATATAACCAACTGCATTCTTGAAATAAATAATTATTTGATAGATTATTAAAGGAGCCTATCCTTTGGAAGTATCCCTTGCTATTTAGAAAAAAATGCTTTCCCCCCCCCTGAACTCATATTTAATGTTAAACTGGAAAAAAAAGAAGGTAAAAACATCCTGAATAAGAAAAAAAGCACACAGATGCTTTTACATACAAAATATTTCATACAAAATATCCCATGTTACAGTAAAATATTGGAGTATAAAATTGGCTGAGCTTGTGGATCAAAGCTGGTCAGTTTGGTCAGGGAGGAAAAACAATAAATACATACATGGACTGTTTGTTAAAAGAAAAAAAAAGACTGAAATGATGATTATGGATTTGGAGAATAGAAAGGGTTAAAGGGGAAGGGAAAGGAATTTCAAAGTAGAAAAAAAAGCAGGTGCAGCTACTTAATAGAAAGAAGAATGGAAGTCATAACTGTATATTTTTTTTTCCATTTCCCTCCTTTTTTTTCTTGCTTTTACTTTATTTTAAAATGTAATAAATAAATGCATACAAAACTGAGTGTGTGCTTCTTGGGCCTCAGGGAAGCCTCCTGGGCAAAGCAGGAAGACAGCAAGGGAGATCCCGGCACAGCTGATCATTGGGACAGCTGATCATCAAGAGGGGAAAAAAAAGAAATACCTTAAGACTGGGCAGGGCAGAATGCAGTCAGCAATGTGGGGTATGCGCATGATGTTGTGCATGCGCGATAAAGACTGACAAAGCAGGGAGGGGAGGGGCGGATGGAAAAGGGTGGGACCAGCCAGGGGCATGATTTGCTGGTTTTCTGAACTGTGCAGAATCATAACAACCAGTTCTATAGAACCAGTCCAAACTGGTAGAATCTCACCCCTATAAAAGCTATAAAAGTGAAAGTCAAATAAAACAATGTATCAAAATAGATTCAATTGCAATCTGAACAGAAAACAGTAAAGGAAATCTGACTTAATCTGTCATTTCTATTCAAAAATTAACTAATAACAACCGTATATCTGGAAATGTGTACAAAAAATAGTATTTTTAAAATATTATAATGTACTAATTAACATATAACTATAATAAAATATTGTAAGTAAATATTATAATGTGCATCTCATTCAACAAGGTGCTTCAACAGAAAGATTTGCCTCTTCTGAGCTTGGCATATTTACAATCGCACATTCTGTCTCCCAATAATCTCAATCTATTTTAAAATGCATCTGAAGTTATTTTGATTCCTTTCTGGTCAAGAAATGAGCACAACTTTCTGAAAAAAGGATATTGTGAAGGAAAGAAAATATAACTGGAGAAAAGCAGTTCAAATAATTGTGAATCTCCTGTCAACATAGAGTGTTGCAGCAACTTCTCTGGATACGTACTTAGAATCATATCCAGCTTCAGCTAGCTGGAAGTTTGGATTTTAGCCTGTGTGAGGCAGCTGATTTTCCCTGACAGGCACTTCTTACTGATTCACCTTGTCAAGTTGAAAAGGTTATCCATTAAGATTTCCTCCAGGTTTTGCAAACTGGTGGAAGATTGGCTGACTACAGTGAGAGCCCATGTCATTTCAATCTTAGAGGAGGTTGCTTTGCTTCACGAATGCATTACAGAGAAACACTTTCTCCATCCCTTGTCTCTTGAAGTACTCTTGTCACAAATCTGCATAGCCTTGTAGGCCATCTTCCAAGAATCACACAAAATTCCATGAAAATGACAAATGTCATCATAAAAATTGCATGACATTCACTCTGTAATGAAAGATTCTGCAATGTTAAGGGATGTAGTATTATATTGTCTTCATCACCTGTAATGAAGTGAAGGGGAGGAGCAGGAAATATATGGAACCAGCTGCGATTATCAAAACATTTTGCAACAAGTTTTACAGCATCAAAATGATCAAAATGAAATCTTTCCAGATTCAATTTTAGATGTCTACAATTGAAACCTTATTGCAGGTGAGCCCTCCACAATTATATGGGTCCAAATTATTGGAAGCTGTTCTTGATCAGCAATTATTATTCTCAAACTGGAAAACGCTGAAATGCAGCATTATTTTTTAATGCTGGGTTGCAACAGAGGGAAACTGAACAAGTGATTGAGGTAGATCTGGATCTCTTCAGTTCTATTAACCTAGTGAAACATTATCTAGGTTTGTTTACCCACCATAGCTTGGTGACTTAATTGTAGCACCTAGAGGTAACTATGCTTGGGTTGCTTCCTAATTACAAATTTTGCTCTAAGCCAGGGCTGTCACTCGCGGCCCACAGGCTGGATGCATCACGAGCTGGCTCTGCCCATGCCCAGTTTCGCAAAAAGGAAAAATGTCATGATATATCACATGACAATACCGTGATGACATGAGTTTGATACCCCTGCTCTAGGTGGTGTAAATAAAAGCATAGAGGAAGTTGTTTAAGTATAATCCTTAATATATCATTAACACTGATTGGCTGAACTCTTCTGGGTTAGAAGTGGTTAACCTGAGGAAAATCCTGAAAAAAAAAAAAAAAGTAACAGAAGCAAAAGATAACTCATGGCAAGATAATTCAATCTCTTTGGTTAACTCAATAACTCTGACCTTACAAGAGGACTGATCTTACTAGCAGAGATCTGATATTGCAGTCAGCATCAAAAGTAATCTGGATAAGCTGACTTTTATAGTGAATGCAATTCTAGTCGGAACCTGAGAACTGTGACATGTTTCTTTTAAATCACTGTAATCTTTCAGATACATACGTGATGCAGAGCACAGAATTAAGAGACAGAATAGTCTTTCATTTTTGATAAATGTACATTTTTTTAGTTTCAGATGTAGGCTCTGATGTAGATTGCAATACATTCAGCTTTTTATTTAACTTTTATTTAACTTTGTAAAATGAGTTTGCTAAAGTCATTTTATTTATATTGAAAAATATTGCACTTTTGAAAAACACTTTCTTTTAGTGACTGCAGAGACAAAGTAATGATATGATGATTTCCGTAACAACCCAGAATTGAATTTTCAATTGTTTGATGGGGCGGTAGCATTTCTTACAGTTTTCCATTCAAATTTTGTAGGGAATTCTATCTCTATCATTCAGTGGAGAGCCCCAAATTTCCAGGAGCTGTAGAAGTTTAAAGAAATAAAAAAGATTGTCTGAGGGACATAAGTAATATAAAGTCCTCAATAAATTAAGTGTTGCATTATATTATTATATATATTACAATGCCTAAAGGATTGTTATTTTGTGTCCATGATACAAAATCATAAGCAAAACAATGCACATTCAGTGTGTATTTCCTTCAATTACAATAATAATAAATGGACTAAATGTTTTTACTTGTGAGATTTGACTTAGCAGACCAAGTTTCCTTCCCTGTCAATCAATTAATAACATAAAATACAAGTTTGATAATATGAAGTTTTTTAAATGAAAAGATAATACTTTGTGCAATTTTAGTAACTGTGTTATTTCTTTAGAAATTGAAAAGTATTAGTTTTTAACTGCTATAATTTTTTTGCAATGCATCAGCGCTGGGTTAGAAACATCTGGTATGGATTATGCATTCTCAAGCATTTTTGCAAAAAAAAAAAAAAAAAAAGGACAATGAAAGCCTGTAAGATTGATTATAAGGGTAACTGATATATTTAAAGGAAACCCTCATGAGCTGTCACTCACAAGCATGTTTTCTACCCAATTTAATTTAAGTGTAGCCCATATTGTGGTCCTTAATAAGAGCTCTTCCAAACCTTGACATTACAACAAAAAGTGAATCATCAATATCTTGATGTGCTTCAGATATTATGCCACCTTCTATTAGCCACTTAGCAGAAAACTCCTTCAGAAAGAACATTTTATTTTGTTTTCTTTTTTACTCCTGTTTTTAGTCTATTGTTATGGACCTGATGGCTCAGTGGCTAAGATACCAAGCTTGTCGATGAGAAAGTTGGCAGTTCAGTGGTTCAAATCCCTAGTGCCGTGTAACGGAGTGAGTTTCCATTACTTGTCCCAGCTTCTGCCAACCCAGTAGTTCGAAAGCATGTAAAAGTGCAAGTAGAAAAATAGGGACAAGTTTGGTAACAACGTTCTGTGCGCCTTCACTGTTTAGTCATGCCAGCCACATGACCACAGAGACTTCTTCGGACAGCACTGGCTCTTCAGCTTTGAAATAGAGATGAGCACCACCTTCTAGAATAAAAAAAAATTAGCACGTATGTGCAAGGGGAACCTTTACTCACTCTGCTTTATTCTGGTATAACTTAGTAGAGACTCCCTGAATATTTAATACTCAGTAAAAATGTATAGAAATAATTTCAGTCAATCATCAGCTTTAAATTTGGTTTTGACATTGACTCCTGCTATAGAGGACATATTGCCTCACTTGCTTTGATTTCCAGACAGCTGTTAGCCAGACAAAAAAAATTTCCTTCTCATTTTTTGAAGTTGTAACACTCAGAGTTTGCTGCCAAGTGTGTGTTAAGCATTGCAGTACTTGCCCTTTGTATTAGAGCTAGCAGTATTTGGAAAAGGATGAAAGCCAAAATGGATGCAGTTGCTGCCAGGTAATGAAATGCTACATGCAAAATTCCTTACAGGAAATATGAAAAGGACTGGAAGAAAAAAAATGAAACAAAACAGGCTACTTTGCTGTTTTCTCTCTAGCTTGCCAGTGGGTTTTGGTTTGTGTTTTTTTTTTGTTTTTGTTTTTGTTTTGAGGCAATGCATTGGTTCTTGGAAGTTAGGTACAATCCAAAATGCATTTCTATCACTCAAGGACTGCACCAGGGTTTGCATGACATCTAGAATGATTCCATTTTGGGAGATTCTGTTTCAGGAATTTTAAGAACTAAATGAGTACTTCAAATACAGATATACAAGTCGAGATCATTTAGTAACTACAATTGGACTTGCAATGTGGTGATTAAGTGAACCTAAGTGAAAAATCATGTGACCGTGAATGTGCATAATATCTTACTTTAGCTTTCCTTGCCTTAAAAACCTGTGAAAGCTAGAAATACTGGCGCTGGTTGCAAAGTTACTTTTTCATTACCATTGTAACTGTCAATAGTTGTTGCCTGAGATAGTTGCTAAGAACGATCTGTAAAAGATACTGCACTCATTTTTCCACTTTAAATGTTCCTCATTGTTATGCAAGGAGCCAATTTTGTGTCACTAATCAGAGACCACCTCAAAAAATAATATTTCTGGAGGTTATATTGCCTGGACTACATTGTCTTAACTTCTGGATATTTAAATTCATAATACTTTCTCTATCTTTGTCACCTATGAATGATGAATGGTATTGTATTAGCGAGGCTTAAATATGAAGAAGATAATGTTCTTCTCTTTTCCTCAGAAGAAAAAAAAAGTGCTCATTAGGGCATTGGATTTGACATTAACCATGAATTCAGGACAGAAGAGACAGTGTGGAAATTGATTTTTTTAATAGGTAATCAGATTGGAAGTTTCATTATGCATAGTGACATGCCTTCCTGAACTGCTTGATCTCAGTTTTGGGCTGGAAATGCAGTTCCCCAGTCTGATGATTCTGGAGGATTTCAATTTATCAGGAGGGAATCAGAGGCAACTTGGTGTTTATGGACATTATGGACTTATCCAGTGGTGGGCTGTAACTAGTTTAATAACCAGTTTTGTGATCACACACAGCATTCCAAAAACACCATTTTGAAAGTAAAGCAGCGGAGGCAGGCAAAATCCACTGTGCTGTGCAAATCAGCTAAGCTGAAAAAGATGGAAATTTAGGACAGGATAAGGAGGGGGATAGATGGGTGGGGCCAGCTGATCATCAGAATTACCGGTTCACTAGAACCCTTCTGAACTAGCAGCAGCCCACCACTGGACTTATCTCAGGCACCTTGGCTTTGCTTCATGTGGAGGGCCATATATTTCTTCTGGTTTTTGTCATTGACACAACATGAACTGAGGCTAGGGTGAATTAATATATGTTGTTTGTCATGATCTGATTCTCTGATTGCAATAGAGTTGGCTGGTTCCACTAACTACAGTGTGGAGGAATAAATGTCATTGGTGCATCATAGACATCTAATATACCCATTTGG
This sequence comes from Laticauda colubrina, assembly GCA_015471245.1. Classification (NCBI taxonomy): domain Eukaryota; kingdom Metazoa; phylum Chordata; class Lepidosauria; order Squamata; family Elapidae; genus Laticauda; species Laticauda colubrina. The sequence continues at coordinate 35,345,076 of BLBF01000010.1, read as the reverse complement.
TTTTCAGATGGTACTTAACATTTTCCTATGATGGCCTGTTCTGACAAGACTGTGGTCACTTCTTGGAATGTGAAAGCAGTACCATTCTTAGTCAGGATTATAATGAGAAATCTCCCTCTTTTTGCTGATCCAGGGAAGTTCTATGATTTATTGAGTAACTCCAAAAGTGAAGCAATAGATGTCTATAAGAATGGAAATATTTTTTTCTTATCACAGTCTTTAATTTTCTTTGCTTACTTTTTCATTCCTGTTCTGTGCTTTACATAACACTTCTTTTTCCAAAAGAAAAGAGTATGTTATGTATATATCTAAGCATGAATGTATATTTCTGTATGAATAGTTACAGATCTCTTAATTATATTTAGATGGCACATGGAAACAAAAATTTGTCAGCAACAACCTGTGCAGTTTCTTTATGGTTCAGTGTATGACTCAAAATTAAGAATTTGCTTTAATTGAGTATACATGATTAATGTAATCATAAGTAAGCATGCTGTGAGATCACACTTCGATTGTTGTTCCAAGAACTCTGGGCACAAAATGTTGGAGGCCATCTATGTCTCTACATAATAAAAAAATAGTAACCTATTTTTCTGGCTAATTTTTTCAGGCTATTGAAGAAAATGGAAAACCAAAAGCACAACTTTAATTCTGAAAATGTTAAAAGATAAAAATGCAGAAAAAGGAAATTGTATTGCAAGACTTATAAAATGAATTGCACTGAAATGACTGTATTGAACAAAGGAACTCTTAAGAAAAGAATGATTGGTGAACTTGCTAAAAGCTATGGATAGGACTCAGCTATGAATGTGATACTAATGTATCTTTCTCCTCAGAGGGAAAAAAATACTGAGAGCAATTTTAGTGGAATATAATACTTTGGAAAGGTTAAAAGTCTCCCCTCTTATTTCAATGTGCAAATATTCCAAGAAAATTTGCAGTCTTTATTATGCTTACATTCTTATTAATTGTGGCTGGAATTGTGACTTTAAAAAAAATCAGGAATAGACTGTTGACAGAGACTCGCTTCATCAGCACCTGTCAGGACTCAAATCCCTGCAGGGATCCATTACTAATTCTTGGAATCTGTTCTCCTTACAACTTTTCCTCTTTCCTGTTTCTGTCTCTTCTATCTGCCTGCTGTGACCAAAGTTAGCAGATGGAGCATGCTCTGCCCCTCCCTTTGGGGCTACCGTGCAGGTTAATTAGGGGGAGAGGCAGGGAATACAAGTAGATGAAAACTGGTGATAATGACAGGATGATTGCATAGATTTTTATCTGGGATTTAGATGCAGGTTGAAGCACTGAAACTAGGTTTTAAATCACACTTGATGAAGTTTATAAAAATAGATTTCTCCATATCTTTGGAAAACTGGCCAGACTAGTCAGAAGTAATGCAGAAAAACTAGTGCATAAAATTCACCTAAAGACCGCAGTCCAACTTCCAGCTTTTTGTGTTCTGGCACAGCTATGCAAGCATGGTAAATGTTTCTGGACAGACTAAATGGATACGAGCACTCCATTTTGTAAAGTGGTATAAAAGATCCACTTCATCCTTTACTGAAAAAAAGATAAAGAAAACTGGAGAGAAGGAACGATATGCACACAATTTAGAAGTAAATAAAATCTTGCATCAGAGAGTTGGTTGAGCTGTATCTGTGACCCATGGTAGGCTACCTTACTCTAGGTCCAATAAATTAAAATTATTGAAATATACCAAATCAAGAACATCTCATGGATGTTTGTTATAAAAATGTCTAGTTTATATTATTATTAATAAGTAAAGATAAAAATAATTAATAATAATTAAAAAAAGAACATCTCACAGTTGGAGCCTATTTACTCCAGCAAATTAGCCACAGAATTCCAGAAATAATGAAGAACAGGCACAAAGAGCAATTGGCTAAGTTTAAATATAATAATTTCATTATGACAGATAATTTTTCTGGAAAAATTGTTTAACAGTACATATAAGCAGAAAAACCACCTTCAGTGGGAACAATTATTGATGGGTTTACTGAGGACGGTAAGAATAAGCACACAAGCGGCAACCTCTCTGTCAAGCAGCCTTACACATTTGCAGTTGGATGTTAGACACAGTGTAACTAGAGGGAAGGACAAAATAGAGCAGTCAGAGAACATTTTAAATGTAGCAAGCTAGTCAGAGGTTAGCTGAGGGTCTATCACAGACAAATTTGCATTTTCCTGTATAACATTGTGCCTCCTTATGTGACTACCTGTCTCAGAGACTTTATAAATAGACAGAAGAGAGGGATATTCAAGGGTGTTAAAGATTTACTGTTGTAAATACTAGGAACATTTGCTGTACAAGCAATGGAAAACACTGGTGTTCCAGGTAGAATTTGCAGGTTTGAAACATCTAGAATATATAATATAGTTTGAATATATATATTCTGAGGTTTTCGCAGGTATTTCTTTGTGGATCTTTGGTTATTCGGGTTTTCTCCCGCGTAAAATTGGAAGTATCTAGGCGACGTTTCAATGAAGTCTCATTCATAATCTTCAGGCTTGTGTCTGAAGTTGCTGGGGGATTTGAGCTGGTGAGCTGTGATCCTGTTGTTTGGCTTCGCATTTGTGGTCGTGCCACACCTTCATGGTGGGTGTCAGTTCGCTTCATGTATGGGTCGGAGGGGTTTGAAGCAGGTAGTGATGCAGCTGCGGTATGGCTGGTCCGTGGTCGTGTCTCATCTTCTGTGTGGGTGTGAGTCTTTTTTCTATGTGGAAGTGTGGTGGTAGCATCTTGTGTGGCTCTCGTGGGTGTGGGTCTGGTGTCATTCTTCATGTTAGGTTCTCGTTTATTAATGAGGGCAGGTTTCCAAATGGTTGGTAGGCGGGAGGTATCATCTCGTTTATTCATGCTGTGTGGGCATTTTTCTATCACTATGGCTTCTCTGATTATTGTGTTGTTGAAGTTTTGGTGATAGTTCTGGTATTTTTAAAGTCAATCTCATGTCCTGTGGCTTTGAGGTGTTGGACCAGGGAAGAGGTCGGTTCTTCTTTTTTGATTGAGTTCTTGTGTTCTTCAATGCGTGTACTTATTCTTCTGTTAGTTTGTCCAATGTATGTGGAGGGGCAGGCAGTGCAGGGGATTTCGTATACTCCTTGGTTTTCTAACTCGATTTTGTCTTAGGGTTTCTTAAGATGGTGGATATTTTTCTGTTTGTGCAGAATGCTGTTTTAATGTTGTGTTTTTGGAGGATCTTGCTGATTTTGTCTGTAGTGCGTTTTATATACGGGAGGAGGGCTTTGCCGTTCTCTTGTTCTCTGTCTTGGATTTTGGTTGGGGTTTCTTTTTGGATTAGGTTGGTAATCTTTTTTTGGAATCCATTGGCTGTTAGTACATTAGTGAGAGTGTGTAGTTCGGTTTTTCGGTGTTGTTCGTTGGCTAAGCATTTTGCTCTGGAGATGAGTGTCTTGGCTACGGAATTGATCTGTGCTGGGTGGTGGTGTGAGAGTGTGTGTAGATAGCAGTTTGTATGTGTTTTCTTCTGGTAGATGGTGTGTCCTAGGGAGCCATTGGGTTTTTTGTGTACTAAGACATCTTGGAAGGGAAGTTGATTGTTGGCTTCTGTTTCAATGGTGAATTGTATTTTGGGGTATAGGCTGTTGAGGTGTGTGAGGAAGTTGTCCAGTTGTTCTTTCCCATGTGGCTAAATTATGAAAGTGTCATCTACATATCTAAACCAGAGTTTGGGCTTGGGTTCGGATTTGTCTAGAGCATTGGTTTCAAAGTGTTCCATGTATAGGTTAGCAATGATGGGTGAGAGGGTTGATCCTGTAGGTGCTCCTTCTATCTGTTTGTATCATTGTCCATTGTAGATGAAGTATGTATTGGATAGGCAGTGGTTGGTCAGATCTAGGATATACTTGGGGGGGGTTGTATTTGTTTTGGATGGCTGTCAAGGCTTCTTTTATAGGCACTTGGGTGAAGAGGGATATGATATCAAAGCACACTAGTAGGTCGCTGGGTTGTAAGTTTTGTTTTTTTATGATCTTGATGAACTGGAATGAGTTTCTTACATGTGAGTTGATGGATTCTGCATAGGTCTGTAGTTGTTTGGTGAGAAATTTGGCTAAGAGGTGAGCCTGTGGAGCTGACTATTGGTCTAAGTGGGGTTCCTTCTTTGTGTATCTTGGGGAGACCATAAAGCTTAGGGCATCTGGATGATTTTTCTCTGGATATGATTCTTTGCTGGATTTCTTCACTGATGGGAGAGGCTTTTATTTTGGATCTGGTGGTTTTTTTCTAGGTAGGTGGTGTATATATATGTTTTCTGAGGTTTTCGCGGGTATTTGTATGTGGTTCTTTGGTTATTTGGGTTTTCTCCCGCATAAAATTGGAAGTATTTTGATGATGTTTCAATGAAATCTCATTCGTCATCGTCAGGCTTGTGTCTTCGGCTTTGTGCTTCTTGGAGTAATGTGAGCTTGCAGCTGTTTTTTCCTTTTAACTGCCAGGGGTGTGACTTGACTGGGTGGGGGCTTGGCTGTGTTCTGATTGGCTGGGGGTGTGTTCTCATTTGTTGGGGCCCTGGCTGTGATCTGATTGGTTGGGGGTTTGCCTGTGTTCCGATTGGCTGGGGATGTGTTCTGTTCAGGTGGGGGCTTGGCTGTGGTGGTAGCATCTTGTGCGGCCCTCGTGGGTGTGGGTCTGGTGTCATTCTTCATGTTAGGTATTCGTTTGTTAATGAGGGCGGGTTTCCAAATGGCTGGTAGGCGGGAGGTCTTGGCTATGGAGTTGATCTGTGCAGGGTGGTGATGGGATTGTGCATTTAAAGCCCATGTCACACTGGCCAACAGATGCAAAAAGGACACAGCGGATGAGCAAAATGTTCCATCCGTTGTTATCTGCTCTCAAAAGGGGCAAAAATTTGCATAACCGGAGCGGATAACACGGACGCTGGGAGGACACAGGGCGGATGCAAAGCGGATACGGAACAGAAGCCCAGCGGATGGAAGTGGATGGGAGCGGATGGGAGTAGATGGCACATCCGCAGGGCTTCCGGGGGGCCTCAGCAAAGCGGACGCAGAATGGAAAGAGCGGATGCAGAGCGGATGCAGAGCGGATGCAGAGCGGATGCACAGCGGAAGCCTAATGGATGCCTGGCATTAATTGCGCATGCGGGGAGGATGCATTGTGTCAGCCCCGCGGATATAATGGAAGCAGCTCGGAAGCAGGTCGCCATTCAGAGGAAAGACCTGCTTCCAGACACATCGACTGTCTTGCCTGTCCTGCCTGCATGTCTGCCTGCCAGCCTCCCTGCCAGCCTTGCTGCCAGCCTCCCTGCTAGCCTTGCTGCCAGCCTTGGTTCCTGCCAGCCTCCCTGCCAGCCAGCAATCCCACAACCATGCGAAAGCACAGCAAGCCTCAGCCATCTGCTGGCAGCCCTGGCAAGAGGGACAGGGCTACCATCCCGCCCCCTGGCCCTCACTCTGGTTCTGCTGGGGCTTCTGCAGCATGGGCTCGCTCTTCTGGGCCTGGGGCTTCTGCTGCTTCTGCTGCTGGAGGAGCTGATGACAAGCACTCCAGCACCAGCCACCTCCACAGCATCTGCACCCCTCACCCCTGGGACTGAGCGACCAAGAGGAGTGCCAGAGACTCTTTTTTGCCTTATAGCTTGTTGTTAGTAAAGTCTATTTTTGATTCACACACTTGCTTCATTTCTTTTTTTAATAATGTCTTGGTGGAAACTTTTAGAAATGGTTTAAGCCTTTGCATGCTTGTGGGATGGGTTAAGATAGCTGTGGGATGGGCAGGGATACCTGTGGATGGGTAATAGCTGTGGGATAGATAAACCTCCAGTGCAAGCATAGTGGGACTGTATGGTCCACCCTCCCAGGTGCTCCACCTATGGCCCTTCATTATCAATACTAATGTAATAATTATCCACACATGTCAACATAAACACAACTCTTTATTAAACGCCCTGTTCATTGTAGGCCAACCAAACATACATGGCCCAATCTCATCCGTGTGATTAGACAGGCTGAAGGAAGCATGCATTAAGCATCTACCATCCTGACTTGCCACTCCACTGCTCCAGCTGGGGAGTTGCACCAGTGTCTCAGGAGGTTGCGCTGCTTCTTCACTTCATGTGAGGCTCTGTTGGGGCCTTGCACATCCTCAGTGTCGATCAGGTTTCACCCTTGCCTCCATTCCCCAGGCTCCATGTCCCCATTGCCTTGCTGGAGGTCCACGAGCCTGTTCTGCAAGACTGGGTAGCGGGTGCGCATGAGATTTTGCGGGATGCAGCAAGCTTCCACGATCCTCCTCACGGTCTCTGGGCAATGCTGCATGGTGGTGAGAAGTACCTGGAACCTGTTGGCCAGGATGCCAAAGGCGTTCTCCACCACCTGCCTTGCCCTGGACAGCCTGTAGTTGAAGGTCCTCTTTTCACGGGTGAGGAGTCTGGAGGTGTAGGGCTTCATGAGGTAGGTTGTGAGGGAGAAGGCGTCATCCCCCACGATGAAGTAGGGCACATCTTGTGTGTCATTGGGCAGGGGTTCTGGATCTGGGAAGCCCACGATGAGGTTGCATTCCAGTTCCTCCTTGAGGTGGCTGGTGTTATATACCTGGGCATCTGAAGATGAGCCGTTGCCTGAAGCATCGATGTACATGAACTTGTAGTCAGCATCGACCATGGCGAAGAGGATGATGCTGAAGAAGCCCTTGGAGTTGAAATAAGTGGACCCCGAGTTGGCTGGAGATTTGCAGGCCACGTGCTTGCCATCTATGGCTCCAACGGTATGTGGGAAGTTCCACCTCTGATACCACTGCTCTGCAACTTTCTTCCATCCTTCTTCAGTGGAGGGGTACTGGAGGAGCTCCTCCTTGTATTCTTCGATGATGGCCTGTACCACTTCTCTGACCACAATGCTGATGGTGTTGGATGGCACCCTCCAGCCGTACTGCATGCTCCTGTAGGAGGTCCCTGAGGCCAGGTGGCGCAGAGTGAGTGCCACCTTTAGCCCAGGTTCCAGGCTGGGCAGGAAGCTGGTGTTTGCCTTGGTCAACCTGGGTGTCAGCCGCTGCACAACTTCGTCAAACATGGCTGGAGGCATCCTCATGAAGTTCTGGAACACCCGAGTGTCTTCGTTCCTGAGCTCCACCATCAGCTTGTTGTACAGTCCGTCCTCTGCTCTTCTGGTGAACCATCTTCTGACCCAGACTCTTTTTGGCTGCCTCTTTTTCTTCTTGCAGTAGTGTTCACAGAGCCTGCAGATGGCTTCGCACTGTTGCAGAATGATGGGGGCTGCCAAAAGGACTTTGTTGCAATCCACGGTGGACATGACTGGATGCTGTGGAAGAGGAAGAGCCAGATGAAGGCTGCAGAGGTCTGCACCGCTGGGCTGCTGTTCTGAAAGTGAGATGCAGGCGAGTTGCTTCCCTTTTTTATAGGCAGTATAGGTTTTCCGCTAGGCATCCTCTAGACATCCTTAATATCCGAGATAGGTCCCCTCTGCGAATGTTTTTTCCATTTTAAACGCTTTGTTTCCGTTCTGCATCTGCTAGGCATCCATTCTGCATCCGTTCTGCATCCGTTCCGCTTCCGTTCCGCTTCCTCCCTAGGCATCCGCTAGGCATCCATTCTGCATCTGTTCTGCATCCGTTCCACTTCCTCCCTGCGTCCGGGCGGATGGAGTTCCGCGGATGCACAGCGGATGCTTAGCAGATATAGCGGAAGCGTAACGGATGCAGAATGGATGCGTAGCGGATGCAGAACGGACGAACTGGATACATTTTCCACACAAAAGTTTTAGGCAGCCCAAATCTTTCTGAGCGGATGAAACGTCAATAAACGGATGCTGGACGGATAGAGAGGAAGCCAAACGGAGGCAGTGAGTACATCGCGTTTTCGAATGGATGGCAAGGTTTTTTGTCCGTTTTACATCCTCTTTGCATCCGTTGGTTCAGTGTGACATGGGCTTAAGTAGCGGTTGATATATATTTTCTTCCGGTGGATGGTGTGTCCTAGGGAGCCATTGGGTTTTTTGTAAATTAGGATGTCCAGGAAGGGAAGTTGGTTGTTGGCTTCTGTTTCCATGGTGAATTATATTTTGGGGTGTAGGCTGTTGAGGTGTGTGAGGAAGTTGTCCAGTTGTTCTTTCCCATGTGGCTAAATTATGAAAGTGTCATCTACATATCTAAACCAGAGTTTGTCTTGGGTTCGGATTTGTCTAGAGCATTGGTTTCAAAGTGTTCCATGTATAGGTTAGCGATGATGGGTGAGAGGGTTGATCCTGTAGGTGCTCCTTCTATCTGTTTGTATCATTGTCCATTGTAGATGAAGTATGTGTTGGTTAGGCAGTGGTTGGTCAGATCTAGGATGTGTTTAGGGAGGTTGTTTTTGTTTTGGATGGCTGTCAAGGCTTCTTTTATAGGTACTTGGGTGAAGAGGGATATGACATCAAAGCACACAAGTAGGTCACCGGGTTGTAGGTTTTGTTTTTTTATTGTTACTATGAAATGAAAAGAGTTTTGTATGTGTGAGGTGATGGATTCTGTGTCGGGCTGGAGTTGTTTGGTGAGAAATTTGGCAAGATTCTGTAGAGGTGAGCCCATGGAGCTGACTTTGTGTCTGAGTGGTGTTCCTTCTTTGTGTGTCTTGGGGAGACCATAGAGTTTAAGGCATCTCGATGATTTTTCTCTGGGAATGATTCTTTGCTGGATCTCTTCACTGATGGGGAAAGCTTTTATTTTGGATTTGGTGGTTTTTTCCAGGTAGGTGGTAGGGTCAGTTCTTGAGGAAAGACAACAACATAATCATTCTCCCAGCAGACAAAGGCAACGCCATGGTTGTGATGAACACATTGGACTACCAATCCAAACTATCCAACCTCCTCCAAGGCCCCGCTTACAAACCTCTAAATACTGACCACACCACCTACCTGGAAAAAGCCAGCCAATCTGCAAACATCAACTCCATCAACCAATCAAGAAATGACAACACAACCAACCTCCCCATCAGCCTATATAGGGAGACGGCAGCTCCAATCACACTTTGCTTGCACAAGCACGAAGCCGAAAGCACCAGCCTGAAGATGGCGAGTGGGACCTGTTGAAACATTGCCAACATACTCTTAATCTTACATGGGAAAAGACCGAACACGCCAAGACCTGCATATAGCATATTGGCTATGTATTTTACAAAAAAGGGGATTTAAATCAATGGATCACATTTTTATAAACTCCTATCAAATGTTTATTTTATGCAATATTTATTGTCTTATTAGATTTTACAATATTGATATAATTTTGAGTGCAATAAAGCAAGCCACTTAAAAATCAATTTGTGGCAAAAAAAACCCCATAAACTCTTCAATGGCCAATGTACCTGACATAAGCATTTGGCATGCAACTGTTTGCTAAGTTTGAAATTACTCTATTTTATTGTATCCAACTGACTTTATAAAAAACGTAATATTTTTTAAAAGACTTTATTGCACAATTCTGCTGAGTCTTCATCGAGAAAGTCTATAATTGTTATGGTTTTATTAGGAAAATGCTTTGAAAATATTCATGTAATAGAATATCATAAATGTTGTAAACCACTCAGATAACTTTTTGAAAAGTTATATTCAAAATATGTCATCATTAATCCTTCAAGCACCTTAGGAGCTTTGCCCATCGTATGTACATGCAACATACGGTACCTAGAGGCACCAGGTTGAGGAAATCGGGTACATACACTTAGATTAGAATAAGCCTCATTGAGCTGAAATGGATTTATTTCTAACTGGATTACATAACTTGAGGTAAGTCATTCGTTAACAAATGGCCGTCATACATAGTAAAGTATGATAAGCCTGGGTTCCCCAACCAGGGTTAGGTAGACAAGCTAAACAGAATGTGCAGCGTTAGTCAGATAGGCACACAGATAAATGAGTGAGCTAAGCTTGTATGTTTATTAACATACAGTAAAAATAACAGATACGCTTGTGCTATCAAGAATATATTTTATTCCAGTATAAGTTTATGGCATAGTCAAATAACAGTCCAATAGTCATTTACCATGTAGTCAGTCCATTCAGGAATATTCAGTTAGCAAAGTCCATGTAGAATATCCTAT
>BLBF01000010.1:35306554-35320674 GCA_015471245.1 Laticauda colubrina | reverse complement strand
TCTATCTATCTATCTATCTATCTATCTATCTATCTATCTATCTATCTATCTATCTATCTACAGAGATATAGATATAGATATATATCCTGCAGGATTTCAATTGTGAATTTATTTTATGTTAACTTATTTAGTTTTCAATGGTCTTAATGTTTTTTAAATATTCCTTTGTAGTTGCAAGCTATCTTGATTGCCAAATAGATATATAAATCTTGTATTAAAAATGAAATAGAAATACATTGGCAATAGAATTATAATTGATTTTTATATTAGGGATTAATTAGCATTATTGTGTATCATAAAAACTATTTAAATACAATTTGCAAATTAAGGAAGATGAAGCAGTGTGTATATTTGCAACTCAGAAATTGTGGTTTTTTCCTGCTTGTGCTTTCTAGAGTTGAAGAAAACTGAAGCTGAAAGCCTAAGAAAGCCTAATGGCTTTGGCCAATATCAAGCAATAGAGGACTCACATCTCCCTTGCTCAACCCCCACTTCCTCTTCTTTGTAAATTGCTATATAATGAATAGATGCATGGAATTCATTACGACTCCTTCTAAAGAAAATGAATCAACCTGCAATCAAAAAAAAAGTTTCAGACTGTTTTCAGACCTACCCTAACTCTCTTGGGAGAAAATCATTCTAGTATAACTTCAGCTTTTTACCAGGAATAGAGCTGATACATTTTGGTGTGTGTAATCTAAATCAGAGGTCTCTAACCTTGGCCCCTTTTTAGACCTATGGGCTTCAACTCCCAGAATTCCTCAGCCAGCAAATTAGCAAAGCTGGCTGAAGAATTCTGGGAGTTGAAGTCCACAGGCCTTAAAGGGGCCAAGGTTGGAGACCCCTGATTTAAATAGTGTTTTTACAGGTAATCCTTGACTTACAGTGCAACCATTAGTTTAATGATGCTTTTCAATGGCACTGAAAAAGTGAATTATGACAGGTCTTTGCACTTACAATCCTCACAGCTTCCCCATGGTCACAGGGTCAAAATTCAGGTGCTGGCAACCAGCATGTATTTATGACAATTTCAGCATTCCAGGGTCACATGATCACCATTAGGGACCTTTCCAGCCAATTTGTGGCAAAGTCTAAAGGGAAAACCAGTTACGCTTAACAACTGCATAATTTACTTAACATCTGAAGTAATTTGCTTAACAATTGTGGGGGGGAGTAATAAAATTCAGCATGATCCCTTTAGCAACTGCCTTGCTCAGCAAGAGAAAGTATGGTTTCAATTTTTGTCATAAATAGAGGACTGTACTTCAGTGCTCAAATGACATATAAAACACAAGAGAACAATATTAAGTTTTGAAACTCAGAGACACACTTGATTATGAAAGGACCTACATTAGATCAAACAACAAGGCAGCAGTTTCAGTTTAATCTGAGGGTAAATGCCATTTGACCCAGTGGAAGTTATATTAAGAAAACATGGACAAATATCCTATCAAAAAGAACAATTTTTTGCCAAACATATTTAAACTATACTGAGCTTTCTTTGTTTAAATGTATTGTTACATTTATTAGTTATTCAGGTTTTCAGCTTGAACTCATTACTATTATATGTCCATTTCTGTGGAACAGCATCTAACTTATTTTTCTGCAGAAACCAACAGACAAAACTAATCTTCCTGTGTTTCCTGGAAGAGAAATAGATTAATTTTCTGTAGTATTCAGATTGGGCGATAACATAGAAATTATTAAACTCATGGCTGGGGGAATATTGTTTGCAGGCAGACAACATTTTAACATGTTTACATAAATAAACATATTGCAGGTTAATATAAATAAAAAGTTTATATTTAATATGTATCAAGTGCCTTTCTGAAGTCATTCTCAAGTGAGTATGCAGCACTTAAAACAACAAAGAAAGAAGAAAAGAAAGCTTAATGCTAAAAGTCAATGTCTATCCACAACACCAACTTTGCTTTAGAAATTTGTTTTAACTTCCTAACCACCATTAACCAGTGAATAGAGGCCTCCCTGATGTGTCCTTTATTACTTATTGTTGCTTTTATCTTTTATGTCTGCTGATGGATTCTTTCACAGCAAACAAGGCATACATTTCTGATGTAAAGAAAATCAATCAATGATAGGAGACTTCCAGGAACTAAAGATACCTGGAAAAAAATCTGTGACAAATGATTTGTTCCAGGGAGATGAATATGTTTTTTTCCAGGACAACTTTTAATGTTTTAGCATGTATCCACTTAAAAAAAAACACCTCATACAAGTAATCTTAGCTAAAGGTGAATAATAAATAAGAATGTGTTTCTTGTATTTGACATCTGTACAGAAAGACTATCAGCAAGCATTGTTTTTCTTTCCAGGGCTGAATCCAATAGAGACTTTAGCTATCCCCATTAGGTTGTCTTCTGTGCTGGTATGTTGGAAAGTTTCCTAAAATGGAAGTACATGGTAGGTAATGGCATCAGCATTACTTTAAATGCCAGGCACCTGAGTCTGAGTCACTTTTTAATTTTTCACAATGCCCAAATGTAGCACCAATTAATGATGCTGTGAGAAATTTAAATTAGAATCTCCTTTGGTATTCCTATTCTTATTATCCTATGAGGGCATCAAAATTACATTCCCACCTCAGTTTTTTTTCTTACAACAATCAAATCAAAGCTTTCATAACTGAAATTGTACATGAATCAAGGTTTCCCCAGTCTTTGCCCATCACTTTAACTCCAATGCCACACTGGTTATCAATGCAGCAATGGACCCAAGCAGCAAAAATAAATTCACTACTTTTAATACCAAAAGTAGAACTAGAGAGATTGGGTTCTCTTCCTTTCACATGATCTGGAAAACATGCCTTGAGGTATTCTTTCTGGCCCTTGTCTGCCCCTTGTGCTGACTTAATCATTTGCAGCTGACTATGTTCTGTCTGTGCAGATATTGAATAAAAAAGCCTCTATGAAAAAACGCATAAGACTCTTCTGTATATTGCAACATACAGTATGCAAGAAAGTATAAGTTCAACCAATGCTTAAAGTCACACTGGACAGAAATATCTGGTGCATTTATTAGATTTTCTCATCTTTATCTTAAGCTTTCCAACTGAATGAGGAAAGTGGAATGGAAAACGTATTAATCTGAAGGAAACCAGTGCAGCTTTTTGAAAATGAAATGAATAAAATGATGAAGATGTCATAGACTAAGACTTAGTCCCTGAGGACAGATATAATGAGAAAATTAGGGAAGGAATTATACCTGGAGAAGACTCCCGAAACATTTGCTTTATCAAACATTTCCATATGAGGGATTTGTACAAACTCCATTTCTGTCTTCCTAGACAACTCTTTAAATCTGTCTGGGGTGCAAGATGGCCACTTCCCTTCAAATATGTGGTCACAACCATAGCAAGTAGAAAACTCTGTGTCTGCTAGATACATGTCTGAAGAACAAGGCATGGCTCTTTAATTTGCAATAATTGCCCTTAGAAGAAATATATAGATGATTATGGGCTCTTAACTTCTGCAAGAGAATTAAAGGCCTAATATTAAAGATTCATGCAGCTACTTAATATGCTGATTGGATTTATCTTTACACACAGCCAGCCTCTCTTGGCTTCTCTATGCTGAGCTGACCGGGGTCCTGAATTTAGCTGCTTTCTCTGTTCATCCAGAATGGGATTTCTGTTAATTTTTAAAAACCAGTTAATCTTTTCCATTAAGTCATTCCTATGTAATTTAAATAAATACGTGGTATTTCTAACTCATACTCATACAGTTACTGGTATCTTTTTAATGGCATATTTTTAAAGAGTGCAAATAGCGACAGCAACCATATAAGCGCATTAGAATCAAACCATTAAAATCATTTAATGCAAATTCAGTTTCATTCTGAAGAATTTTTAATGAACTGTTTTTCTTTTTTAAAAAAACTTGTCTTTCCCAAAATACTTGCAGAATCTGAGTTTTGAATTAGTCCCAGAGTACTCCTGTTTATTGAAAAAGCCAGGAGCACCATTGGTGGCCCTTGTTTATTCACAGCCTGTTTTTACTACCATAATGTGAGCATACCATTTCGTCTTTAACTGCAATTGCAGTTTAAAGTGAAATGCAGTTATTCAATTTCTAAAAGCAGAGCAATAATGAAATGGGTACATTCAGCCTGGAACTATTTACTTCCTATTGTATATTCACTTTCAAGTTCTTTTGACTATATGGAAAGTTAGGAGAGGGTTTGGTTTTTTGTTTTTTTTTTGCAGCTAATATCTTTGAAAAGTCTGTGGGTAATAAACCTCTCCAAATTGACCCCATATTCTGTTTGTAATATCTTTCTCAGAAGGTAGAGTGATGGTATTACTGACAATTGTATCACTACAGATATGATACCCAATTTTTGTAAAGTATTTTTGCCTACCCAATGGAAGGATTACATGAGTCAAAACTGAATGAGTCATTCCTGGTGTAAAAAAGTAATAAGGGGACTGCACAAAATAAAAACAAGTGCAAAGATGATAAATAAATAAGCCAGCATGTATAAGCCATTTATAAATATTGGATGCTATATTGCCGCTACTGTTTTAAACTGTCATGCTTAAAGTGTTGCCAAATACAGCCAACAGTATAAATCAGCGATGGCGAACCTTTTTATTGTGGTGTGCCTAAAGCGTGTGCACGTACCCCCGGCACCCACAATGCAATGCATCCTGCCTCCCCTGAACATGGATGCGCAACACCTCACCTTTACCTGCACTGCATATGGCGCGCCTCCCAATTGATTTTTGGCTAGTTTGAGGCCTTTTTTGGCCTCCCAAGCGAAGGCTCTGCAGCCTTTGGAGGCTGAAAAATAGGCCCATTTCATCACTTCCAGTATTTCCGGAAATACAGGAAGTGATGAAATGGGCCTTGTTTTTCAGCCTCCAAAGGCTGTAGAGGCTTCTCTCAAGCCTCTGGGAGGCCAAAAAAGGCCTCAAATGGGCCAAAAATCAGCTAGGAGGCATGCACATGTGCAGTGCAGGTAACTTTGGCTTGGGCTCCTGTGCCCACACAAATGGCTCTGCATGCCACCTTTGGTATACATGCCATAGATTCACCATCATGGGTATATATGCATAGAATCTGTCTCCAAATCTATCACAGAGAAAAATGATTCATGTTTATTTTATTTTGAAAAAAATAAAATGTACAAAATTGCACATAAGCTCTGTTAATTCATTGAAACTTATGCATTTGAGGATTGCATTCCATCAGTTCAATTTTTTTCCTGACATAAAGCTTGAAAAAAATAACAAATTTGATCATATGAACATTAAAAATCCTGTCTCCAAGCATATCATTTAAAAAGTTCAAAGTATAGAAAAATTTAGGATCTTTTTTTAAAAAAAACTCACTTGATTAAAATAGTCAAATGTAGCTATTCAAACCTGCTGATAAATATATAGTATTCCTTTATACTGCATTCTTGGCTGAATATGAGCTAATAATCCTATGTAGTAGATGTATTTCTCTTTCTCAGTATATGCAGTATTAATAATTTCAAATATGTCTAATAACTGAGCTATCAGTAGTCATGAAATAACTGTATTTGAGCTAATTATTCCTGCCTCTTGGCAATTTTTCTGATCAGTAATCAACAGTAATAACTCATTGTTAATTCTAGAATTGATTTTCTTTTTTGGGAAAGAATTTTGACGATTTAACATTCAGATGCTGTTAGTATCTTTATATAATTAGTGAAACATTTAGATCCTAATGGGCACTGTGGGTTTAGTCATTCATCGTATAGAATCACCAGTAACTATTTTTTATGGAATATTCTGTAGTTTATCAAAGTAGAAACCACCAAATGCTATTATTTCACAGGCACACTTGAGGTTCTATATGACTGCTGATTCAATGGGTCTTATTCATGCCATTCTTCTTTTTATTGAAACATGCTTTATCAATTTAGCTGCTAATTTCCACATCAAATTTAATTTAGGATTTGCAGGACAGATGCTAAAGAATGAGAACACCAAGGGGAGATGCCAGGACATAATAAACTTCAAGAAAGTTTATCAAATAATTGACTCTGAATTGTCACAGCACCAAGCAATTCCTCCTTAATCTGCCAGGTGAGCCCAAATGGCAAGGAGGGTCTCCAGAATTTAATCCACAAATGGGTTGCTTTCCATGGGCAAATGGAAAGTGTTGTATTCTCTTTTACTTCCTCCACTCCCAGAGTTGCATAGTTTAAATACGAACAAAGGAAGATTAGATATTAATGAGGATTAAGCATCTAGTTGTCATTGGGTGCTTGTTGTGATAAAAGAGGCAAATAATTATCCAATTAGAGTTGGAGCAAAATATTTGTTATCTCACAACTTGCAAAAGTATAGACACACACACAAAATCCAATAATGGCTATGTTCCAGCTAAAAGTAGTCATATCGTGATCCAAAATCTCTTTGTGCCAGTTCATCTGATCTTTCGGCCCTCTATTGTTTTAGAGAGTAGCTAAGGTTAGATGAACTACTGTAGGGAGGAGAATCTGCCAAATTCTAATGTTCAGTTTGTGTAAGTCTTCATGTATTTCTGTGTATTTTTCTAAAAATATGAGTGCAACAAATGTTGTATAATACATCTATCATGCAAAAGTTGTTATAACACTGAGTGACAAAACACATAACTTTAAATGCAAGAGGTTTTATGTTCATTCTCCAGTAGGAAAAACTCTTGCTTGAAAATCATATAAATAAAAAACTGTACCAATAAAATAGGCAATATTATCAGAGTCTTCTCAAATAGGTCTTCATTTTAAGAAACCAGACCTCTTAGAACCTCACAGCTCTTGACTCTGAACTTTAGATTCTTGTACTGTTGATAAAGACTTGACTGCTCAGTCTGTCCATATGGAAATCCAAAGGGCGTAAGAGGTGAATGAGTGTGAGGTGGTTTGAAAAAGACATGTGATCTAGTTGGGGCAAAACTATTATTCCTGGAGGAGCCATTTTTGAAGTTATGATCGATGGCAATTATGTTTACACTGCAAATGCATAGGATAGGAGTTTCCAGAATGAACAAAATTATTTGAAGAAAGCAAAGTGCTGGACAAGTCATAATTGTCCAACCTTGCATTTTCTGGGTTAATTCCAAACCATGGCTGATTGTCTAGAATCTATGCATTTTGCGTTGGCTCAATAATACCTTACTACAGGAGAACTTTATGTATCTTAAATTATTCAGACTGGACTATGACTCGGCTCCTACTTAGCTTGGCAAGATCAAGAAAGCAAGAATGACAAAGACTTTAGCAAGGTACCTTTAATGATAGTCTTGATAAAAATACTTCTCCAGCTTCATTTGTGGTGAATTCATTTACCTGGAATTTTTTCAGATAATCAGAAAATGCTTCTCTCAAGAGTTCCTGCCACCTGATCTGAGTTGTCATTTATAAAATTGCAATAAATTTTAGTTCTGCATTATGATTGTTAATATCTAATTTCCCTTGGATTTCTATTTCCATCTCCCCAAAATCTCTCACAATATTTTTGCCTAAAAACTCTACCATGTGACATTAGACTGTTCAGTGCAGCATAGCTAATTATTTAAATGATTTAGTATAAGCTGTTTCTTGTATTCCTCTTATATCAATTATCTATGAAGGGATGCATTTCCTTGCTTATAGTTTAATTGATATCTAAATGATATCTAAACTTTCCTGTTAAAATAGCAGAAAAACATATGCTAATTTCATATAATTTGAGACAATTATTGAAAGTGATACTGCATATTGTGATATACTGAACCTTTCCTCCTTGAGAATTTATTCATAATTTTTGTTATAATTATTAAATATACAGATGTTAATAGGTATAGTGATAAATATAATACAATAATACAATCCAGCATGTAGCTTTTACAAAACAAGCTGAATAAGTTTCTCTCTTATTGTAATAGTTGTAGCTTTTTACACCTTGTTTAATGTAACAATCATCATATTCAATATTTCCTTAACCTTCCACATTATATCTGAAGGTTATAGATTTTCTCTGTCTGAATAAGACTGGCACTTAAATTATTTTGCCTTGAGGCTATATTTGTTGTTACTGCACTAATGGTATAAAAATGCTGACAATGTCACAGGGTTATTATTGAACCTACGAAGAAGAAATGGGTTTGATATGAAACTATCCTGTTTGAGCAATAGGCTTTCTTCACATTGCCCACTGTTTGGGGTCACTGATTCCACATTCCACTTGCTTTTTTGATGAAAGTCATAACTGATCTGAAAAACCTAATGTTCTGAGTTGGGGAAGATAGAAAAACAAACACCTGCAACCATCTCACTATCAAGCAAGGCTTTCAAATTCTACCTTAACAGTGAAATATATATCTCAGTACTTCTTTTCTTTAATGGTAGCAAAAGGACCTGCATTTACTTTGCACATACAGTATTACAAAGCCACTGATCGGCTTTGTAGCATTTTTTGCAACCCAGATCTGGTAGCTTCAATTTCTGCTACAAAGCCTATCAGGGACTTTATAGCAGAAATTGAAGCTATCAGATCTGGGTTGCAAAAAATCTGGATAACTATTAAGGGATAAAGGTCTCCATATTCAAATATTATCACATTAATTCTAGAGAGTCTCTAGATAAGTCTAGAATATCAGGTGAAAATCTTTGTTTTAGCAACTTCCATTCATATATTGCCCTTTGGAACAGAATAATTAAGTGTCGAATCCCATGGCTTTAGATTATTGAATGTCTTCTGATGTCTTTGCACATTAAAATGGAAAATAAAATGCTGATCATGCTAAGGATATGCATTAAGATTCTACTGCATCCTGAGTCTCAGAATGAACTGAGTTAATTTTGAAAGCTTTTGTAGCTAAGCCATAATAGGGAGGGTTTTTTTGATTGCTTGGTTCTGAATCTATACTTCACCAAAGCATTATGAGTGCTTTGGCATATAAAAATACTGAAAAGGAGAAAGCGTTTACATTGTTTTCACTCTTCCTTGAAATCTGTCAGGTGGACATATAAGAAAGAAAACAGAAGGTGAGTGGTTGATACATCTATTTTCTAAGCATGGATTATTTGATCATGGACATTTAATCACAATGCTTATTGAGAAGAAAATTGAGATTTAATTTATGATTTGTTCAGGTCTAGACTCTCTGCTTTTGCTAGATATACCATCAAAGTAGGAAAAATTAACTTTTGATGAAGCAAGAGAAGAATTGTTTCTAGCTTGTATACTTATGTGGTACTTCTTATTACAACTTCTGGTTTTTCTCCCCATAACTTTTATTTTCCATTCCAACCTTTTTACATTTTTTTTCTCTCTCAAAGCAGTCTCCTCTCTGGGTATCCTCTTGCACCTTTTTATAATTTAATTAAAGGGACACTTCCCCTTTTTAAAATCTCTATGCATAATGTTATTTTTATTTTTCACGAAATCCTGTTTTCTTTTTAATTTCAGTTGTTTTCCTTTTAATTTCAGTTGGTGTTTTATTTTAATTAAAATTAGCACCTGAATGGAGAATGAGATCTAGATGTGGCCCAGCCCAGGAAGACTGTTTGTATTGGAACTGGGTCTCAAAAAGCTATATTTGGCACAGTATGCTTCCCTAGTTATATGATGGAAAACAGGAAGAGACAGTGTTACAAACCATTATGACCTGCTGGTAAACTAATATCAATGGACAGAAAAAACATAAATTTGAAGTACCTCTTTATAAAGACGTGAAGCATGGGGTAAGTGCTGTTTCTCTGAAATTTCTTAAGTGGAAATGGTGTACCAATAACAAAAGAATATTTCTTTTTGCAATCACATACATACATTGAATGGAGATTGGGTCTGACACTATCTAAAATGAGTTACAGCCCATTTTAACAAAAACAATACAAGAGCAATATGGATAATACATGTTCAAATTCATATCAGATTATATGTTGGTTTTGATCTAGCATATGGCTGAGGTGTCAAACTCAAGGCCCAGGGGCCAGATCTGGCCCGTGGGGCTGCCCAGGAAACAGCAAAGGACCAGCCCACATGCCTCTGCCAGCAAAAACTGAGTTCGCGAGGGCTGCATGTGGCTCCCCCAAGCTCCATTTTCACTGGCAGAGGGTTGCAGGAGGCCATCAAAGTCAAAAATGGAGCTAAGGAGTCTGTTTTCACTGGCAGAGCGCTCAGACCACCACAGTCACCCCCAAACACGAATGACATCATGTTGGCCACACCCACTCCAGCCCCCCAAGGTCAAACAACCCTGATGCAGCCCTTAATGAAATCAAGTTTGACACCCCTGACATAAGGGATAGAGAAAAATTCTGTCATAAATGCCATTATTTTAAAGTAGTCAGTCTAATAGCAGCTATTCTTCAGCCCTCTGTAGACAGTTTGTTTTCTCTTGATCTCATGCATCAGCAATATTTAACGAGCCAGAATGAAAGTTAATCAATGC
Source organism: Laticauda colubrina (assembly GCA_015471245.1). NCBI lineage: Eukaryota > Metazoa > Chordata > Lepidosauria > Squamata > Elapidae > Laticauda > Laticauda colubrina. Next base: position 35,310,265 of record BLBF01000010.1, on the reverse strand, counting down.
AAGATATAAATGCCCAGTTGAAGGAAACTAAAGCTAAACCAAGTGCTATATAGTTTACTAAAAGTTAACTGTAACCTTCCTTTTACCCATTATTACTTATAAATTCATTTGCTAAAAATACATGCATTTATTAAGAAACATTTTCTGATATATAGGAATTGGTGTCTGCTTTGAGAAAAATCTTAAATTCTGTTGGTACTGTAGAAAGTTAGGATATTTGATTGAAGTAAAAAATATGAAGGTGCTGGTGATTATGATGATGAGATTATGTATTAAAAGTGAGTTGTTTTCATAATGGGCCTTTTAAAATTTCAGTTTCAAAAATTGAATTGAGTTGTCTGAATATTACAAATCGTTACTATTTTGACCACAGATTTTTATTCCTGTTGCCAGAATTTGCCTTCTGCCCATTGATCCCTATACAACAAAAACATAACATTTGGGCAGAGGTTAGAGCTAACAGCAGATAGAAGTTTGCTAATGTTCAGTAAAACACATACAAAAACATGCATACATATATATTTAGAATTTCCAAGATTATAATCTTATGGTCTTTACAGTAAGATCAGAAAAATGTCATGAATGGAATAAGGAACACCCAAGTCCTCTTAGTCCTAGAAAAAAATAAACTAGTTCTTTCTATTGCTTACAAGGGAATAAATTCATGAGAAAAAGTCGACATGTAATACAGTGAACAAATTTGTCTCTGAATCTGCCCTGCCCAAATGAAACAAGCAAATAACTGTTACGGGTATATGTATTTCTATAAAAAGAATAGCTAATTTATTTAAAAATGGAGAAAGAATGGGAACAATTAGACTAATACATTTTGTAAGGCAAAACAATAATGTTAACAGAAAAATAGTTATATTTTGATATTTAGAATTAACATTCCAGTGACTAAAATAAGAAAAAAGACTGTTGTGAAAATCTATATGAGTTTGGTGGTCATTTACATTTTTAAAATAAATAAACAGTGCATATAAAAGCAATGCACAAAAAATACACAAGAAAACACTACTATGAAAAGTGAAATGGAAGTTTAAAAATAGATCTGTTTGTCAATCAGATTTTTTAATCTTGATGGATTGCTTTAATCATGCTTTGAATGAAATCTACTTTGGTCAAAATATGCGACATACTTTCTCTGACTGTCATGTTCTGTTCCTCTCTCCCTTCAAAAACTATTCAGTTGTAGCTTGTATGTAGTCTTCAAATCCCTCCCTCTCCCTTATAAAAGCAATATGTAGATCAGAATAGGATACAGTACTGCTTGGGGATTTCTGGACAGACGAGGTTAATTGCCTTTGACTCTGCTTATGGCCATCAACTTGTCTCAGTCCATCACCAATCTATAACTTTACTTTTGATCATTGCTTTCTAAATCAGTACCCTTTCTATAACTAAACAAATGAAATACCAAAGCGGCCAGAAAATGGCAACCGCAAAATACTTAAGAAAATAAGGTTGATCTCTATTCATATAAATGAGATAATTCCTCTAGGGTTTTTTTTGCAAAAATTAATTTCAGACAAACAACATGCATTGGCATTTTAATTTTGACTTTTTAAAAAGTCATATATTAAACGAACTGTTAGCAACTTTCATTACAAGGGGAAAATATTTTATTTATTTAAGAAAAATTATATGGCCATGCAACTCACCTCAGTTAGTCCAGGTGGCTTATATGGATAAAATCCCAATACAAAAATAACACAAAAAGCAAATTTAGTATCTGGTTTAACAATGTATTGAAGGAGTATGTATCATAAGGAAAAAATAATAATTTTATTTCAAGTATGGAATAAGGCAAATACTTCCTTATTTCAAATGAGATACTGGAAAATTCAGCTAAGCTGATGCACAATAGATAATGATTGAACTATATATAGAAACTGGACTTACATCATGAAGGTATAATTAGTATTTCAATTGATCTAAACATTTGGCATTGACAAATTACTGAAATTTTGATAAAATATTAGAAATCACATTTCTCATGAAGATGATACATTCCATGAAAAAGAAATAAATATTAATGTTTTTAAGCTATAGCATATAATAGCAACATAGAGAATATAAGAAGCTGTATATGACATTTTATTTAAAAAAATCGAAATGAAAGCTGTGGATGGAACCACACTGGATATTTCAGTTATTAGGTAGCCCCAGAGATTTTGTTCATTACAGCCATTACAGTTAATCATTTAATAAAATATATAATAATCTATCATTTTCAGTCCTAGTATATCAGATCATGGCACTTGTGTGTTGGTGTGTATAACAGTCTCCATTTCCCCAAAATTCAGAAAAACACAAAAATAAATTGTGCCTTTAGAGCAATTTCTACGTCCACCATAATTTAAGTATAACATGTTTTGCAAAGTGAAAAGAATGTTTTGTTTTGATGTTGGATCTTTGCCCTTCTAGTCTACCACTTTCTGAGGAGTCATTGGCCCATCTTGGAGTGTAACCTTGAGACTCAGTCCTTTCTGTCATTACTCAGAAAAGACCTTAACATCTGAAGCATTTGGAGCAGCTTCAAATTTCCCATTGCTAGTATAGGATTTTAAGTCCAATGCAAACACAAATATTGTAGACCTTTTGTCAGTTACAGGCCATGAAGATGAGAAGAGTTGTTCTGAATTTAGTAACTTTGCCATGAAGATGAGAAGAGTTGTTCTGAATTTAGTAACTTTATTTCATCTCTGCAAGAAACCTGATGGAATAAAAGCGCTATGATCTTGAACCAAACTGTAGCAGTGTTTGTCTGGTAATCTATCTCTGTCCCACATAACTTAATTTATGGTAGTTAGCACTCTTAATTATAGTTTTTGATAAATGCATTATAGATGCCATTGAGGGGCTGTACAAAGAGCTGAAAAGGCACCGATGGCTTGCAAAACCCGTTATATCATGTTATCAAACAGACAAGTAATCACACCCAATATTCATGGTTGTTTTTTCACAATTCAATCATTTCTAAATATTTCAATCCTCAAAAGGTTGGAATTCAGTTTTGATCCTAGCATACCTGAACCTGAAAACTTTCCTAAATGGCTCTAGTTTCAGTGATTTTCAAAGACAGATTCAGAGTAACATATTTGGCCACTTAGATCAGATGTTCTGGAGCATCTGGAGCAGTATATTTACATAGTTCTTTGTGGTACAATTCAGTTGAGATCTTGCTCCCACATAAAGAATTCCATTCACTACTATAATTAAAGGCTTGGTGGTTAACCTTTACTGCTGGATTGGCTAATTAATAGGAAGAAAAACACTGAATGCTGAAGGCAAGAGCTGAAGTTTGTTATGATAGCAAAATCTAAGAGAATAACCCTGGTCATGTATACAAAAAGGAATCAGTGAGGAAATAAAAGTTGTGCTTGAAGATTGGGACCAAATTTCATTCTACATCTGCCATCATCAGGCTTCTGTATTGAGTTCGTCATATTGAGTTCGTCATATTGAGTTCGTCAGGCTTCTGTATTGAGTTCGACGAACTCAATACAGAAGCCTGATGAAGGCAGATGAGATTCTGCTAAAACGTTGCTGCAACTTTAAAAGCACTACAATGACGTGGGATAATACCCAAAGGAAGCTGAATTGCATTCATATATATATATGAATATATGTAAGAAAACATACCTATACATATATATATATATTTGTTTTTTTAAGTTATCGCGGGTACTTACATGTGTGCTGTTC
>BLBF01000010.1:35280914-35296554 GCA_015471245.1 Laticauda colubrina | reverse complement strand
ATATACATATACATATACATATACATATACATATACATATACATATATATATATATATATATATATATGTTTTTGTTTTTGTTTTTGTTTTTTTAAGTTATCGCGGGTACTTACATGTGTGCTGTTCAGCTTCCTTCGGGTATTATCCCACGTCATTGTAGCTGTGCTTTTAAAGTTCTAGCAACGTTTCAGCAGAATCTCATCCGCCATCATCAGGCTTCTGTATTGTGTTCGTCTGTATATATATATACACTGTGTATACACACACACAAATATACAAATACAAAAGCAAAGTTTGCACACCTATATAAGAACGCCACAATATAACCTTGGGGACCATTACTATTCGTATCCTTACATATTAATAAAAATTGGATCTCCTTTTTTTTGCCTTTGGTTTTAAAGGATTGTAAACCAGTATGTTCAATTTGCTTTCACAATCCTCTCCCTTTTTCAGTTGTTTGCATATACTATACGTCATTTGCAGAGGTACGTTTTATAAATACTTTAAATTTTAACCATTACATCTTTGTGGGGGTAAAACAACAGGATCTAAGATAGATACTTTTGGAATGCATTTTTACAAATGGCATTAAAAAAAAGTGATAGCTTCTTTCGTGGTATTTGTGTTCAGTCACAAATTCTTTGCATGCATGGTGTTGCAATACATTCTCATGGTAGAAACCCATTTAAAACTGATCGAGGGCTAGTTTCAAAGGGCACTTATTTTGTTTGATGTGATTGGTTGCTAACGATGACAAGAGGCTTGCTTATTTGATTATTTGGGATATGCCTGTCAATTGCAAGACATTGTTATAAAGTAATGTATATTTATGTACTTGTAATATAATTTATCTCTTTAATATTTGTAAATAATTAGAGTGGTCTTTGCAACAAAATTGATAATTCTTATGAAAATATGTAATGATAATAATAATGGAAATCACCAAACATGAGAGAGAATTGGTAACTTTGTAAGTATTGTAAGTATTTCTTTGATTATTAAAATATATTTTCTTGTAATATTGCATTCCACTAACATTTGCTCAGCAATGTTGGGAGCGTTAGTCATTCAAATTTCCTAGTAATCTATTTTCAAGTTTGAAAGTTCTGATCTCAAAATAGTCTTTGGTGATAATAATTTCTTCTATTATTATCACTCGGCTGCTTGGATAACAATGTCATTGGAGCTAAATATATGATTGTATCTTATTATAAAGCTTTCAAGTATTACTGAAATTTTGTCAGATAAAACCATAAGAATGCTTATTTTCTTTTGCCATACCACCTGTTGCTAATTTAAAGGGATTTAGTTTAAGATGCTAAAATCCTGTGATTCGCTATATAAACATGGCTTTTACCCAAGTTTATGTTTCTTTCAGTTATGGATCTATCTCAGTATTTCATTATACTTGGAATAAAACAATTGTCATTTTGAGATACATTTTGCTTAAAATGTGTTAAAAATTGGAGATTAAATTCAATAACACAATAAAGATAATATATTAATATTGTAATACTAGAACAACATAATCTTGACAGTTTGTGAAATTAATAGTTTTATTAATTTATAATGGGAATGAGTAATTCATGGTCTTTCAGATGCTTCAGACTACAATTCTTTAAAGACTGATAGAAATTATAGTTCAGCAATATTTGTGGGGCCACATTTTTCTGATTTAAAGCATACCAAAAGTTCATGTAACAGTAATGTGTGCAACAGTAAGTCATTTAGTAATATAAAAACCAAGTAAATACCAACATTATATGACAAAAAACATGTTACTGAGACAAAGAGAAGAACTGACAGATCTTTTGAAAATCCAAGTTATAAATAAGGTTAAGTATCTGGGAATATATTTGACAGCAAGATGTAGCACATTAAAAGAGAATAATTATATTAAACTCAAACAACAGATAATTACAGACTTGAAGAAATGGGAAAACTTTCAATTGTCATTAATAGGGAGAATTTCAACAATTAAGACGAATATTTTACCCAGAATTTTATTTCTCTCTCAAACAATACCAATTAGACTTGGAAAAGGCTATTTTGAAGACTTAAATAAAATCATGTTGAAGTTTATATGGCAAGGTAAAAAAGCGAGAATAAAGTTAAAGCTTTTGCAAGATGCTAGAACTAGAGGAGGTTTTGGCCTGCCTAATTGGGAACTGTATTATCAAGCTGCAAGTTTGATGTGGGTCAAAGAATGGATAACATTAAGAAAACATAGATTGTTGACATTAGAAGGACATGATTTACTGTTGGGCTGGCATGCTTTTTTATGGTACAAGGGAACTAAAACACGGGTATTTCAGAAGACATTATATACGGGAGTCTTTGTGGTTAAATTGGGAGAAGATAAAAAAAAATGTTATTTGAAAATTCCAGTTTGGTTATCGACTATTGAAGCATTTTCTTATCCTATGATCTATAAAAAGGAACAAACAGTTAGATATGGGGAATTGTTGGATGAAAAGGGTGGACTTAAATCGATTCAAAACTTAGAGGAACAAGGTATAAGGATGAATTGGTTTTCATATGCGCAAATACACTCAAGATATGATGAAGATTTTAAAATGGAAGGATTCTATGATAAACAGACTGATTTAGATAAGATATTGATGGGTACTGATGAGAAAGTAATTAAAAAATTATATGGTTATTTATTGGGATTTAAGTTAGAGGAAGAACAAGTTAAAGAAACTATGATTGCTTGGGGGAAGAATTTTGGATATGGGATTGATTTAGAGGAATGGCAAAAATTGTGGTCTCAAAATTATAAAATGACAATGTCAACAGCATATAAAGAAAACTTGTATAAGATGTTTTACAGGTGGCACTTCCCCCCGACAAGAATAGCAAGAATGTTCAAGAACAAATCTGAAAAATGTTGGAAATGTCATCAGATACCTGGCTCATACTATCATATGTGGTGGACTTGTGAGGATGCCAGAAAATATTGGACTAAAATTCACATGTGGTTGGAAAAAATGACAAAGAAACACATAGATTTGAAACCAGAGATTTTTTTATTGGGAATTTTACCTGATACATATAATAAAGACTTGAAATATTTGATTGTAAATGTATTAACAGCGGCTAGGATTGTATTTGCTAAAAATTGGAAGAATGAGAAAATACCATTACAGGAAGAAATTATTAAGAAAATATTGGAATGTGCTGAGATGAGTAGATTGACATTTGAAATTAGAGAGCAAGAAGATAAACAATTTTATGAAATTTGGGATCTTTTTTATCAATGGCTAGATGATAAAATACGATAATAGAACATTAATATTATATCTATAAAGGATTTTTAGGATTGATTTGTTATGATTATATGATTTGTTATAGAATAAATTGTTTAAAGTATTGTTATCTCACAAAGCATGAATGATTAAAAGTATAGTCAAAAAAATTTTTTCTTTTTTTTTTTTCTTTTTTTTTAGTAATAGTAGGATATGGATTGACAATATGAATTGTTATGCAATATAATTGTAATTGACTATAAAATGAATGCACAAAACTGATGAACCAACCGACACACTGGAAGTATATATGAGAGCAGATGTTTTTAATGTTTTGTATGTTATGCGTGTTTGTAGAAAATTAATAAAACTCTTTTCAAAAAAAAAAGAAATTATAGTTCAGCAATATTTGTGGGGCCACATTTTTCTGATTTAAAGCATACCAAAAGTTCATGTAACAGTAATGTGTACAACAGTAAGTCATTTAGTAATATAAAAACCAAGTAAATACCAACATTATATTAATATTATGTCATTCATTCAGTTACTATTAAGAGGGGAGGATTAAAATAGTTGGTTCAAATCAAACCAGTAGCAAAGAGGAAAATGCATAAATATTTTTTCCTACAGTCCAGTATGCCCTTTTATAATTCTAAATTATAAGATGTTAATTAAGAAATAATTGTAGTTATAAAAAGTAAAATGTATTAGTAAATGTAAATCTGATTTGACAGTGAAATAGCAATAGACTTATATACTGCTTCACAGTGCTTTTACAGCCCTCTCCAAGCGGTTTACAGAGTCAGCATATTGCCCCCAACAATTTGGATCCTCATTTTACCCACCTTAGAAGGATGGAAGACTGAGTGAACCTTGAGCCTGGTGAAATTCAATCTGCCAAATTTCAGGCAACCAGCAGTCAGCAGAAGTAGCATGCAGTACTGCACTCTAACCACTGCGCCACCTCAGCTCATATAACTGTCAAGTACAAAAGATCAAGTCCACACATGAAGGTCCAATTAAACCATTATTTTTTTTTTGCTAGATAGCTTATTCACAAGAATCCTCTGAACCAAGGGTTAGAACCTGCTTGGAATTAAATAAAGGGGGTTGGATGTAATCCGCTTGTGTCTACACAGGGATTCTAGCCTGATTCCTCTTTTAACTTCGCCTCCAAGTTTTTCTACTCCTTCTCCTATAATATCTTTGGTTAATGGGAAAACAAGTCTTCTTTACCTTGAGATTGTTTTTTGGTAATTTTAAGAGCATGTAAGTGTAGTTATTTACCAAGAACTCAGAAATAGCTCTAGTATTTACTGACAGCCTTCCATCAAGTCCAAATAAAGCGTAATTTACCTTCGTGAGATCAAACTAATCCTTTCTTTTATTTTTCAACTGAGTGGACAAAATATGCAATTTACTGTTATCAGTAGCATATATTTTCATTTCACTTATTTCATTTGGTAACTTGTAGAAACTTTGAAAAACATTTTAGCAGCAGATTCACATTCTAAGCCCAAATGAATTTATCTGCCTTTGATGCCATTACAGTAGTGCTATAAAATTATGACTTGTAATGTGATACATCCGTGTCTGTTCCTCATCATGTTGATGTCTGAATGACGAGACCTGCATCATGACACCACAACACAAACTCTGTTCTTTTGCACTGTATTGCAGTATCTTACACAAGTATTTAAAGTGGGAGAATATGCATTGCAAAGTCATGGATGCACATTTCATCAGCTGCTTTCCACCTATGATATGGTGCTGCTGATCACATACCAGAGGCTCTTAGATATCATTCCAGCTGGTAATACAGGTATTTAAACTTTTTAAAAAGCCTTTCAGTGCTTTGATTTTGTTGTTGTTGCATTTCAATTTAGAGAAAAATATACTATCCTGTAACTGTTTAAATTTAAAATCAACCAAATTATGTTAATATTTTCCCTGGAAACCGAGGATCCATACATTACTCTGATAAGGCAATACTATCTAATCAGAATCTAACTTTAAAACCCTTTGAATGTAGCAGCTGAATATTTAAAATATGTACATGTATGTCCAGGGTATGTTACTTATGATTGGTGCAGATAGCTTTTTATGGAGAATGATTAACGTCCAAGCTGAAGTCAAGAGGGTGATACTGACTTTTAAAATCCTGGGGTCAAGATAACTTAAATTACTGATGCTTTCTTTGGTTTAAATACAGGTTTGAGTGCCTACTTAGGCAGAGGTATAATTTAAATATCTTTGAAAATAGCATCTCTAATCTAAGTTGCTGGTGGTTGCACATTTTCTTCCACAGCAGGTGATTTTTTTTTAATTGCACCTTTATTTTTATAAATAAGGTAGCAAACATATGTAATACTTATTCCTCCTGTTTTCCCCACAACAGCCTACCCTTGAGGTGAGTTTTGCTGAGAGAGAATGACTGGCCAAAAGTCATCTAACTGGCTTTCATGTCTAAAATGGGACTAGAATTCATAGTCTCCTTATTTCTAAACTAAAGTCTTAACCACTAAACCAAATCAGCTGTCACTGATAAGCTGTAGGATCCAGGGTTTGTGTGTGTGTGGAGGAGGGTATACCCTCATTATATTCATAGTACTTTCTCTTCCTTTCTGCTTTTGGGGAAGCATGTTTACAATGTGTTCAGGAACCCTCAAAGCAATTATTACAGCACAAGCAACAGAGTGGTCAATGCCTGGAATGCCCTACCTGACTGCATTATTACAGCCTCAAACCCTCACAACTTCAACCTCAAACTGTCTACCATGGACCTCACCCCATTCCTAAGAGGTCCATAAAAGGGGCGTACATAAGCGCACCAGCATGTCTACCATCCCTGTCTTATTGTCCTAATTTATCTGTATTTACTTCCTTTGTTCATGTTGATGTTCATACCTATACTTGTTATCTTGTACATGTTTGACAAACAAATAAAATAAATGAATAAAAGATATCGATACTATATCAGTATTACTGGTCCAGCAAGAATTGTTGGCCCCACATCTTGGAAAGAAGGACCATAGTTTTTTCAGAGAAAAACAGCAGCCTATCTTTTCTCAAAATATTGTATACCCAGGAACTGGCTAACTTGGCATATATGATTATAGATGCTCAATTTACATTTTTCTTTGAAAGCATATCACCTTCCTGTATTAAAATAACACTTGCTCCACAGTTTGATTAGTGCAGATTTGGAATGTTTGACCCATGAGGACATTTGGAATTTTGAAAGCATACTGTCAGTATTCTTACCAAATAATCATAATCAATTCATTGCCTTTGTTATTACTGGGCACTAAGGAAATGCTCATTAGTAAAACAGTGCATGTATCAAGTGAACAACACATAAAGAAACAATATGTCAAGTACTGAAACAAGAAACCTCTGGTAGAAGACATGTATTCTGAAACACACAACTTAACAAAAATATTCCTGGTAGAATAAAAATATATTTTATTCATTTTATAATGCAATAAAATGCCCATCACTTGCATTTTCTTAGTATTGTTATGTGTTATTTGTTTTATAGAAGGTTGAGTTTACTAGATCATGTTGCATTCATTACAATAGCTCACTAAAATAAATAAAAATATTATAGAATGTCTCAGAAAATACTAGGAACTATTCTTAGGCCATACACAGATGTATATTATAAAAAATAATCACAAATTATTTGAAACATCACATTTTCACTTGACTTCGCAATGGCATAGATGATGTCTTACCTGATCCAAAATCTACAAAACAAAACTATCTATCCTACAGAAAATGAAAGAGAATATGCAACTGAAATTCACATGCCCATAGCAGTAATTATGTGTTTTCAAAGAGCTTACTTGGAAAACTTTCCCTTAAAATATGTATCAGGAAAAGTGCTTGTCAAAAAAAAAAGAAAAGAAAATAATGGATTGGGATTTTTAAAATAAACGTATCTTGACGGCTGAGCAGCAGGTAGGCCTGGTTATTAATATGGATGGAAGTCCACCTTTAAGGATCAGTTTTATATACGGGATCAAGAAGTATGGTGTATAATCAGGAAAACCTAATAGATTTGTTCCTAAAAGTAATCAATTGAGCTAGATGTGAAAGATACTTCCCTGAGCTTTGAGCTTGGTTGTTTGCTTGCAGACATAGCATTTTTGTTCAGTTTACTTCATAAGACAAAATCTATTACCTGAACTTTAGGATTTGCTATTACTTCCTAATAATAATTCAAATTAAGTGAACTGTTAGAAAATGTTTGGCATAACTACCTAAGAAGCAAATTATCTTGGTCATATTTTTCTTCCTATCTTAAGCAGTTGTCAGATTGATAGAAACGGAAATGACATGGCTCTTGTTATTTTGGAGAAAACAATATGAATTTGGCAATTTACTTACAACAATATTTATACTGCCTTTCCATTGTATAAGCCAGGGTCGCCAACCTTTTGGACCTCAGAGACCACCAAACTCATAATTTTAAATCCTGGGAACCACTAATATGAATTTTGACTGGCAGTGGCTTGCAAATGTTGGTGGGAGAGAGAGAGAGAGATCTGATCTAACCTCTCTCTTCCTCCTTCCCTCCCCCCCCCCACACACATAGGGATGGCATTCAAATTTCTTAACAACTGCTTCTGTCAGCATTGCCTAATTTGTGGGTGTGGTTTGGTGGTCATGTGACTGGATGGGCATGGCTTGTATGTAAATATTATAAATATTTATATAAATATTGAATTTTTTATAACAAAAAGAGCAACTTTACCCAAAGTCAGGCAAAGCACGCAGGCAGATTGAGCTGCTCACAGAATCACAGGTTCACTTAGAGATCTGTGTTTCTGCCATTGGCTAGCTGAGTCTGCACTGCTTCAGTCCTAAGGAAGGTTCAGCTCTCTAACTGTTATTTCTAAAGAAATGTTATTCAGAGGCATCTGGTACTATCTGGAGAAAAACAAAGCACATATCACAAAGCAGTGTTTGTTAAAATATAGTCCTAGAATCCTTTCAAGGATCCTCAAAATCATTAAAAGCCTATGTTGAAAAATAATACAATAATAAAATCCCACCAAACAATTGTAAGAAGGGATAGTTGCAACAAATGCATCAATTTCAAACATTGATAAATATAACCCATACAGACAAAAGCTCTTGGGACTTCTCCACAATTTTTAAAATTGAGAATTTGTCCTGAGAGGAAAAAAAAGCATACAGTAATTTATATTGTTCATCCATGAGACATGTTTTATGCCAGAGTAAGATATGCAGGACTCTAAAATAAATTTCCTGCAATAACAAAAAGAGGCATAGAAAAGCAATAAACAATCTATGAACAATGACTTTTCAAAGTTGGTATTTTAAAATATTTGGGATGGAGTATTTGATTTGATACTGAAAGTAAAGTTGGGGACAATCTTATCATGCTTGGGAATGTACCATAATAAAGATGTTTAAGTTATAAATATGTAATATGTTAAAAGGCTCTTATCTAAAGGCCCTGTCACACTGCCCAACGGATGCAAAACGGACACAACGGACGAGCAAAATGTTCCATCCGTTGTTATCCGCTCTCAAAAGGGGCAAAAATTTGCATAACCAGAGCGGATAACACGGACGCGGGGAGGAAGCAGAGCGAATGGAAAGCAGATGCGGAACGGAAGCCCAGCGGATAGAAGCAGATGAGAGCGGATGGCACATCCGCTGGGCTTCCGGGGGGCCTCAGCAAAGCGGACGTGGAACGGATATAGAGGATGCACAGCGGATGCACAGTGGATGAAGCAGATGCAGAGCGGAAGCCTAACGGAAGCCTAACAGATGCCTGGCATTAATTGCACATGTGGGGGGGATGCATTGTGTAAGCCATGCGGATATAAAGGGAAGCAGCTCGCACGTGGCCAGCATTCGGAGGAAAGACCTGCTGCAGGATACATCGAGTCCTTGCCTGCCCTGCCTGCATGCCTGCCTGCAAGCCTTGCTGCCAGCCTTGCTGCCAGCCTGCCTCCAAGCCTCATGGCCTGCCTCCCTGCCAGCCTTGCTGCCAGCCTGCCTGCCAGCCTTGCTGCCAGACTGCCATCCAGCCTCCCTGCCAGCCAGTCTGCCTGCCAGTCTGCCTGCCAACCTTGGTGCCTGCCTGCCTGCCAGGCTTCCTACCAGGCTTCCTGCCAGGCTTTCTGCCAGCCGTGGTGCCAGCCTCCCTGCCAGCCTTGGTGCCTGCCAGCCTCCCTGCCAGCCAGCAACCCCACAACCATGGGGAAGAAGTGAAAGCCTCATCAACCTGCCGCCATCCCTGCCAAGAGGGACAGGGCCACCCTCCCGCCCCCTGTCCCTGACTCTGCTTCTGCCTGGGCTTCTGCTGCACAGGCTCACTCTTCTGGTGCTGAAGCTTCTGCTGAAGCTGCTCCTGGCAGTGGTGCTTCTGCTGCTGTGTACTCTGCTGAAGCTGCTCCTGGTCCTGCTGGTCCTGCTCATCCTGCTCGTCCTGCTCATGCTACTGGACTTGCTCGTCCTGCTCGTGCTCCTGGTCTTGCTCATCCTGCTCGTGCTCCTGGTCCTGCTCGTGCTCCTGGTGCTGCTGGTGCTGCTGCTGCTGGGGCTCCTGGTGCTTACTCTGCTGCTGCTGATCCTGGTCCTGCTGATCCTGCTGCTGCTGCTGCTGAGGATGATGATGACGATGATGATGATCCTGCTAGTGATGATGATGATGATGATGATGATGATGATGATGATGATGATCCTGCTGGTGCTGCTGCTGCTGGTGGTGTGGAGGAGCAGCCCCTACCACCTGGGAGCCCATCTGATGAGGGCCCATCTGGTCCTGCCAAAGGGAGGAAGAGGCGTATGCGGGGACGGGAGAGGAGGCAATACTTCATCGAGGATGAACACGAGGATGAGGTGCTGGAGTGGCTGAGAGAGAATGACTATCTGTGGTGGAAGGGACACCAGCTGTACAGGGACACCAAAAGGAAGCAGGCTGCTTGGAGAGAGAGGACGGAGAGTATGGGTTACACTTCGGAGGTGCTCCTCGGCTGCTGGAAGCACATGCACACCTGGTACGGGAAGCTGCACCTGAAGAAATCTGGCCAGGCCACGCTTAAGCTGACGGACAGAGAGACCTACGTCATGGCCAGGTGCAGCTTCCTGGAGGGTGAGATCCGCCACCGAGGAGCACCAGCAGCCCCTCTCACAACCCTCTCTCTCCGGCAGCCTGCTGAGACCCAGTCCTCTTCCGGCCGAGAGTTAGTCCCTGTCTCCAGGCAGGTTTCTGTGGAGCGTGCCACGGCGGAGAACCCGTGGACAGCTGTTGTAACCGTGGTGGAGCACGTGGAGGACTCCCTGGTGCGGTGGGAGAAAGGAGACATCGAGTCCACCACAGTGGTAGCCGCATCCACCCCCCCCAGCTCCGCCTCCACAGAAAGACAGAGAGCCAGACAGCAGGAGAGGCAGAGCCACACTGTCCTGCTGGAGATCAGGGACACCATCCACACCAGTATAGATCTCCTCTCTCAGCTGGTCAGCACCGACTCCTCATCCTCCAACCGCAAGCCCTTCCTCACTTATGTCAACCAGACCCTCAAGAACATGGAGGAACCCCAGTACCAGGTGGTGAAGGACCGGATCACCGAGCTGCTTCACAACCCTCCAGACCCAGAGGAACCTGCTCCCACCCAGTCCAGGTCTGCTCCTCCACCACTACCACAGCTGATGTCCCTCCCATTCCAAGGCTTCCCACAGCCCCTCACCTACCAGGGCTACGGCTACCAGGAGGTCCAGCAGCATAGGCAGCAGCCCTTCCCAGTCCAGGCACAGAGTCATCAGACAACACCGTTGCCACCGGTTCCACTGATGCCACCGATGCCACCCACGACAATGCCACCCACGACAGCGATGCCACCCACGCCAGTCCTCACCCAGCTGCACCCACGCCAGTCCTCACTCAGCTGTAGACCAGACAGCCCCACTACACTACTCCTTCCTCCACCCCACAGCCAAGCCCAGCCTCAGTACATCTCTCATCAGTACTGGGGCTGACACCCCATGGCATGGAGGAAGGACCTCTCAGCATCGCGGTCTGAGCCAGCTGTCTGAGAGCTTCCTCAACACACCGTCCCTTGTTGTCCTCTCGGGGCCAGGCACCCCAATGACGATACAGACCAGCACTCCAGCACCACCACCTCCACAGCACCTGGACCCTTCACCCCTGAGACTGGGCACACCTCCAAGTGACCAATAAGAGTGCCAGAGACTGGGTAGCTGGCTACCTGTGGACTTTATTTGGACACTTGACTTGGGTCATTTTATTTTTTTACAGCTTGTTGTTCAATAAAGTTTATCTTTGATTCACACACTTGCTTCATTTCTTTTTTTTGTAATAAAGTCTTGGTGGAAACTTTTAGAATTGGTTTAAGCCTTTGCATGCTTGTGGGATGGGTTAAGATAGCAGTGGGATGGGCAGGGATACCTGTGGGATGGGTAATAGCTGTGGGATGGGTAAGGATAGCAGTGGGATAGATAAGCCTCCAGTGCAAGCATAGTGGGACTGTATGGTCAGCCCTCCCAGGTGCCACACCTTTGGCCCTTTATTATCAATAACAATGTAATCATTGATCCACACATTTCAACATGAACACAACTCTTTATTAAATGCCCTTTTCATTGTAGGCCCACCCAACATACATGGCCCAATCTCATCCGTGTGATGAGACAGGCTGAAGGAAGCACCCATTAATCATCTATCATCCTGTCTTGCCACTCCACTGCTCCAGCTGGGGAGTTGCACCAGTGTCTCAGGAGGTTGCGCTGCTTCTTCCCTTCACGTGAGGCTCTGTTGGGGCCTTGCACATCCTGAGTGTCTATCAGGTTTCGCCCTTGCCTCCATTCCCCAGGCTCCATGTCCCCATTGCCTTGCTGGAGGTCCACGAGCCTGTTCTGCAAGACTGGGTAGCGGGTGCGCATGAGATTGTGCAGGATGCAGCAAGCTGCCACGATCCTCCTCACGGTCTCTGGGCGATGCTGCATGGTGGTGAGAAGTACCTGGAACCTGTTGGCCAGGATGCCAAAGGCGTTCTCCACCATCCGCCTTGCCCTGGACAGCCTGTAGTTGGAGATCCTCTCTTCACGGGGTGAGGAGTCTGGAAGTGTAGGGCTTCATGAGGTAGGTTCTGAGGGAGAAGGCGTCATCCCCCACGATGAAGTAGGGCACATCTTGCGTGTCGTTGGGCAGGGGGTCTGGATCTGGAAAGCCCATGATGAGGTTGCCTTCCAGCCCCTCCTTGAGGTCACTGGCGTTGTATACCTGGGCATCTGAACATGAGCCGCTGCCTGAAGCATCGATGTACATGAACTTGTAGTCAGCATCGACCATGGCAAAGAGGACGATGCTGAAGAAGCCCTTGTAGTTGAAATAAGTGGAGCCCGACTTGGGTGGTGCTTTGCAGGCCATGTGCTTGCCATCTATGGCTCCAACGGTGTGTGGGAAGTTCCACCTCTGATACCACTGCTCTGCAACTTTCTTCCAGCCTTCTTCAGTGGAGGGGCACTGGAGGAGCTCCTGCAGGTATTCTTCGATGATGGCCTGCACCACTTCTCTGACCACAATGCTGATGGTGTTGTGTGGCACCCTCCAGCCGTACTGCATGCTCCTGTAGGTGGTCCCTGAGGCCAGGTGGCGCAGAGTCAGTGCCACCTTGAGCCCAGGGTCCAGGCTGGGCCGGAAGTTGGTGTTTGCCTTGGTCAACCTGGGTGTCAGCCGCTGCACAACTTCGTCAAACATAGCTGGAGGCATCCTCATGAAGTTCTGGAATGCACGAGTGTCTTCGTTCCTGAGCTCCACCATCAGCTTGTTGTACAGCCCGTACTCTGCTCTTCTCCCGATCCATCTTCGGACCCAGATGCTTCTTGGCTGCCTCCTTTTCTTCCCGTAGAACAGTTGAAAGAGCCTGTAGATGGCTTTTGCACTGTTGCAGAACGATGGTGGCTACCAAAAGGACTGTGTTACGATCCATGGTGGACATGACTGGATGCTGTGGAAGAGCAAGAGGCAGATGAATGCTGCAGAGGTCGGCACAGCAGGGCTGCTGGTCTGAAAGTGAGATCCAGATGTGTTGCTCCCCCTTTTTATAGGAAGTATAAGTTTTCCCCTAGGTGTCCTTTTGCATCCTCTAGGCATCCTCTAGACATCCTTAATATCCGAGATAGGTCCCCTCTGCAAACGTTTTTTCTGTTTTAAATGCTTTCTTTGCGAGCTGCATCCTTTCTCCATCCGTTCTGCATCCGTTCTGCATCCGTTCTGCATCCGTTCCGCTTCCTCCTTGCGTCCGAGCAGATGCGAGTTGCACGGATGCGCAGCGATGCCTAGCGGATATAGCGGATGCAGAACCGATGCAGAACCGATGCCTAGCGGATGCAGAACGGATGCATTGGATACATTTTCCGCACAAAAGTTTTGAGCAGCCCAAAACTTTCTGAGCGGATGAAACGTCAATAAACGGATGCTGGACGGATAGAGAGGAAGCAAAACGGAGGCAGTGAGTACATCGCGTTTTCGAATGGATGGCAAGGTTTTTTGTCCGTTTTACATCCTCTTTGCATCCGTTGCTGCAGTGTGACAGGGGCTTAAACAATATTATAAACTCCTGCCATGTGCTCTTATTATAGTTATCATTCATGTATTCTTAAGAGTTTGTGGATATACTGTAATATTGTTGTTCTGTCAGTTGTGTAAATGTGACTTTTTTGTTTGGTGTGCTATTGAACTTTTAGATTACTAAAATGCAAAAACCATGTTGCTGTGCTTGCTTATTGAACTTTGCAACCAGATTGCAAAAAATATTCACTGGCAAAAAGTTGCCTGAATCCAATAGCAGAGAGGGATGTTTTGCACTAGTGTTATTCATAAGCTATTTGATTCAGTGGCTTCACTGTTTCTTCTTTGCTCGGCTCAGTTTTATGACTTGACTGGTCAGGTACAGACTATCTGTTTGTTGTTTTTGTTGTTTGCTGTGGAAATTTTTCTATCCATCTTATTTCCATCCCATAGCCTACAACTATCCCAAAAAAGTTGTTTTATGATTTGTTTTCTGTCAACTAGTTTGAGGGCACTGTGCTGGAATGGATTATGTATGAAAGTTAATACAGTTCTGTTTTTCTATCACTTTGCTTTTTTGTTATTATTTTAATGGTTCTGCACATTCTTGATTATTATGCACACTGCCCAAAGTCACTAAAGCAGGATAGGCAGCTTATACGAATGTGCTTAAATAAATAAATAATAATAATAAAAATAAAAATAATACATCTCCTGTATAATCATATATAATCATTTGAAAACCAACGGCCAACCCGTTGGCTGATCTTCTGTGGGTTGTAAATGTGAAAGTAAGACTAGTCTTTGCCAATCGCCACGGGCAAATATTAGTCTTTGCTTGGACTTTTCTTGGCCGCCTGTGGCCTGTGTGTCCTCGGTGTGGCTGTGCCTCCTCCGCGGGACACCCTCATCCTTATTTTCTGGATTCAGATGTTGAAGATGACCCGAAAGAATCATCAGGGGGCGGGCAGTCCAAACAGGCCCCATCCTCATTCCTGGCGAAATGTTTTTTTTTTTTTTTTTTTTTCCCTGAGCATCGCTGGTTCCCCTCATCCTTCCTCCTTCCGGAGGCAGCCATGGGAATGATTTGCTGCAAATGACATCAGCTGCCTGTGGCGGCTGTTGGCAAAGCGGCGGCGGCGGCGGCAGCAGCAACGCGTGGCTGTGCCGGGTCTCCTCCGCCCCGCCTGTTCGTCCTCAGCCGCCGCCGCCGCCGCCGCCTCCCTCCGCCTTCTCGCCAGGTCCCAGCCCCGCACTGTCTCGGTATAAAAACCCGCCGCCTCCCCGCCCTCCCTCACTCTCCCAGCTGCCTGGAGCGCGGCGGTGCCTCTTCCTCTTCTTCTTCTTCTTCTTCTCCCTCCCTCCCCCCCCCCTGCAGAGGGAGGCCCCTTTGGAATTAAACCCTTTCGTCGCCTCCCCTCTTTTTCTCCGCCGTCGCCCCGAGAGAAGAGGCTCGGGAAAGCGCTGCGAAGGAGGGAGGAAGAGGAGGAGGAGCAGGAGGGAGGCGGCGGCGGCGGCGACGGGCTTGCCAGGATGGCGACGGTGGTGCTGGAACCCGAGTCGGAGCCGTCTTGTAGCCTTCCCAGCGCGGTGGCCCCTTCGCCGAGCCTGTCGCACCGTTTTCTCGACAGCAAATTTTACCTGCTGGTCGTGGTGGGCGAGCTGGTCACCGAGGAGCATCTGAGAAGAGCCATCAGCAATATAGAGCGAGGTAAGGCGGCGGCGTTGCCCTCGTCGTTCCTCCCGCCCAGTTTCTCCTCGCTTCTTTCTCTCCTGCAGGATTTTCGGGGAAGGGGCACTTCGTTTATTTTTCCC
>BLBF01000010.1:35130579-35276759 GCA_015471245.1 Laticauda colubrina | reverse complement strand
AGAGAGAGAGAGAGAGAGAGAGAGATGTGTATGTCTGTGTGTATATGTGTAATTATCCCCTGAACCTCAATACACAAGCCTGATGATGGCAGATGAGATTCTGCCTCTATAACTTTAAAAGCACAGCTATAAAGATGTGGGAAAATACCTAAAGAAACTGGATGCTTTTAAGAAGAGACTAGACAACCATTTGTCTAAATGGTATAGGGTTTCAGCTTAAGCAGGGGGTTAGACTAGAAGACTTCCAAAATCTCTTCCAACTCTTTTATTCTGTTAAAACATTCCATTGTAATAAGAAATCATATTATTGAAAAACTGTCTAAAAGGCAGAAAGAACATGCTGTATGAAAGTTACTATTACCAATACCAAAACACTTTTGGAGCTGTTGTATTCCACTATGGCTTAAAGTAATTAGTATTTCAAACATTAAATTATTGAGATGAAATTAAATTTTTGAATTTAAAATTCTCTTTAAAGAATTTAGAATTCTTTAGAATTCTTTAGAATTTCTAACAGGTTTGCCTAATTTTCTAGGCCCATTTGTATAACCAATTCTAATAACAGATAAATCTGTTTACATCTATCTCAGTCCGAAAATATGGAGAAAGCTTCACTAAGGATGCTGTCAGCCCTCCAAGGTAGACCAGACTAGGAACTAAAATCACATCAACTAGTACTACTTTTATTGTAAGGTTATAGTAACAGAATCTTACAAGTCTGAATGCACTTCCTTTTTCCTTCCTCCCTTTATTTTCAGGAAAACGAAGGAGGGTTTTGTCCCAGATGTTTACTTGGATTACAGATTGGGTTGGACTCAAATTTATTTTATCTAACTATTGTCTTGGTTACAGGTCTTCTACCTGTACTTCAGGGTTGTTGTTGTTTTTTTCTTGCCCATTACAGATCCTGAAAAGCAGTGGTTATTTCCTGATCTCATTGAAACTCGTCTTGCAGGGCTCTCCTGGGACTCCCAAAATCCTTGCAATTGGTCCTCAAAGCCTTTCCAAAGTTAACATCAAAACTGATTTTAAATGTAACATAAGGGAAAAAATTGGAGAGCAATCTTATACTTTGTAATTTAAGTTATTTAGTCAATTTCAATCCAGTGAGGTAAAACTAAATTTTTGTCCTATCTTAACCACATTGGGAGGTCCATCCCCATCTCCCACCCCAGTCCACCCAAAGGTCAAATATAGTCCCACCAGAGAAATACTGAACAGCCCCATCCTTCTGATATTACTGCACTGTTGTGATTGCTGCTTCCTTTAATTAGCTGACACCTGCTGTTCAGGTACAGTGTACAAAGCTATAAAATGTTACGTGTATACAGGTTTGTAGAAGAATTCATATTGTCGTATTGACCGAGCCAATGGAACAGATGGGGAGGGAGGAAGAAGGTGACCTTTTAAAAAATTAATGCAATAATTAGGACTTGTTTACAGGCACAATGGTTAGAGTGCTATACTGCAGGCCACTTGTGCTGACTATCGGCTGTTCATATCCCACCAGGCTCAAGATTGACTCAGCCTTCCATACTTTGGAGGTTGGTAAAATGAGGACCCAGATTGTTGGGGGCAATATGCTGACTCTGTAAACCACTTAGAGAGGCCTGTAAAGCGGTATATAAGTCTAAGTACTATTGCTATTTGCATTTATTATTTTAAAAATTATCTAAGATGATTGCATGCATTTAATACTTTGAACCTGTGTGTCATATAAACAAATGATAGCTTTTAAATTTGTAATACCTTGCTGGAAAATGTTTCAGTGTAACACATTGAATTAAGTTTACTGCTACTCATATAAAAATGTAAACTCAAATTTTTCAAGACTTTAAAAGGAAGCATCAATGTATCATCTTGGCTGGCCTCCCATATTTAATTTCCCTTATGCCAGGCCTTGTTGATACTAAGCTAGGAACCCATAGTATTGCTAGATTTATTAGTATACAACAATTCTGCTCAATAATGTGTGCTGGATACAGCTGTAGTTGTCACAGGCTAAAGCAGGGGTATCAAACTCAATTTCATTGAAGGCTGCAACATGGTTGTGTTTGATCTTGGGGGGGCGTGGCCAGGGGCGCATAGCCAGCTCAATATCACTCGTGTTGGGGGCACCTATAGTGGCCTGAGTACTCTGCCAGCAAAAAGGGTCTCCTGAGCTGTTTTTCAGCTGCGACAGCCTCCTGAAACCCTCTGCCAGTGAAACGGGGGTTGGGTGAGCTGCGTGTGGGCCCCTCAAGCTCTGTTTTTGCTGGCAGAGGTACCATGGGCTTGTCCTTCACTGTTTCCAGGGCAGCCCTGGGGGCCAGATCTAAGCATCCCATGGGCCAGATCTGGCCTCCGGGCCTTGAGTTTCACAAGCCTGGGCTAAAGGGTGTGGGCAAAATAATTGTACCTTTGGGCAGAATAAAACAGGCAACAAAGTTTATGCCGGTCATGTAAATGGCTATTTAATTGATTATATTATGGTTACTGTAGATATGGGGAAAGAACCTGTGGCTTTTTCTACCTTATGTACTTAAATGACATTGCTGGCCTTGGGTATTATGCATCTTAACCATATGCTAGAAAGCAAAATAACATCTGTATCTTATAACTCTTAATTCAGTCTAATTGAAAAGGTAATTCTGGGGGAGAAATGGAGGACAAAAATCTATGTATATTGTTTGAGCTGCTGGGCAAAGAAAGCGGGCTGGTAGAATCCAAGAATGAATACATTCCCAAACTTATGGTTAGATAGATCAAAAGTTGATGGTTTGTGAAAGGCTACCATAAAGTAAACACTCATTGTACAGATGTGATAAAAATTAATGAGGTGATTCAAGACAAATATGAGGTTAAATGAGAAGAAAGCAGTATTCCCTGATGGGACAGTTTTTTCAGACTAGACAAAAGCTTTTCATAGAGCTGGATTTTTCTATGGGTGAAAGTAGATGGAATCCATTAAGAAAGTGGTCCTCAATCTTCCTTGCTCTGCAGACCAGCAGTGGCAGTGGCAGGTGGTGTGGGGCGAATATGTTTTGCACACACAAACTTATCTTGCGCATGTACAAGTGGAACTTTGCACACATGCCCACTGTTTGCACAGCCCAGTTGGTTTGGGTATCCCTGGTTTGAGACAATGGTGAGAGATGAAAAGGATTTGTTTCAGGCACTATGCTTAGGAAATGTTACATTGCCTACCTCCTTCAAACAGAGATAAATACAGTTATGGTGGAAGGCCATAAGAGATAGAAGTAGTGATGAATGGAAGGCTAGCTGCCAGAACCCTATATGTTTCTTGTCTTTATGTGTTATAGTTCATTTGGAATTTCATTTGGAACGGTGCCTACTTAGCACAAAAAGGGCAAAATTAACCAGGGAGGAGCATTTTATGGAGAAGGTGGCAGGTAGCATTCCGATCAGTGGTGCGTTGTAACAGGCTATGTCTCCCGGGGTAGCTGTTTGGTAATTGGGCAGGATCACAACATGTTTTTAAAATTCCAAGTAAACACATCTGCACAAAAAATGTTGGCGTACACTGTATGTATAAGCTGGGTACATAAATCTGAGCAGCACGCTAATGAGGGCCTTTTCTGGGATACAGTCCTGATCACTGTTAGTAAAGTGCTTGTCTTAATCTCAAAGAGATTCCCATATTTATCTTGCCACCACCACCACCCCTCCAATATTTATATCAGCAAAGTCTTTCTTCACTCAGTTGTTCTTTCACTCATTTTTATTTCTGGAGAGATTTGTTTCATTTTTCTTTGTCTGCTCGTAATTGTTATAGTGATGGATTTTCTGTGATTGTAATGACAGATTATTTTAATTTTGTTACTTTTTGTAACGTGGTTGAGTGCTTCTGAAGGGAGAAGGAATCCTAGTATACAAATACATACATGAATTCATAAATATTTATAGCATAATGATTTAGAGAAAGTGTTTTTACAAGTAGCATAAAACAATTCATTCAATGTTTTTATAGCATGTTGCAAATTGGTTAACTACATCATCCTTTTGTAAATTCCACATTACCATCCTATAAACTTGCTCCCTAATAAAACAAGTAAAACAGTCTAGCCTTGCTGGGAATAGAGTTCTAAATAAAGTCAGTAACTAAAGAACTAAAGATATATTAGAGAGTCTGTGAGATAAAGGACTGAGCCTGGTAAGGGGAGGAAGAAAACTGATTTTAAAAACATGACGTGTTTTGAGTAGAGAATTGACAGGTTTATTTTAAAAAGTAAAATCTAAATTATCCATATGTAAAAGATAATCTGAGAGTAAGTAAAATGTTGCACTAGATTGTGGGATTCGCATTAAAACCCCATATTTAAGCCATTGAATTGAATTATTAAAAAGAATTGTTGTCCATCTTATGCACTATAATGCTAGGTTGCTTACAAACCAGAACCAAAACAGTACAAAGCATAAAAAACATCACAGAAACTCTAGGTGCCTCCAGCAAAGTGCAGAGACAGAGGTGGGAGAGAGAGAGAGAGAGAGAGAGCGTTATGACAATTCACCATGGCCAACTTGCTGAGCCCAACTTGCCATAGCCAACTTGCTGCAGTCAACTCACCACAGGACAACTCACTGCAGGAAAGAGTTACACTAATATGAAAGAAATAGTAGAATACAGTCATTGAAGAAAGGATGAAAATGGAGCGACAGAATGAAATTTGAATGGCAAAAAATTAAAATATTTTTTTTATTTATTTTGAATAATTAAATAGAATTGTTAAATTGTCCTGCAGCAAGTTATCCCATGATGAGTTGGGCATGATGAGTTGTTCTGCAGTGAGCCATGGTGAGTTGGCTGTAGCGAGTGGGCCATGATGACTTGGCTATGGCAAGTGGGTCACAGTGAGTTGACTGTGGCAAGTTATTCCATTCTGAGAGAGAGAAGAGAGAGGGAGGGAGGGAGGGAGGGAAAGAGAGGACTCTAGCTTCACTCCAAGCCAATTAACTTTGGGTCATTCTATCAGCCTCACCTACCTTGAGAGGAAATTGGAAGAAGGAATGCTAAGATTTCTACCTTAAGCTCCTGGAGGTAAATAGAAAAAAAAGCTAACAATAGTAATTAATATTTCTGTACTTATCCCTGACTACGTGTTTATTTTGTTTTAACATCTAGGTATCCGATCATGGGACACAAACCTCATTGAATGCAACTTGGATCAAGAACTTAAACTTTTTGTATCTCGCCATTCAGCTCGATTCTCTCCTGATGTGAGAGGTGAGGTTTATTTTTCTGTTATTGCCTGTATTTGGTGGAGATTAATTTAAAATACCTGTTGCACAATAGGTCTTGGTCTCCATTAAAACAATACAGTTGTAATCCTATATTCACATTTCAGAGACCAAGTCAATTGAGGTTTTCTTCTGGATTAATATAGCTAAGGTCACAGTGTAATATTGGTTGTCTCTCTTTTAAAGAAAGCTTTATAGAGGACAACAGACAAAGCCAATATGTAAGCTTGATGTCACAGCCAGTGGCTATAATTCCAGACTTACTGGAAAGTAAATGTTGATGAGATTAGTGAAAACCAATTCACAGGGAATTTACTTAGTTGGGTTATAAGCATATAACTAATCATGTGATGCATTGTTCTGAGCAAAAAAGATTCTGTTCATAGGATAACTCAATTATACATTACTGTTTTCCAATAAAAGAATAATCGGATGTGAGTTGCTGCCTTTTGACAATGTACTCCCAAAGGTACTTTTTTCAAACCTGAATGACTCAGACCTGGAGGACTGAGAATCTCCATAAATATTTTGACAATGTAGTTCTCTGCATTAATAAAAGCTGAAGTAATAGGGCACAATTTCATTGTAGATTAATGTTTTCTTAGTATGACTACAAATAAATATTTCTACGAAATCGGAATAAGTTGTAATTCCTTTTAAATCATAAAAACTGTTGAATCTTGGCTTGAAAAAATTGTAGGTATTATGGCAATGAAGATTATTACTTCCCAATCCCCAGGCTTTGTTTCAAGCAAAGCATTCTGATCCAGGCTTCATCAAATGGAATTAAACACAAACTTGTTTCAAAAGCAAAACCTATTTTATTGCAACGCTGGGAATTACTTTCATTCCCAGCGAGAACTAATTATAAATAGTTCCCCAAGATAAGCACAGCCTTTCAGTACTGTGGAATGTTGCCAAAAATAGAAGTATCCAAATAATTATAACAGAAACCAACCAAAGTACCAGAAAAAACTAAACAGAGTACACAGAGTTTCAAGGAGGACTCGGAATCTATCAAACTACTTTGCTTCCTGCAAAGATGTCTTCATTGAGGTCTGACTTTTATCTCATATGGGAGGGCAATCACCTCCTAGCCTTATTCCTGAGTTGCCCCTTCTGTTTCAGCTGCCCTCACCTTCTAGCAGCTCTGCACACACACACACACACACACACACACACACACACACACACACACGGAACAGGCTCCCTGAGGTCCTCTGCTTCGCTGTTGCCAGACACCAAAGGCTCCGAAGGCAGCACCCCACTCCCAGATGGTCCTGGCCCTATTCCTGCATAGGATGCAGGACTCTTGTCCAAGTCCTTTCCAGACTCCCTGACTGGTTTCCTTTCTTCCTCACTGTCTGATTCCGCTGCCATCTGCACTGGCTGCCAGCAAACCACAACACAAAGTTTGTCTGCTATACAGAGGGTTACTTATTTACCCAGATTAGTTTGCTCAAGTTCTATAAAATGCTTCTAACTCCTTGCACATATTCAACATGTTCAAAATTTAATGTGCAGTTTACTGGTAATTATTATAAAATCCTATCAAAACATACAGGAATCACACTTTCTTTTAGGAAGGATTAAGATAGGATTTTACTCAAAATTTCCTTAGCTTAATCATGGCAGAATGAGTAATGGGTCTTCCTGTTTTAGAACTGAGTGGGCAAAGTTTAAGTAGTTGGAAGTCTCACTTAAAATTGAGATTGGTGAAGACAGCAGTGAAGGGTAGGCTATATAAAATGAGTGAAATTAGGATTATCTCTTTTTCATGAATTTAAGGAAAGACTTTGCTAATTAATGGGAATTTATGGGTTTACACAATAATTTCCATGGTGCAGAAAATAAGGCTCCATTTTCACTGGCAGAAGGCTACAGGAAGCCATCCCAGTCAAAACAGAACCTGGGAAGGCCATGTGCTACCCTCTTGTGATCCATTTTTGCTGGCAGAGACACCGCGGGGGGCCGGTCCTTCACTTTTCCAGAGCATCTCCGTAGGCCAGATCAGAGTACCTCGCGGACCAGATCTGGCCCACGAGGCTTCTGAGGTATAGCATCAACACAATTCAATGGGATAAAACATTAGTTTCTTCTCTGTTGGCTGGTGATGCCGGCTCTTATAGTGCAACATCTCTAGAGGATTAGATTAGGGAAAGCTTGCATAGTTCCTTGCCTCTCAAGAAAGAATATATGCAGTGCTACTGTTATTTTTAGAGTAAAATCATTAGGAATATAATTTTAATCCAAAATATTTGGCCTCTGCTTAATGGGATTTGTGTTAAACAGATGTAAATAGGATACATCTGTTCGAGATCCCACATTGGTTATATTTAACTTTTCCTGATGCAAAAGAAATCACAGAAACTTCCTGAGATACAGATTTCTTGGAATATATCTAAGATTTCAAATCTTTGCAGGAGATACAGGTTTTCATATGTTAAATAATTCTTTAATAATTACAATAAATAATTCTTTACGAAAGAATTATATGAAATAATTCTTTATTAAATAACATTCTCAGTTTAATTAAAATCTTAAAATCTACTTTTCAAGTCATTGTATAAAGGTAAACTTATGCAAGTCTCTACTTCTACAATTAAGTGCACAATAATAAGAAATATACGGCGGTATTTAGACAGTACCTGGATGATCTGAAGTTAGTCTAGATTATTCCAAGATTAGACATTAAAGCTATTTAATCCTGTGCTAGTAAAACAAAAAGTTATAGGAAGCAGTATTTTAAACACAGGGCTTGCTGTCATTAACCAAAGTCCATCCAGTGGTTTGGCGAGGACCATCCCAAGCCGAACCATTCCCAGCTTGGTTCCTCCCAGCCCCAAGCCTCGGTAAAGTGAGATACTGCCTCCAGGTCCTCCATGCCTATCTCTGCCCTTTTTGGCCATCCTATATCCTATCTTGTGGGGCCATCAAGTAGCATTAAAACTGCCTGGGTCTTGGGCTGTTTATCATGCTGCAGCTCGGGCAAGCCTCAGGCACTGAGGCTGTAAGAAGACATGAGATGCAGCACAGCGCAAAGCCACAATTAACCCAGGTCAGGCCAGCCTGGCCCAGCAGCCCAGCACAAAGAGGTTTCTTGGAGCTCTGAGGTTTGGAGGTTGCAAGAAATCCCTGGGCCACAATGCAAAGCCCAGCCTCGCCATTTCAGCACTGTAAGGAAGGGAGCTTCTCAGCAGTCTGCATTACTGTATTAAGCCCAGCCCCAGCTCATCTCAATAGTGCAGCACAAAGAGTTTTCTTGATGCACTGCAGCTCTGGGACTGCAAGTAGTTTGTAAGATGCAGCACAGCACGGAGCCAATTGTACTGTGAAGCCCAACCCCAGCCTGACCTAGCAGTGTGATGTAAAGGTGCTTTTGGGGGCACTGCAACTCTGACAGCTCTAGTACTCAGTAGTTTGTCCAACTTGAAGTTGCAAGATCATGGTGGTTATTTAAAGCTTTACCATATTTCATATATCTTGTTTTTAAATACTTATAAGCTTTACAGTATGAGAGTTGTACTATAAAGTCTATGGCTGCCACAAATCAGAAGTCTGGCAGCATCTCTTCAAACTAACACATTATTCATCTTTCTTCTAAGTATGGTATGAATACTTCTTACTATCTTCCTAAGAATTTCATTACAGAAAAGTATACAAATGTCATAAAGCAGTATTTTGAAGTGAAAATATTTTTAATGTTACAGTGTAGATTGTGTAAGTATGTAAATACACAAAAATACAGATAGATAGAAATTTCAAATCAAGTGACAGGTTTCACATCTATTCAATATAGAAAAGCACAATACTCAATGGCACAGCAGTTTTATAAGCTTTGAAAGTTGCTCAGTTTGAAAAAGAAATGCAATTCTGTAATAGTTTGGGGAGAACAGATTAAACTTTTGGAAACCTTCTATTAATCACAGAATCTGACAAGGACTCTGGATGTCTGTCCGGATAATGTAGCTGAAGTTTCAGTGTTAGTTGTTATACTCATTATTCTTAGCAAGAAAGAAAATGGAGACAAAGAGGCAGGAGATTAGTTTAATTTGGCTGACTCATGCAAATGGATCAATGCTTAGTTTCCCCATGGAGGAGTTGCTATTAGCAACTGTGCCATAGCATCGCTCCCTTGATGCACAGGAACAGTGAGGCTCAGAATGTAGCTATCTTGAAAGCCTTCTGGAGTGTGTTTACTTCTATAAGAAGAACAATCCAAACACAGTTAATCCAACCAGTAAAACTGCTTTTAATGTCAACCTTTATCTTCTCAATCACGGTGGGGAATGGGGTGGGGGTGAGGAATTCTTAATTCTGACTAAACTTTAAATTCTCAAATAGAAATATTTGCTTACTGAAAATTATGATACCAAAATATTTTTAAATGAATTATTAGCTGAGCACGATAATAAATATGCTTCATTTCCATTATGGAATGCTGTTCCTTCTTGGTTTGTTTTTCCAAGCTTGATTGCCTCCAAAATTCTGAACTTCACTTACCAAATATCCCACCAAGCGTGAAGCTACTTTTATGTTTCACTAATGCAAAAAAATTCTAATCAATAAATGATTCAAGAATTGCATGTATTTTTAATCTAATTATATTTGAAAGTTTAATTATTCATAGTTGTTAAAGAGCATTCTTTAATCAGGATCAGCATCCTTAGTTTTTGATGCTTGTTATGCAGTCTTAGGGAGAGGAAGATAAACATGAAGAGCAGGAAAAGGAAAGGCACATTTTGCTAAATTTCCTTTTGCAAGGCTATGACCTCAGTGCATTGTCTTGTCTGAAGCTGATTAAACACTGAATTACAAGATGTTGCTGAAGTATCTCATATGGTCTGATACTTCAGTAACATCTTGTAATTCAGTGTTTAATTCAATGTGTGAACTTTCTTCATTGGCTGTACCTCAACATCTGGAGAGAAACTAGTTTGTACTTGCATTAATTTTATTTGAGGGGCAGGGAATTCATTTGTATATTCTGGCATTGGAAACTTCTACAACTTCTCTTTAACATTTTATAACAGAAGAATAAAAAATACCCCCCAGGACAATAATAGAAACCATTCCCTCATCTTAATCTTTTTGGTTTGGTTTTGGTTTTTTGAGAGGCTGACCTTCAAGTCTCTGTTAACTCAAGTAGTTTGACATTGTCTCCTTCCTAGGGCTGAGAGAAAGTGACTAGTTCAAAGCCAACCAACTTTTTGACAA
Organism: Laticauda colubrina; assembly: GCA_015471245.1. Taxonomy (NCBI): domain Eukaryota; kingdom Metazoa; phylum Chordata; class Lepidosauria; order Squamata; family Elapidae; genus Laticauda; species Laticauda colubrina. The sequence goes on along the minus strand of BLBF01000010.1, from coordinate 35,266,304 downwards.
AGTCAGGACTAGAATTCATGGTCTCTATAGAGTTTCTCGCCTTATGCATTAATCAATACAGAAAACTTTGCTTTGTATTTTGCTAATTTTCTGATAGATACAAGGATAATGTATGTGATACTTTGAACAGGGTGACCACATTTCAAGTTGTAGTCAGAGAATACAGTGGTGTAAATTATAATAGTGTCCTGTTGAAAAGCAAAGTTAAAAGGAGATTCTAGTTCCCTTTCAAAAGGCCTTGTTCAGAATAATATAAGGATAGAGGGAGAAAGTTAAGCTTGGACATCTCTCTTGATTGAAACTGAAAGGGAATAATACATGCATTATCCAAATATTTTAAATATATTTTAAATATTTTTAAATATTTTTGTATTAATGTATTTACTGCAGGACAGTAAATACATTATTTTAAATCATCGAACTACACCTAATTTCTTGCAATATTCTGTATTGCTTTTGTTTGTAGAATAAGGAAGTTTCTAAGTTTTCATTTTCCTGCTGAATTTAAAAGCTTTGAAAGTAAGCAAGTTTTATTTACATTTTTGAAGTCTTCCTGTTAAATGCATTTTAAAAATATTACCTGTCTGAACAGGATAGAAAGAACTTACAATAAAATCTCTTTGGGTACATTTCCTTCAGACACATTTGCTCTAAAGTATAAGAAGACAAGAATTAGCAGTGTGTTGATTTAATATTACCTGTAGTAATTTCATCCAAGTCTATTGAACTATTGAGGTTGTCATTATCAGTTGCAAACTGCAGGTTCTACATTAAATTTTAAAAGATTTAAATATTCCTTAATGAGGATTCCATAAATAAAGAATATAAATTTCAGAATATTATCTTCTCCACCTATTAAAAATATGGAAGATTGGCAAGGAATTTTTTTTCTCCTTTGAGAATCAAAGCAGTCATCGATAACAAGACAACTCCAAAATGTAAGCTTTGGTATTTATATACAAATGCATCATTATGAATTGTCTCTTTGGGGCTATATCATAGTATAGAATTTGGTTGTTCTATTTGTATTCATAGAAAGACCTGCTGGGAAGAGTTACTTTGCCCGTAACAATTCCCCCTCCCATTAAACCTGTAATTACATCAAGAATTATAATTTGCCTTTGCCTTCTGCAGGATAATGTCATTGCATGTCAAGTTGGGGATTATAAAGCAGAAGAACACCCTGCTGATGCTGTCATTTTATGTTAAACAGGAGAATCTGATTTCCTTCATCTCATAATGATTCAGAGAGGTATACCATTTACTGAAATTAATGGAAATATGTAGATTTCACACCAATTATGAGCCATAGACAAAATGTTTCTAAAAAAATAATTAGAAGTACCAACATTTCATCTGTTATATTCTACAGTTCAAAGCATAGGCAACAATGCTTCTAAATCGGTCAACAAATTTAGCTCTTCTCAATAAGTAGAAAATTCATACACTAACCAAGGAAATAGTGTGTCCCATTGTAAAAATGGTTTATTTCCATATATGAGCTCACATTTAAAATAGTAATAAACTGCTGCTTGTTCTTTCCAAGGACAAGTTTTTATTTTGCAAATGTATTGCTTCTTCCATCTCAGGCAAAAGTCACAAGCTATTTTCCAGTATTGCCAACTTATTTTTCAATAGGATGAAAAATTCTTTAATCTCAGATCAAATAAAAGCATGTTATTTTCCTCTCTCCAGCACATGTGCACCATGGGCCTTTCTGTTAATGAATTCATTTTGCTGAATTGTTCAAAAACTCTACTGCCTGAAGATAATTAATCTCAGTTTGGCTATCTTTGACAGGAAGCAATCTGCAGGTGCAACTGTTCAGTGCTGGGTGGGACTTAATCCATTGCTTATTATCCTACTTTGTTGGGTAGAATATATATGGCTTGATTCCTGAACCTTGAACTTTGAGTTCATTGCCTACATCTGACATATCTTACACAATTATAGCTTTCCTCTTAAGTTTTATTTCTTAATTGATAGCTAAACTTTACTTGGCAAAGTAAAGAATAAAAAGGAACCACATTTCTTTTTCTACCCTGCATTTTAATTGGCAGTGGTAAATTCCTTTGTGAAGTGAAGAGAAGGGGGGAATGTTTTCCTTTGGTTTGTGTATTTATACGTACATACCTAGCATTCTATTGCCTTTTGAAATAGGCAAGGCTACGTAAGCATATGAAAAGGAGTAAAAATAGTAACCCAAAGAAATAGGTAAAAGGAAGGAGTGGAGTTAAAGTAGCTAAAACTACTTTTCCCAATCACCATTCATTATACCTCTCCATATCTGAACAGACATCCTTTTCAAGGATCCCCTCAATCTCATCCAACTGTAATTTTCTCATAATTCTCCTTCCAACAATGAGCTTCCCTCCCATGTTTGTTTTCCATTTTAATCTATATTCCTTCTTCCTGTATAATCAAACCACCTCAGTGTATTTCTTATGTTCAGATCAATTACTTTTCATCCACATTTGTTAAGCACATATTAATTTCTGACCCAATAAGTCTTCAACAAAAGCTAGAAAGCCATCATCCCAAATACATTAGAACCTGCATCTCAAACAGCAGATTGGATTGCATGCTCTTGAAGTCTGTTCCAGTTTTCATAATATTTGGTCATTGTCATCTTTGTTTTCTTTCAATTAGAATTTTATCAAATTCTTTTCCAGGAATGCTTAACAAACTAATACCCTGTAGTTTTTGCTTCATTCTTGCTGCTTTTGCTTTTATATAGAAGATCAGTAAGAGCATTCTTTTATTTTTTTTTCAGTTCCTTTTCTCCATATCTGTCTTTAAGCATGATCCATTCCAGACTATTAAAAAAATCATGGTTTTAGATTTATATTAATTCCTTTGCCATGTGTAAGCATAACAGACATATGTTTAAATCAGGGTATTGGAAACAACCAGGCCATTTCCTAAGCAGCCACTCACCAAAGAGTCATCAGTCTGTCATTCTTGGCTCATGCTACTCTGTCATGATCTCTAATCCAGAGACTATTTTGCAAGCAAACCTATCATTGCTCACATCTCATCAATTAGAAAATAGATTTTGACCACATCCTACCAAATAGAAGTGCACTGACATACTCTTGGGATGCTTGTACATTGAAAACAAATTGTTTTTTAGTTTTTAATTTCCTTTCTCATAACATTTTGTCACACAGAATATGAATACATTGTAGCAGTTAAATACATAATTACTGTGAACTGGTTGGTCCTTTCTGCTGCTTTGATTTTATTATATGAGAAGAACACTTAATTTCTGGTTTACTCCCATCCATGCTAATTGAGATTTTCTCATGAAGTAGGACTTGAATTTAGAAGTCCTTCTGTTGTCATTTCACAGGCATATTATTTTTATTTGATCATCTTTCTTTAACTTAGTGTAGTCCAGACGCATCAGGATTTCTTGTCCTAGGAGTTATGGTTCAGTGAATCTGTGGGTTTCTAAACTGAAGAAGCTGACTTTATCCCGAATAAAGCTATTCAAGTCTGTAGACAAGACTGCAGTCAATAGGCAATCCTTCTGTTCCAGGATTATTAAGGAATTGATTACCCTGAGGTCTGCTATTAATGGCAGGAGAAAAATAGCACTACTTCACTTTTTTCCCCTCACCATTTGTCGGTGTATTCAATTGCAATTTCAAATACAGAGTAATTGGTTTATGTTTGATTAAAAACTCAATTCAGACCATTATCGAAAAGAAAGCTTTGGTTTGCTGAAAATTTGGCTTCATTTTTCTATATTCTCTGCAGCATTATATTTTTGAGTGGAGTTTTTTGAATTGTATATCTTGCTTCAAATGCAGCACTTTTGTAGGATTAATATTATCATTCTGTTCTCATTTCCTTTGGCATGTGTGAGTTGCTTTTACTTTTTAACCAGGCATGAGAAAAAATGTTTACAAATATTCATTAATAAAAGAAGAGTTGTATAGGTGCATACACCATGCTGGCATACATGCACCCACCCATCTATCTATCTGTATACATACATATATTCACATAGAAGATAATATTCTTGTACATCATGTTTAAATTAATGCAAATTTAAGATGCTTTACCCAGGTATTGCATTATTCAATGAATTTAGTATTGTCTTTATTTTGGTTCTTAAAAATATGTGAACTCATAAGTTTGGTAAAATAATTTAATGTTAGACTTGGACTGTTAGGAGGACAGTTATTATCCTTACTTAATAATGAAGGTTACTGTGTGACATAAGTAAAGAGTGGTAGTTATGATAATCAAGTCATTCAGATTATGTTAGTTTGAAGTAATTTGGAGAATAATAGAGGGTGTCTTAGATGAAGTAATCCTAAAATACACAGGACTTAAAATGGGATCATAGGATTAGAGGGGGAGTGGCTTCCAAATTTTGAAAAATTCTTCCTTGGGGATAAAAAATAAGTATACTGGTTTCATCTCTATTTGTTGAAGTTTGAAATGCATGACTTTTCTTGCCTATATTATTACTATTTTTTCCTAGTACTTTTCTGGTCATAAACTGTAGTAAATAAATAAAATCATCATTTAGATATAATAATGATATCTTTAAACAAGCTTATGATGTGTCAAGAATGTTGCAAACATTACAAATTGTTAAAGATGTTAAATAGTATTAGCAACAACTGCTATCTTGAATTGTGCTCAGAGGCAGCTGGGGCTGTCTGTACTGACATTTCAGAATTGGTGATGTCGGCTCCCATTTGCTGCCTGCTGTTCAGAGGACTTTTCGTTACATTTATAATAGTCTGAGATCAGAGCTGAGCCTGTATTTTGCAGAACTGCAATGTACTAATTCCATATATGGATAATTTTGGACCTTTGTTTCAGTTCTGGATTTCTTTTGATAACTGTTTAGCCAAAATGCATGCAGTGTGTTCTGCAACAATAACAATGTTACAACAAAGCTTCTGTGTACAAAAACAAAAAAAGCATGACATTGCAGTTACCCTTCCCTCCACCCATCTCCCCTGCCCCCCCCCCATTCTTCTTCTTTTTCTTCTTCTTCTTCTTCTTTTTTTTTTTTTTGGCTTTCATCCTCTTGGCAGTCAAGCCAAGAAGCTTTGCCATTCATAACTTCTTTCTAAGCATCTGAAATGTTTGTGCAAAGCAAAACTCACAATGTAATACGGGCTGCTTCTCTTTGGATTTCAATTTGAAAAATAATTGGATGCTATTAAGCACAGCCATGCTTCTCTGGAAGTATATGGCTTTTGTTGCTTTTGGGATCTGTTTGTTAGTCCTAAGATGAAGAACACAAGCTATCTATATCATAACAGTTAAACAGTATGCATCAACAAAACAGCAGAGATTATGACAAAACTTTAAACTTGAGTTTAATGCCAAAGTCGCAGTCAGCTCTTGGGATGGGCCAGCAACATTAGACTATTGTCAGCTCCCATGAGTGTTATTATGTATCTTGGTTGAAAATTAATTAGAAATTTTCAATTTTAAAATTTTAGAGGTTGATTTAAACGGTAGGATGGATTATGATGTCGAGGCATATGTTTATTTTTTGACAAAATCCCCATGCAGTTCTTTCAAATGACATGGGATTTGAAGAATATCAGATTCTGGTACATCTTTAGATATAATTAAGCAATGTAGAATACCATATTTATCAGAGTCAATATAAGAAACTAAATCAGTATTTATTGCAAAGCCTGCTTAATAAAACATACCAACTTCTGGAGAGGAATTTTTGTTCCTCAATAAGTATCTGCTTATTCTTAGCAATTAAATGTGCTTGGTCAGTCAAATATTTACTTTCAAGTGTTAGATTGTCTATTTTCTTTTAACTTTCCTGTTGCACCACTGTGCAAAGGCTTTTTCCTTCACCCAGAACTGAAATTCTAGACTTCTGCATGGATAGTTGACTGTCTCCCTTTTAGTAAATAGCAATAATTCTTTGAACCCAACATAATGCACAAGGGACTCTAAATCAGAATAAAGTGTTTGATATGTATGGATATCTAGGTCCCCAAAATGTTTGTTATAGCACTTATATTGAAGAAAGTTTTACTTTATATGATATTATGCATGATCGGAGGAGTAGAAATATAATTATCTTACTGAGGGGTCTGATTTGTCCTCAAGATAAGCCCAAATTACTTGATCTTCATATTTCTTTTAACTTTGAGAAATGTTCAAAAATGCTTCTCATTACTAAAAACATTTGATGTTTATATTGAACATAGTCACATGGTTTTGTTAGTTTTCTTCATGCTGTTTTTCTTTGTCAGCTGCAACTTAAGTCACCATCCTACAGTGTAATATAGTTGACTATGTTGCATTCCATAATTAGGAAATGATGCCATGTTGTTTTGACAGGATGATGTCTACCTCTACAAAATAATTTGTGTTGCCACTGCCAATTTGAACATATGCATCCATCTTTTTCTTTGCAAGTCTCACCTTTCATTCTGCCAAAGTGGTTCCAACATGATTTACATTTTTAGTTTTACAATAAATAAAGGGATCTAGATTTAATGGGAATGTTTTATTAATCTGTTGTATGGAATGCAGGAATAGGGAGAAGGAAAATCAGTAAATTACAGTCAAATTCTGACAAAACAGAATATGCTAGAGCAGTGGCCCCCAACCTTTTGGGCACCAGCAAATTGGTTCAGGGAAGAGATATTTTTCCACAGACTGGAGAGGGCATGGTTTCTTGTGCTGCCTGCATCCCATGGATGGAGCTTTGTTTGTTTATGCTGTCCAATTTCTGGCAGCGGACCATTGCTGATTCATGGATTGGGGAATTGGAGACCCCTTTGTTAGAGAGTAGCTTCCTGGTTTGGAAACTGGGGAGTTAATCTCATCTAAATGAGATTGTCCTCTTTCATATAGTTTTGGAGGTTCTCCTATTAGTCACAATTTTAACTAGAAATCTTTATGTCAAGGAGTGTGTATTGCCAGCTTCTTTTGGGGTAGCATTCGGCTGAGGAATGCTATCCTCCCTTAAATCTGGAGGCAACTGCAACAGCATGCTGAAAACTTACTTTTTAGTCCAGGACTTCCTATTAGATTAACAAAATATTTTTTCTTTGCTTTCCTTTGCTTCCACCCTAATGTTTAAAATATATTTTATTGTATATTGTGTGTTTTAAAGTACAATTTTAGAATGAATTTTATTGTTTTGTCATAAGTTCTGGACAATTCATTCTGCAAAGCAGTATATAAATTTTAAAAAAATAAATACATCAAAAAGCCTTCTCAGGAACTATTGCAGCCTTCCCTAACAATGTACTCTTAAGAATTCTTAGAATTGGAACACTCAATTAGCCTAACCTATTAACTAATGGCAGCATGACCTGAAATACAGTTTTATATTCTTTTAAAGAACATAAACATTTATCAGCAAAATTAGCATTCTGTTATATTTATCTCCTATTTTTGACTGATAATGATCTTAAAAGCTTTCTTTTCCTTAAGTCATTGAAAGTGTCTCCAACACTGACACCTTGTCATTCTGATGGGATGAAATTTATGAAACTAATTACACAGTGCATGTATAAATTGGCATATGGAAGGCTACGTGTCTAAAATAGCACTTTAGCCATGCTATAATCTAGTCAAACTTGACATTTCCAAGGAAGATAAAAAGCCTTTTTTCTTCAAAAAGCAGCTGTGGGTTTTTTCTGTTGTGCTCTTTGGACTGAAAGACTGAAAATGCTACTGTAATAAATCTACATTCAATCATGGTAATGGAGTATTTATAAAAATAATTCAGGTTGCAGTTGTTTGCACATTTCTTTTGAAGTAAGAGCCACCAAACCTAATGTGGTAGATGAGTTCAGATGACCATTTTGATCCTCTAAATTAGGTATTGAGTTGTACAGTAACATATAGTTTGACCCAGACTATCAAGCTGCACTGCTGTTGCTTTTATGCCTTAAAAATAAGAAACAAAGACACCAATTACCATCAGTTTTAAACAAAAATGTAAATCTGTTGATTTATTGTTCCCAAGAAATGGTGCATTCTCATAAATCATATGTGAATAAAAATGACTGGAAATAATGCATATGTAGATTGTATTAATTCTGAATAATTGATAGAAATTCTCCTATCTCTCCTTTCTTGTTCCTCTTGTTGGAAATAGCTGCTTTTTTGGACACTCTAAAACAATGAAGAGTTGGTTTAGGCCGATGGAGAAACATCATTTTGGGCCTTTGCTTCTGGAGATGTTGCCATTATGTCTTTCCTTTTGTTGGAAGAAAGGAGGTCTGGATTAGTATAGTTGGTATACATTATAGCAAATTGCAGGCAGATATATTTATTACAAAAAGAAGAGGAAGGATAGTGCTGAAGAGTTTTTTGAAAGTGGATTCTAAAAGGCAGTCTCAGCTGCAGATGTTATAAGGAAAATGTGTGATCTTTGAAGACAGTCTGTTCAGGGACTAATTTTGCAAACACTAGAATTATATTCCTATTGTACATTTGAGTATGTTTACTAAATATATATTATATATATATAATCAGAATATAATATAAAATATAAAATAAAACCTTAGCAGAACTCTTCAGCCTGTAAATGTTGTTAATGCCCAGGCACTAAATTTCAAAGGTACACTATATTTTAAAGATTTTTTTTGTTCTATATTAAAATGAATTAATAATTATAATTTGATTGCCCAGCAATTATTTTATGCTATATTAAGAACTTCTGAGATATTGGCATTTCAGTATAATCTTTTATTTTTAAAAAGAATGTTGCCATTTATCCATTTCCTCCCTCTTTTCAATATGTGATTTGCCCTATTCAGATTCATGTAAGAAAGAACATTACTCAGATTGATTGATTGATTTAAAATATTTATTTGTATGGCCATCCATCTTAAACAAGTTTGGGCAATGCATATCAGCAATAAAATCCAGTAACTATAAAATATAATCCAAACCATTAAACTATCAAGCAAAAACATTATTTAGATGATGACATAATTTCAGAAGCTGTTAATTTGTATCTTCTGTCATTTACTTAACCTTTCACCAGTGTATATAAAATTTTAAATAATATATTATAGTAATACATTGTAGGTATAGATCTAGAGAACAGTCCATAAATTAGGTTTTATCTTAAATATGTTTTTCTGACTTCTATATTTCAATCTACTGCCATTCTTAGTATCTGCTCCAGAGGTGATATTCAGCAGATTCTGATTAGTTCTGTAGCACAAATTTTGAGCAGTTCGGAGAACCAGCAAATACCATTTCTCACTGGCCCCACCCTATCTATTCTCTGCCTCCCACGTCCCAGCTGATTGACTGTGTCTTCTTTTGTGGCCTGAATAGGAGAACAGAGCTGGAAAGCAGGTTAGTGGGGTGGGGAGGGAATGGGATTTTGCAGTATCCTTCCCCTGCCACGCCCACCAAGCCATGCCACACCCACCAAGCCACGCCCACAGAACTGGTAGTAATTTTTTTTTATTTTTTTTCAATCAGTTTGCTCTATTGAGTACATATGTTTTAAAGTCCTTATTAAATGCATGCAAGAATGTATGGGACTGGGAAATTCTGGAATCAAAAAACCCAGATCCTGAAAACCATGCAAATGAGATGAAGCAACATTGAAAAGGAAATGGGAAAAACAGCCTCTGCAGTGTTGTATCATGTTGTATAAACAGAATCATAGCAAGACGAGAGCAGAATCAGATAGTAGAAATGGCTGACTACTGGACCTTTAAATAACAGCACCAAGCTGTTATTTAACTTTGAAGGGGGGCAGTGTAAAGCCCTTGGATAGAAAAAAATAAGAAAAATAAAAGAGGTTCAGAACAATGTGTGTTACAAAGTTATGAACCTGGATCAAGAGTCAAAGAGAAGAAAAAGCAAGCCTCACCCATAAAATATGGTAGTCCTGGCAAATACCATTAGGGCCTGGACCTGTAAATGTCATTATCCACATATCCTCAGTCTTTCTAAGTGATGAATGGATAAATGACAATGCTCTTTATTTTTTATAATTGCTCTAATTGGAATTGAAATGGAAGAGAGACAGTAACAGAAGGAGAAATGAAGGCTTTAGATGTGACTTACTGTTCAATTTTTCTTATCTTCTTCCTCTCTTTTTCCAATTTAACAGGCATATTTCAAAAAGAAAGAAAGCTGGTTATATTTCACAGCATCATCTTTGTTGGGGAATAAACTTTTCATTTCATTCTCAAACTAGGTGATATATATTTACCCTTCTTCATTTGTGACAGCTAACAAAATAAGTCAGGATATAATTTTTTAAACATACAAATTAAAATCAGAAATAAAATGCTAAAATAATCCTAATGGTAAAATCCTTTTGAACAAGATGCATCTCATTGTGATCATCACGATTTTGTTAAAGAGAGCCATGCCAAATGGGCTGAATTTCAGGCTAAATCCACTTTCCTGAATCCACTTTCCTATTTATCACCCTTGCCTTGTTTATATTTAATTTTACACAGCCCATTATGAAATACAGACCGCATTACTTCCTTAGAATTGGATGTAAATGAACATGAGAGCTGAGTGGCATGGACATTCTGATAATAGCCATTTCCAAAATTGCACATAACTTACCTCAGTGTTTCATGGGAGTCAAGATAGGAACCCTATACCTGTAGATCAACATTCAAGTTATCAAATAGTCTTAACAGTACATTCTTCTGGACAGAATGCAACCATTTTAAAACAATGCCCCCCCCCCCCCAATGTAATCCTACCATGGAAGTCTGCTCTAATTTAGTTAGAATGGAAAGAATTAATTATTAGTTCTAGAATTAATTTAATGATATAATTTAATTAATTCCTCAATCAGCATGCTCTAGAATTAATTTAAAGTAGCTGAGGCTGAGAAACACTGTTCTAGAGAAAGCTTTCTGAATCTAAAATTCTCTGCTTAGTTGTTATGGATAATGGGATGCTAATTCATCAAGCTGGAGAATTCTGGGGGTTGAAGTCCACACATCTTAAATTGATGCGTTTTAAAAATAACTGATTTAGAGCAGTTCTCCATATGTGTTCGGACTAAAATTAGCTCTCCTGACTGTAAACAGTTGTATCCCTAAAATATATGGAAGGCGCTATGTTGAAAATGTTTGTCTGGAGAATAAATAATTCTTTCTTTAGTATTGTGACATTGCCTTGGATAACAGTGGCCGTTTATTCTACTGAATTGGTTCTGTTATTGGCTGGTATTGCTTCAAAAATCTTTTAACACAGAGATTCTATTATGACTGAACCAAATGGTATGTACTTTTGATACTATTCCCATTATATTCTTGCTGTTCCAAGCTAGGAAACCACTACATTTCTCCCAACAGTATTTCCTATTATTCAAGACAGTGACTAAGGCTCTTCCTTTGAATTCCTGGTATTTGTGAGCTGTTTCTGACGATTTCTTGAACCATCTTCCATATTCAGGGCCAACCAGCATATGCTCATTAATTAAAATGTAGCCTTATTACATCTTTTTCAAGGAGAATTTTTTCAAACAAGCTTAATATGCAGACTTCTAAAATATAAAGCATGGTAGGAGATAACTTAGGGTTGTTTCAAGCAGTATACATCAATTAGGCAGTGAAATAAGTTTAAACTTATTCACTTTATGAAAGATCATTGATGCCAGGAAGTATTAGTTGTTTTTAAATAAATTTCGGATGGAGAATTGAAAGAATTAGGATTTCTAAATGATTTAAATGTTATGAAAAATATGTTTAGCTTTTTTAGAATGTGCAAAATATTGCACAGAAAAATATAATTTAACCAGGATGGCTTGAAAATAATGTTTAAAAGATGTCTTATAGTAGGAACAGCTAAAATAGAAAAAGGAGTCATGATTAATTTATAATCTTATTTTAATATGTTAAGGCCCTGTCACACTGCCCAATGGATGCAAAACGTTTATAAAAAGGACACAGCGGATGAGAAAAATGTTCCATCCATTGTTATCCGCTCTCAAAAGGGGCAAAAATTTGCATACCCAGAGCGGACAACACGGAAAGGAACGGACGGGAGGAGGACGCAGAGCGGATGGAAAACGGATGCGGAACGGAAGCCTAGCGGATGGAAGCGGATGGCACATCCACTAGGCTTCCGGGGGACCTCAGCAAAGTGGACGCGGAACGGATACAGCGGATGCAGAGTGGACACCGAGCGGATGCAAAGCGGATGAAGCGGATGCACAGCGGAAGCCTAGCGGATGCATAGCGGAAGCCTAGCGGATGCAGAGCGTTCACTGCGCATGTGGGGGGGATTTATTGCGTCAGCCCCGTGGATATAAAGGGAAGCAGCTTGGAAACAGGTCACCATTCAGAGGAAAGATCTGCATCCAGACACAGCGAGTGCCGTACCAGCCTGCCCTGCCTGCATGCCTGCCTGCATGCCTGCCTGCCTGCCAGCCTTGCTGCCAGCCTTGCTGCCTGCCATCCTGCCAGCCTCCCTGCCAACCTTGCTGTCTGCCTGCCTGCCAGCCTCCCTGCCAGCCTTGCTGTCTGCCAGCCTTGGTGCCTGCCTGCCTGCCTGCCTGCCAGCCTTGGTGCCTGCCTGCCTGCCAGCCTTAGTGCCTGCCTGCCTGCCAGCCTTCCTGCCAGCCTTCCTGCGAGCCTTCCTGCCAGTGTGCCTGCCAGCCTTCCTGCCAGCTTTCCTGCCAGCTTTGGTGCATGACTGCCAGCCTTCCTGCCAGCCTCCCTGCCAGCCAGCAACCTTCTGCGGCTGGGGCTTCTGCTGCTTCTGCTTCTGGAGGAACTGATGATGCTGCTTCTGGCGGTGGTGCTTCTGCTGGTGCTTACTCTGCTGATGCTGCTTCTGGCGGTGGTGCTTCTGCTGGTGCTTACTCTGCAGATGCTGCTCCTAGCAGTGGTGCTTCTGCTGGTGCTTACTCTGCTGAAGCTGCTCCTCGTACTGCTGGTCCTGCTGGTCCTGCTCGTGCTCCTGGACTTGCTCGTCCTACTCATACTGCTCGTGCCCCTGGTCTTGCTCGTCCTGCTGGTCCTGCTCGTGCTCCTGGTCCTGCTCGTGCTCCTGGACCTGCTGGGGCTCCTGGTGCTTACTCTGCTGCTGCTGATCCTGCTGCTGCTGCTGCTGATGATGATGATGATCCTGCTGGTGCTGGTGCTGCTGCTGCTGCTGATCCTGCTGTTGCTGCTGCTGCTGGTGGTGTGGAGGAGCAGCCCCTACAACCTCGAAGCCACTGTGATGAGGGCCCATATGGCCCTGCCAGAGGGAGGAAGAGGTAGACGCATGATAGGGAGAGGAGGCAATATTCCATTGAGGAGGAACACGAGGATGAGGTGCTCGAGTGGCTGAGAGAGAATGACTATCTGTGGCGGAAGGGACAGAGGCTCTACAGGGACACCAAAAGGAAGCAGGCTGCTTGGAGAGAGAAGGCGGAGAGCCTGGGCTACACATCGGATGTGCTCCTCGGCTGGTGGAAGCATATGCACACCTGGTGCGGGAAGCTGCATCTCAAGAAATCAGGCCAGGCCACGGTTAAGCTGACGGACAGAGAGACCTATGTCATGGCCAAGTGCAGCTTCCTGGAGGGTGAGATCTGCCACCGAGGAGCAGCAGCAGCCCCTCTCACTACCCTCTCTCTCCGGCAGCCTGCTGAGAGCCAGTCCTCTTCCGGCCAAGAGTCAGCTCCTGTCTCCAGGCAGGTTTCTGTGGAGCGTCCCACGGCAGAGAACCCGCGGACAGTTGTTTTAACTGTGGCGGAGCGCGTGGAGCATTCCCTGGTGGGAGAAAGGAGAAAGGTGGGAGAAAGGAGATGGCACTTCCACCACAGCCCTACCTGTATCCACCTCCACAGAAAGGCAGAGAGCCAGACAGGAGGGGCAGAGCCATACTGTCCTGCTGGAGATCAGGGACACCATCCGGAGCAGCATAGATCTCCTCTCTCAGCTGGTCAGCACCGACTCCTCATCCTCCAACTGCAAGCCCTTCCTCACCTATGTGAACCAGACCCTCACGGACATGGTGGAACCCCAGTACCAGGTGGTGAAGGACCGGATCACCGAGCTGCTTCACAACCCTCCAGACCCAGAGGAACCTGCTCCCACCCAGTCCAGGTTTGCTCCTCCACCCCAGGTGATGTCCCTCCCATTCCAAGGCTTTCTACAGGCCCTCACCTACCAGGGCTACGGCTACCAGGAGGTCCAGCAGCACAGGCAGCAGCCCTTCCCAGTCCAGGCACAAAGTCATCGGACGACACCGTTGCCACCGGTTCCACTGATGCCACCGATGCCACCCACGACACTGATGCCACCCACGCCACAGATGCCACCCACGCCACAGATGCCACCCACGCCAGTCCTCACCCAGCTGCAGACCAGACAGCCCCACTACACTGCTCCTTCCTCCACCCCACAGCCAAGCCCAGCCACAGTACATCTGTCCTCGGTACTGGGGCTGACACCCCATGGCACGGAGGAAGGAGCTCTCAACATCACGGGGCTGAGCCAGCTGTCCGAGAGCTTCCTCAACACACCGTCACCTGTTGTCCTCTCGGGGCCAGGCACCCCAATGATGATTCAGACCAGCACTCCAGCACCAGCCATCTCCACAGCACCTGGACCCTTCACCCTTGAGACTGGGCACACCTCCAAGTGACCAATAAGAGTGCCAGAGAATGGGTGGCTACCTGTTGACTTTATTTGGACACTTGACTTGGGTCATTTTTCTTTTACAGCTTGTTATTAATAAAGATTTTCTTTGCTTCACACACTTGCTTCATTTATTTTTTTTAATAAAGTCTTGGTGGAAACTTTTAGAAATGGTTTAAGCCTTTGCATGCTTGTGGGATGGGTAAAGATAGCAGTGGAGTGGGCAGGGATACATTTGGGATGGGTAATAGCTGTGGGATAGATAAACCTCCAGTGCAAGCATAGTGGGACTGTATGGTCCACCCTCCCAGGTTCCACACCTATGGCCCTTTATTATCAATACTAATGTAATCATTGATCCACACATGTCAACATAAACACAACTCTTTATTAAATGCCCTGTTCATTGTAGGCACCCCCAGCATACATGGCCCAATCTCATCCGTGTGATGAGACAGGCTGAAGGAAGCATCCATTAATCATCTACCATCCTGTCTTGCCACTCCACTGCTCCAGCTGGGGAGTTGCACCAGTGTTTCAGGAGGTTGCGCTGGTTCTTCCCTTCACGTGAAGCTCTGTTGGGGCTTTGCACATCCTCAGTGTCTATCAGGTTTTTCCCTTGCCTCCATTCCCCAGGCTCCATGTCCCCATTGCCTTGTTGGAGGTCCACGAGGCTGTTCTGCAAGACTGGGTAGCGGGTGCGCATGAGATTGTGCAGGATGCAGCAAGCTTCCACGATCCTCCTCACGGTCTCTGGGCAATGCTGCATGGTGGTAAGAAGTACCTGGAACCTGTTGCCCAGGATGCCAAAGGCATCATCCCCCACGATGAAGTAGGGCACATCTTGCGTGTCGTTGGGCAGTGGTTCTGGATCTGGGAAGCCCATGATGAGGTTGCATTCCAGTCCCTCCTTGAGGTCACTGGCGTTGTATACCTGGGCATCTGAACATGACCCGTTGCCTGAAGCATCGATGTACATGAACTTGTTGTCAGCATCGACCATGGCGAAGAGGACAATGCTGAAGAAGCCCTTGTAGTTGAAATAAGTGGAGCCTGACTTGGCTGGAGCTTTGCAGGCCACGTGCTTGCCATCTATGGCTCCAACGGTGTTTGGGAAGTTCCACCTCTGATACCACTGCTCTGCAACTTTCTTCCAGCCTTGTTCAGTGGTGGGGCACTGGAGGAGCTCCTCCATGTATTCTTCGATGATGGCCTGCACCACTTCTCTGACCACAATGCTGATGGTGTTGTGTGGCACCCTCCAGCCGTACTGCATGCTCCTGTAGGTGGTCCCTGAGGCCAGGTGGCGCAGAGTGAGTGCCACCTTGAGCCCAGGGTCCAGGCTGGGGCAGAAGTTGGTGTTTGCCTTGATCAACCTGGGTCTCAGCCTCTCCACAACTTCGTCAAACATGGCTGGAGGCATCCTCATGAAGTTCTGGAATGCACGAGGGTCTTCGTTCCTGAGCTCCACCATCAGCTTGTTGTATAGTCCGTACTCTGCTCTTCTGCCGATCCATCTTCAGACCCAGACGCTTCTTGGCCACCTCCTTTTCTTCCCGTAGTAGAGTTCACAGAGCCTGTAGATGGCTTCGCACTGTTGCAGAACGATGGTGGCTACCAAAAGGAGTGTGTTACGATCCATGGTGGACATGACTGGATGCTGTGGAAGAGCAAGAGCCAGATGAAGGCTGCAGAGGTCTGCACAGCTGGGCTGCTGGACTGAAAGTGAGATCCAGGTGAGTTCCTCCCCCTTTTTATAGGCAATATAGGTTTTCCACTAGGTGTCCTTTTGCATCCTCTAGGCATCCTCTAGACATCCTTAATATCCGAGATAGGTCCCCTCTGCGAACGTTTTTTCCGTTTTAAATGCTTTGTATGCGAGCTGCATCCACTTTCATCCTTTCTCCGTCCGTGCTACTAACGCTGCGTGTCCTTCCGCGTCCTCCCTGCATCCGTTTACCGCTGGAGTGGATTGAGTTGCGCGCATGCAGAACGGATGCCTAGCGTATATAGCGGATGCGTAACGGATGCAGAACGGATGCCTAGCGGATGCAGAACGGATGCGTTTGATACATTTTCCGCTCAAAAGTTTTGAGCAGCTCAAAACCTTTTGAGCGGATGAAATGTCAATAGATGGATGCTGGATGGATAGAGATGAAGCAAAACGGAGGCAGTGAGTACAGAACGGAAGCATCGCGTTAACCAACGGATGGCAAGTGTTTTTCTCCGTTTTACATCCTCTTTCCATCCGTTGGTGCAGTGTGACAGGGGCTTTAAATTGCTTCTTGAGATAGTTTGGTTGAAAACAAGTATCACAACATGCAAATGATTATTCGTTAGTGTCCCCTTAAACATCTCAGAAAATTACTGCATTAGAGTCTATAAATCTGTTATAGGAAACCTTTCAAAAGATATTAAAATGCCAGACAATCTTTTGGACTTTATGATATATTGTTTATATTGCATCTATCTAGTGTTTTAATATGAGATAGTGACGCAGGAAACTTAAGTAAAAAGCATATTATCTAATATGCCTGCATAAATTTTCTCCTATGAGCCTTTTGCTCCAAGTATCAGGATGGGGACAGTAATAAAACAATAACATGGAACAGAAAATCGAGGGGTTTTCTATCTGTATGGTAAAATGCAGAGTTAATGAAATAAATAAATATGATTTGAATTCTTAGTACAGCATGTTTAAATATTTCTTTATGGTTAAATCTGATAATTGTTGAAATGATTCCCATGATTTGAATATATTGATTACCTATTTTTGTTGAAATAGTTGAAATAGAAGGGAAAGGAAAGTAGCATTCTAGGAAAAAATCTGTTTATTTAATTTAAACTTTACCTGTAAATAGTAATTTAATATTTAAAAAAACAGCTTTGTAGATAGAATATGGTAGATCATCTGAAAAAGAAAATGTTGATTATGCTGCTTTGATACACATGTTATGTAGCAAAAGTAAAATATTTCCACTAATATTTCCACTTAATATCTACTAAAAGACAAAACTATATAAGAAGCAATTCACAAAGTAGTACTAAGGCATCTGATTGTTTCTTCTTTAAGAAGATAGAAGAAAACAAACAGAAATAAAATGGTGGAATGTGCAGTGAAAATGGAAACATAATACTGGAATTAAGCAAAATTGAAGATGAATTGAGGTCTCAGAAGCATAGTTGGGACCAGATCTTTCATCACTAAGTGTTATTGTTATTAAGTGATTCATCATGTGACTGTGATTGAATATATGGATTTTTTTTGTGATCGTCATTAAATAAATCTGAGTTGTGTCATTGACTTTGCTTGTTGGAATCAGCTGAGAAGATGGCAAATGACAATCACATGACCCCAGGATGTTCAACCATTGGAAATCCATGCAGGTTGCCAAGTGCCTGAACTGCAATCACATAACCATGAGGATGCACAGTCTTAACTGTGAAGACTATTTGTAAATCACTTTTTTCAGCTCCATTGTAACTTTGGTCACTAAAAGAATAGTTGTGAGTTGAGGCTACCTCCATAGATGAAATTCCATTGATAATGAACATCCTGACCCTTTTCCACCAGTGAACTCACAACTTTGGCAGATTGTCTGAAAGCTGACCAGCTCTCAGGTAACAGCAGATGTATTTATTCAGTGTTTTACATTACCCATGAGACTTAAGTGTTCCCATAGAGTTGTTGCTTGGCTGCCTAAGGCTCAGGCTGTTCAGTTCACTCTGACACGCTATCCAGGAGGCAGACCAGGGGTGGTGGTGGTGGTGGTGATAGCAGCAGAGTTGCAGAAGTAAAGAATACAGTACCAAAGAGAATTTAAAATTCAGCAGCATTTAGCAGCATTTAGCTCTGCAGCCACCTTTTTCTAAATGTTCTCCCAGCTCTTTCTGTGAGAATAGTGGAAAGTCCTGGCCCAGTGCTATGGGTCAAACTATTGAATGAACATACTGCTATAGGCATACTTCATTACCACTTAATAATACTTGATAACACTGCTGGCATTCCCTATTAATCCTCCACTTTTGAGTGCAGCACACTGTCATTGAGAATTACAGCATTTTGAGAAAATGGAAAAGAAAATGACACCTTGCTTAGTTTTGGCTTGGCATGTACTACAAAAGCATTTATAATGACAGCTTTCCATTGAAGCACCATTCCTTTTTTTGCTGCCCTCGGCTTAGAATTTTAAATATATTTATTAGAAGTTAAGGTAGATATTCTTGTCAACAATGTGGCTAAGACAGTTTACTGGTGCCTTTTCTCAAGCCCTAGCCTCTTTTTTTTTCCACAAAGAAAAGCGAATTTCCCTTGAGGTAGCATTATTGATTCAGGTGTGGTTTTGATGCAGGAATAATGTGAATGTAATGAGCATCAATTGCTTGATGTTATTTGTGCATCAGTATTAAGGAAGATAAATCCATCCTAGGAATTTTTGAATTATAATTTGGTAAATTAGAAAGCTAGTATTAGTCCATTAAGGAACACATCAGATTATTATTCTGTGGAATGGTCTATAACTGTAGAATTGTTAAACTAAATTAAAGCTAATGATATTTAATTACATATGTTTCAGTCAAATTAAAATTAAATCAAATCTTTACTATGGACACAGACCTGCACACTAAGCAACCATTTAAGGCCTTTAAAGTATCAATTCAAACCATGGAAGAAAGCAAAGTAGAAGTTTTTAATTTATATATGTATGCAATTGTTACCATTTTAGAGAATGGCTCTCACAGTTATCTTGAAATTCCAGCTTTATTAAAACATAAATAGAAGCAGTGTGACAAGGTATAATATATAGAACAGTTTTGAAGAAACATTTATCCCCATGGTAAATAATAGGGGCAAAAGGTCAGCTGTTTGTCTGTGGTTGATTAATGGCAATAGTTTGACAGCAAATTAAATGTCACATAAAGTTGGCAAATGATACAACAAATCAATATATAGTGATAAGAGCAGATACAATTATTTTGATACCCAACACAGTTAGGTGCACAAAACTTGATTTAAGACAACAGTTTACTTTCAAAGAGCACAGACTTTCATACAAAATGATTTGAGTTTTCAAAAGACCCCACAAAGTAACTGGGTAGATAGGCAGTAATTCGAACAATTCTGAGTAGATTGTATTTTCATGAGACAGCTGGTGTCTTTTCTTAAAAGCTAAGGTAGAATAAACTATCCATTATTAAAATTTATCAGCAAGTATCAAGCCAAACTTTTTTTAAAGTTTCAGATAAATAATTGGTTGATTTAGTTTTACATATATTTATCATGTACATAGCTGCTCTTTAAATGCAACAATTTTTTCCCTACAGATGTTCCAACTAGATACTTCAAAATGTTTTTCATCACTAGCAAATAAGAACCAAACTCTTGAAAAGTGCTATAATTGAAAAACCCTTCTAAGCCAATGTTTATATTTTGTATGTATTAATTGGATTATATTTTGTTTTGCAATAAAATTACCTGGTGAAATACCTGAAGGAAGATTTTTTTAAAAAAATGTAATCCTAAATATTTTCTCAGTTCAATTTTTGGATTTTGGAAAATACATATAGCCTCCAATTCTTTGAAACATATTGCATATTCCAAAACTTGTGTTTCTGAAAAAAAATCAGTGTGCTCAAAATTACATCACAAAATGGATTTAAGGACATTATTTTGATAAATAAAAGCTGTAGGAGAAGCAAATTACAAAATGCAAATAGCTAGAAACACATATTAGAATCTGTTTGATGTTAATTTTGTCAGAGAATCTTTAAATGTATTGTTGAAAATATTCATTTTTTAATTTTCTAATCTGAATTGTTTTTAATGTCCTATTTCTAATTAGTTTCATAGATTTATATAACTGCCTAATTCAACAACAGGGTTGGTAAAACAGAAAAAAATAAAAAAAATACACAGTAGCTGAGAAAACCAACAATTATTTGTGTCGCCAGGAGACAGATCCCCTCACCCTAAATCATTGGATGACTTCACCCAGCAGCTTCTTATAAATAGTTAAATAGAAGGGGGAGGAGAAAGAACTGAGCCCTGTACCATTCCACAAATTGTGGCTGTGGGCTGGACCTTTTCTCTGCAACTTGAACCACCCTCAAATGAAGAAGAACCAACACATCAGAGGGCCACCCACCCCCAACCCTTGGAGCAGGTCCTGGAAGATACCTTGATTGATAATATTGAAAGTGGCTGAAAAAGTCAAGGGCAAAGATTGAAGACACTAATTCTCTTCCTGCTCCCAGCAGATGCCATCCAAGAGTAATCAATTTTAAAATCCCAAACATATGGTCTAGAGGCCATGGACAGAATGTTCCTCCCTGGGGAGTGGTCAATTCAGTGATTAAAACACATATATTTTTGGTTCCTGCCTTTTGAAGAGCTTGCTGTTAACAGCCTACTCAAAGCAAATTTCCTTTTTTGGTTAAAATGTTAAAACAGGAATTCAGTTCCTAATTACCATACTGAAATTTCTGTTAAAATTTGTTCTATTTCATTTTTTTTTTAAAATCTGAGATTCAAATACGTCTTTAAAAGCAAAATTGTTCCTTATTTTCAAATGAGGGCTTTTTATTGACTCTTATTTTGCACACATTACTGTCAAGTTTCCATTTGACAGAAAGAAGTTAAGCTTCAGAAATATCTCTAAACTAATTTTCAAAGGTATGGAAAATCTACCAGCCTGCTCCTCTTTCATCTCTGTCTTTGCTTTTCAAATGTAGGTTCATTAGAAAGAATTGCTCACATGACATATGTTAAGTGCCCTGTGCTGTAATATCTGCAGTAAATACCATAAAAGGCAAACTTTAGTGGACTCCTATGCATTTCAGAACTAATTCCCCCTGAATATAGTGCAATTTATTCTCATACAAGCATGTATTGGATTATAATTCCACAGGCATAGTTATTTTGAAAATCAAGGCTTTATGAAATTTTTCTCAAATGTTGAATGTCTACCTTTCCCATAAATTATCAAATGGAATCTTTTTAAGATAATATCTCCCTTTATCTTTCTTCATGGAACCTCTAGCAGACATTTCATAGACCCTTCATGTTCAACAGTTGGTTAAAATAGAGAAGTAAATAATGCTATAATGGTGATGTGATTTGACTAACTTAATTGAACATTCCATAGATCTGTGATGAAAGATATGGTGATTTAATCAAAGTTCTACTGAGGAGATAGTGTCAAAATTATGGTGTCTTTATTTACTAATATCTTTTTTATTATTTCAGAAATAAACTTTATCTAAAAGAAATGGTCTTGTATACAAAGCAAATGATATTTAAACACAGAGAAGATAAAACCAATAGCAATGTAAAGGATTACTTGGCCATCTGACTTGCCATAAGAACACACTGAGCAACAGAAATCCTTAACAAAGGTGTAGTGCATCTGTAGAATATTATGCCAGAAGGAAATATTTTCTACTGGACACCCCGGAATCAGGCTTCAAAAACCTGTATGCCAACAAAGAAATACACAAAACTGTTTTACTTCCATCTTCTGATCAACTGGATTTTTACACCCCAAATTTTGTAGCTCAAAGGGAGTTTTTATTTAATCAATGGGGTGACAGATGTCAGAGACAGATGATCCAAACCTGGGGGCAGGGGAAGAGATCCATGTACCATCAATATAGAACTAGATCAGCCTTCTTAATGTATTGTTGCATAATATTTTACCATCCTAGAACTCGAATAATTAGAGATAGCATAGCCTTCTTTAACCATGCCCTCTAGTTATATTGAAACCCTAACTCCAAATATTCTCATGTAGGCTACTTAGCATGTACTTTTATAGAAAGATTTATATATTTATTACTTCCTGTTTATTATATATGCTTATACATTAAAAGATACACGTGTGTGTGTGTCTGTGTATCACAAGGCAATTTAACTTTCTTAAACTGAAGGCTAGGAATACTGAATATCTTTACTGAAATTGAGAAAAATGAGTGCAACTATAAACTCTGTTTAACAAAGTTGAACTTAGTTTTGAGTAAGAAATACAAATAACTTATGGCTCCAGATTGAAATAAAGCCAATAGGTTCAGTAGGATTTATTTCTGAATGAATATATATGGTGTTTGTGAAAGGAAATGCTTTTAAAGAATTAAGTCTATAGTTTATTTAAACATTCATTATTTATTTTAGACTGTTTATTTTATAGCATTTATAGGCATTTATACACCAATCTGATTGATTCTGATGGAGTATAGGAGCAAAAACATATATCCTTTGTATTAATCATATTGGACATTCTGCTTTATCTCTTTTACTCTTGGGATAACTTTTACTCTTTTATTAACGAGTTTGCCATCTGGAGTTTTTAATAAGGATTTCTATTGAGTGGATTAAAAAAAAGATCTGCCACCTGATTAATTGATGGTATCATTGAAAATCAATATTTTAATCAATTGATGTAGCTAATCAATTAAATATTATGATGCTAGTGACTTTGTATAAACAATATAGAAATTACTTTGAGAAAAGGACAAGTTGGCATTTGAATAAGCATAAATGACACACTGTTGATCATTACTAATACCAAAAGCTCAATTTTATAATTTTACTACTACAAATTAGTATCCTGAAGTACATTGAACTGAAAAAAATATCATTTTTTAAAACTTGTCAGTTAAATAGTTTGCTCTTCGCATGCTTTTTTGTCAAGATTTTTTAATAAAATGTGCCACACTTTTTTCCTAAGATGTTGGACTAATTTCCAGTTGGGTGCTTAAACAGTGGCTTTGCCTTTATAATCACAGTCTAAATTGCTAATTAATTTTACTCCCTCTCTCAAAAAAAAAAGCACCCATCCGAATGATGCCAAGAAAAGGAAAGTTAGAAAAAGCTATGGCTGGCAGTTGCATTGAAAAATAAACACATTTCCAGTAATATGAAACAAACCGAATCAAAAGGTTTAAAAGGTTTTTAGGCTGTGTTGCCTGATCGCAATTATTTCATGATACTAACATGTAGGTTTTATTTTAAATGTTCTGCAAAAAAGCAGTTTGCTTAGAAGAATAAATGTCTATAGGGAAACCATAAATTCATAAAATGCAGGATTTAAAATTCATTTTTTCCCTTCTATATTTACAGGTCAGAAAATCCTTCACCACAGAAGTGAAGTTTTAGAAACTGTTGTGCTGATTAATCCTTCAGATGAAGCAGTCAGCACTGAGGTAAAGTAATTTAAAAAAAACATACATATGCTGATATACTTTAATCAAAATTACATGCTATGAGGATAAAATAACTTAAAGCAATTAGACCAGAGATACTTATATTTTTATTTACCTATTATATCTGTATTACTTGAAATGAAATAGAATGTATATCTACTGTTAAGTAAGTTCAACTGAGTTTAATGTGAATTATATTCCGGTAAAGTAATAGTATATATTAAGATTGTGGTCTAATTGTGTTATATTTTTGGTTTCATGCTTATCTCTCATTTTTTCATCCGCTTCTAGATGAAAATAAACCCTAAATATATGAATCAATAAATAAATGATATTTCATATTCCTTTTCATTTCCTTGGTGACATTGTATATCTTCTTTATAATTTATGAGGAAAAAGTAAATGATGTGACTGCAATATAAAATAACATGCATGGCAGACTGATGGGAGTATCCTGTTTCTCTCACTGGCCAATCAAATGCTTTTGACAAAACTATAAATACTCAGAGGGACAGGAGACTTTTCCTATTGTTCTCACCCATTCATCTAAACCATCTTGAATAATAGTGCTCATTCATCAATTTGTTAAAACTGCATGTTTTTCTGCTTATTTTAAATTAATTTCTGATTATTACATTTTTCTCAGGGTTTTCTACCAGTTTCCCAAATATTCAAAATCCTGTTGATATTTTTTGATAAATATTAACTCACATAATTTTTTGGGATCTTTTAAAATTACAATTTGATTGGCATTTTCTTCTCATTTTTCATAGAACTAATTTTCTGGAAGGTGTTAAAGGTGTTATATTTTTGTAAAATATTTCCAATTGTTATGAGAATTCTTGAATCCTTGGCTTTCTTTAACATATCTTCAATTTCTTTATCATCCAAAATCCTGAACTCTTTACTTGCAAGCTGTCTTTTAATTTAAATCACTTAACAAACTGCTCACAATTATCTTATATCTCACTGTTTTTTGTTCATTTCTTAGCCTATATGCTAGTATAGTTGCCATGTGACTGTGATGGGCTTATAACTCCACTTCCACTGTAGTCTTTAAGCAAATCACCCACAGTCATTAAGTGAGACATTACATGATCACAACTTGCTGATTTTACTTCTGGTGTCTCCTTTGAGAAGTTGTTCATTGGAAGCTGGCTGTGAAGCATGCAAATTGTGATCACAGAGATGTGGGGATACTTCAGAGGGTAAGGAATGGCCATAAGAGTCTTGTTTCAGCACCATCATAACTTTGAATGGACTCTAAACAAGGCAGTTGTTAAGTGAAGACTACCTGTAATTATATTTCTGACACATGATTTCCTTGGTAACATAACATTACAAATCATTAATTGGATTTCTCCGGCAACTGCAGGTATAAGGATGAGGTACTTTTTCTCTGCTAAAATTTATCTCTTGCTGATGAAAATTTGATCCCCTCACACATGGGATATATTGATCTCAGGTTGATGCCATTCAAAGCTCTGTGGGACTTTCTTAAGTTTGGAAAGCTAAGGAAATTAATAACCTGGCTCTTAATCCAGAGAGAACAGCAAGAAGTCCACTTTGCAGCATTTCCTGTGTGGAACTGCAGTAGAAATAATTTTCCCATTGCTAGAATCACCCACTTTGGCTCATCTCCTGTGGTTTTCTCTTTCCTGCTAGGTAACATGCACAGTGGTCACAATTCCCCTGTCCTCCACAGGTGTTCTCCACAGAATGCCTTTGTTGATCTACCCACAGTAGATGGTCAGGTTTCTCTTTAACAGCAAACTGAAGTCAGAGAAATGGATGAATGTTAAGCCCATGTCACACTGCACCAACGGATGGAAAGAGGATGTAAAACGGAGAGAAACACTTGCCATCCGTTGGTTAACGCAATTCATCCGTTCTGTACTCACTGCCTCTGTTTTTCATCCTCTCTATCCGTCCAGCATCCGTTGACTGAGGTTCCATCCGCTCAAAAAGTTTTGAGCTGCTCAAAACTTTTTGAGCAGAAAATGTATCCAACGCGTCCATTTTGCATCCGCAACGCATACGGGGAACATCCGTTCTACATCCGTCGTCATCCGTTACGCGTCCTCTATATCCGCTATGCATCCGCTGCACATCCGCGCAACTCACATCCGCTCCAGCGGAAAACGGACACAGGGAGGAAGCGAAACGGACGCAGAACGGACACGTAGCGTTAGTAGCACGGACAGAGAAAGGATGAAAGTGGATGCAGCTCGCATACAAAGCATTTAAAATGGAAAAAACGTTCGCAGAGGGGACCTATCTCGGATATTAAGGATGTCTAGAGGATGCCTAGAGGATGCAAAAGGACACCTAGTGGAAAACCTATATTGCCTATAAAAAGGGGGAGGAACTCACCTGGATCTCACTTTCAGTCCAGCAGCCCAGCTGTGCAGACCTCTGCAGCCTTCATCTGGCTCTTGCTCTTCCACAGCATCCAGTCATGTCCACCATGGATCGTAACACACTCCTTTTGGAAGCCACCATCATTCTGCAACAGTGCAAAGCCATCTAAAGGCTGTTTCAACTGTTCTAGGGAAAGAAAAGGAGACGGCCAAGAAGTGTCTGGGTCCGAAGATGGATCGCGAGAAGAGCAGAGTACGGACTGTACAACAAGCGGATGGTGGAGCTCAGGAACGAAGACCCTTGTGCATTCCAGAACTTCATGAGGATGCCTCCAGCCATGTTTGACGAAGTTGTGCAGTGGCTGACACCCAGGTTGACCAAGGCAAACACCAACTTCCGGCCCAGCCTGGACCCTGGGCTCAAGGTGGCACTGACTCTGCGCCACCTGGCCTCAGGGATCACCTACAGGAGCATGCAGTACGGCTGGAGGGTGCCACAAAAACACCATCAGCATTGTGGTCAGAGAAGTGGTGCAGGCCATCATCGAAGAATACCTGGAGGAGCTCCTCCAGTGCCCCTCCACTGAAGAAGGCTGGAAGAAAGTTGCAGAGCAGTGGTATCAGAAGTGGAACTTCCCCCACACCGTTGGAGCCATAGATGGGAAGCACGTGGCCTGCAAAGCTCCAGCCAAGTCGGGGTCCACTTATTTCAACTACAAGGGCTTCTTCAGTATCATCCTCTTTGCCATGGTCGATGCTGACTACAAGTTCATGTACATCGATGCTTCAGGCAACGGGTCAGCTTCAGATGCACAGGTATGCAATGCCAGTCACCTCAAGGAGGGGCTGGAATGCAACCTCATCATGGGCTTCCCAGATCAAGACCCTCTGCCCAATGACACACAAGATGTGCCCTACTTCATTGTGGGGGATGACGCCTTCTCCCGCAGAACCTACCTCATGAAGCCATACAACCTCTAGATGCCTCACCCGTCAAGAGAGGATCTTCAACTACAGGCTGTCCAGGGCAAGGCGGGTGGTGGAGAATGCCTTTGGCATCCAGGCCAACAGGTTCCAGGTACTTCTCACCACTATGCAGCATCGCCCAGAGACCGTGAGGAGGATCGTGGAAGCTTGCTGCATCCCGCACAATCTCATGCGCACCCGCTACCCAGTCTTGCAGAACAGGCTCATGGACCTCCAACAAGGCAATGGGGACATGGAGCCTGGGGAATGGAGGCAAGGGTGAAACCTGATAGACACTTAGGATGTGCAAGGCCCCAACAGAGCTTCACATGAAGGGAGAAAGCAGTGCATCCTCCTGAGACACTGGTGCAACTCCCCAGCTGGAGCAGTAGAGTGGCAAGACAGGATGATAGATGATTAATGGATGCTTCCTTCAGCCTGTCTCATCACACTGATGAGATTGGGCCATGTATGTTGGGTGGGCCTACAATGAACAGGGCATTTAATAAAGAGTTGTGTTTATGTTGACATGTGTGGATGAATGATTACATTATTATTGATAATAAAGGGCCATAGGTGTGGCACCTGGGAGGGTGGACCATACAGTCCCACTATGCTTGCACTGGAGGTTTATCTATCCCACAGCTATTACCCATCCCACGGGTATCCCTGCCCATCCCACTGCTATCCTTACCCATCCCACAAGCATGCAAAGGCTTAAACCATTTCTAAAAGTTTCCACCAAGACTTTATTGACAAAAATAAATAAAGCAAGTGTGTGAAGCAAAGATAATATTTATTAATAACAAGCTGTAAAAGAAAAATGACCCAAACCAAGTGTCCAAAGCAAAAATAAAGTCAACAGGTAGCCACCCAGTCTCTGGCACTCTTCTCAGTCAGTCTGAGGCATTCCCATCGTCTCAGGGGTGAAGGGTCTAGGTGCTGTGGAGGTGGCTGCTGCTGGAGTGCTGGTCTGAGGCGCCACTGGGCTGCCTGGCCCCGAGAGGACAACAGGGGACGGTATGTTGAGGAAGCTCTCAGACAGCTGGCTCAGCCCCGTGATGTTGAGAGCCCCTTCCTCCATGACATGGGGTGTCACCCCCAATCCTGGTGACAGATGTTCTGAGGCGGGGCTTGGCTGTGGGGTGGAGGAAGGAGCAGTGTAGTGGGGCTGTCTTGTCTGCAGCTGGGTGAGGACTGGTGTCGGTGGCATCGGTGGCGTGTGTGGCATCTATGGCGTTGCTGGCATTGGTGGCGTGGCTGGCATCAGTGGCGTGGGTGGCATTGGTGGTATCAGTGGCACTGGTGGCATCCGATGTACCTGTGCCTGGACTGGGAAGGGCTACCTCCTGGTAGCCGTAGCCTTGGTAGGAGAGGGCCTGTTTAAAGCCTTGGAAGGGCAGTAACATTACCTGGGGTGGAGAAGCAGGCCTGGACTGGGTGGGAGCAGGTTCAGCTTGGTCTGGGGGGTTGTGAAGAAGATTGGTGATCCTGTCCTTCACCACCTGGTACTGGGGTTCCGACATGTTCATGAGGGTCTGGTTGACATAGGTGAGGAAGGGCTTGTGGTTGGAGGATGGGGCATTGGTGTGTACCAGCTGAGAGAGGAGATCTACACTGCTCCTGATGGTGTCCCTGATCTCCAGCAGGACAGTGTGGCTCTGCCCCTCCGGTCTGCCTCTCTGCCTTTCGGTGGAGATGGAGCTGGGGGTGGATGCGGGTTGGGCTGTGGTGGAAGTGCCCTCTCCTTGCTCCCACTGAATCAGGGGGTCCTCCACGCGCTCCACTACGGGTAGTACAGCTGTCGGGGGGGGTCTCCGTCGTGGCACGCTCCGCAGATACCTGCCTGGACACAGGACCTGACTCCTGGCCAGAAGAGGACTGGCTCTCAACAGGCTGCCTGAGAGAGAGGGTTGTGAGAGGAGCTGCTCCTCGGTGGCAGATCTCACCCTCCAAGAAGCTGCACTTGGCCATCACGTAGGTCTCTCTGTCCGTCAGCTTGACCGTGGCCAGCACCAGGAGCAGTGCCAGCAGAGTAAGCACCAGCAGAAGCACCACCACCAGAAGCAGCATCAGCAGAAGCACCACCTCCAAAAGCAGCATCAGCAGAAGCCCCAGCACCAGAAGAGCGAGCCCGGGCAGCAGAAGTCCCAGCAGAAGCAGAGTCTGGGCCAGGGGGTGGGAGGGTGGCCCTGTCCCTCTTGCCAGGGCTGGCAGCAGATGACAGAGGCTTCCGTTTCTTCCCCATAGTTGTTGGGTTGCTGGCTGGCTGGCTGGCTGGCTGGCTGGCTGGCAAGCTGTGTCTGGAAGCAGGTCTTTCCTCTGAATGGTGACCTGCTTGCGAGCTGCTTCCCTTTATATCTGCAGGGCTGACGCAGTGCATCCTCCCCGCATGCGCAGTGAACGCTAGGCATCCGCTAGGCTTCCACTCTGCATCCGCTTCATCCGTTCGGCATCCGCTCTTTCCGTTCCGCGTCCGCTTTGCTGTGCTCCCCCGGAAGCCTTGCGGATGTGCCATCCACTCCCATCCGCTTCCATCCGCTAGGCTTCCGTGGAGCATCTGCTTTCCATCCGTCCTACGTCCTCCTCCCGTCCGTTCCTTTCCATGTTGTCCGCTCTGGTTATGCAAATTCGGGGCACTTTTGAGAGCGGATAACAACAGATGGAACATTTTGCTCATCCACTGTGTCCTTTTTACAAACGTTTTGCATCCGTCGGCCAGTGTGACAGGGCCTTTAGCTAATTGCCATGGCTAGTGGTTCCACATAACCCAGATAAAGGAGTGGTTAGACAATTGTGTCTGAGAAAGGAAGAGTGAGGTTTCTTAGAGGCATAAGATGCTGCTGATGGTTGTGGAGACATGGAGGGGAGATTTAAGCTTTGATTTTTCTATGCAGATTCACTTCAGAATACAATATATATCCTATGAAAATAAATCATATGAATTGTGTGTGTCTTTTTAAAGCTTTTCTTTAATATTTCAGATTTAATACATCAAATTCAGTTTCAAACTGAATTATTAATACAGATCTTGGGATCATTTGGCTTTCTTGTCATGAGGACGTATCTGTGGAAGTCTCTTCCCTCGAATGCTCACCTAAAATCTGCTGTTGTTCCATTTCAGGGGAAGACTAATTCTGGGGTCACACATCATGCTAATCAATTATGTGATTGTTTTCCTTGGCATTAACAATGAAAAGCCTGGATGAATTTCTAGATGATAGCAAAGAAGTACAAAAACTATTTTTGATTTCCTCTAATGGTCATCCAGATCTTTGCAATCTGGGTAGTCCCAATATTGCGCAGACCAAATCAAGTGCTTAGGATTATTATGAATAACACCATAGATGCTTATTTTTCCAAAATTCTCAAACTTCTTAATTTTCACTGGATTTGTTATTCTGTTCTTTTAACTTGATTGGATTAGCAATACTGTTTTGATTTTAAATAGGATTTCCCTTTCATTTTCTAATATATATGAGCTTTTTTTTTTAACAAAACAATCTTCCTCCTTCACTGAAACACAATCATTCCTCCTTTTTTTAAAAAAAAATAAATAAATAAGGTCTGAGGGTAATCTATAATGTCCTTGAGATTATTAATATTATTTTCCCCCTAAAAAGCATGAAGTATAAAAGATGTTCAAAGTGATTATTTGTATCTTCTACTGCAGGTGCGTTTAATGATAACAGATGCTGCACGACATAAACTTCTGGTACTAACTGGACAGAACTTTGAAAATACAGGCGAACTCATTCTTCAGTCAGGATCTTTTTCATTTCAGAATTTCATTGAGATCTTCACAGACCAAGAGGTTTGTCTCTTAATTATTGCTACTCTGCAACTCATTGGGGCTGAAGTTTTGTTTGTACTTTTGATTGTACAGCAGATTTTGAAGAGTAGAAAAAAACAATCTGAAATAGAGATGTCCATCATGCTATTCATTTTTAAAACACTGTATAGACTGCAGGACAAGGAACAAAAGATAGTCAACTTCTATTTATTTGTTTACAGTTTTTATAGCCATCTCCATCCTGAAAGGTTTTTGGATGATGTGCAACAAAGCAAATTGATACTGTAAATCCAAAGTATGCAGCTAATTCTCAGTTAATGAGCACTTGTTGAGCAATTGTTCAAACATATAATAGTGCTGAACTAGTGGTGGTTACAACTGGTTCTAAACAGGGGTGAGATTCTACCAATTTGCACCTATTCGCAAGAACCGCTTGTTAACATTCTAAGCAGTTCGGAGACCTGGTTGTTAGAAGAAATTACTGGCCTAATCCTGTAAGGAAGGCAGGAAGGAAACATTCTGGTGTTGCTTGCAGAAACTGCCTCTCCATTGACCCTTATTACATTCTTGGCAGGACTAGACTTCCTGTCTCTGGAACTTCTCTGGAGTTTTTTTTTTCTCCTTTGCTGGTACTTTGCTTATGTGGAATAACCATTCAAAGTTACAAGGGCATTGAAAAAAGTGACGAATGACCATTTTTCACACTTAGAACTGTTGCAGCATCCCCACAGTCATGAGAGGCCAGGCAAGGAGATGCATGCCTCAATGTGAGTGATATTGAATTGGCCACGCCCAGTTAATAACATGACCACCGAACCACATCCACCCAGTCACATGACCACCAAGCCATGCCCACCACCTAAGTCAAGCCCACAGAACCGGTTGTTGAAAATTTGAATCCCACTCCTGGTTCTAAACTGGCTCTTCTGGCTATTCCAGGCTCCCTGTGATCACGTGACCATGATCAAGGCACTTGGCAATCAGCTTGCACATATGATGGTTACAGCATCCCACAATCACATGATTGTGATTTGCAACTTTCCCGCAGCTTCACACAAACGAAGTCAGTCAGAAAGCCAGCAGGGAAGGTCTCAAGTTGCTCAAATAAAATTTCTCTGTCTGAAGAACCACCTCCAGTCCTCCTTTGCTTGTGCCATTCCTCGCTGGCCACTGGCACCACCTTGCACGCCCTCCCCAAGTCTCACTGTGCTTGTGTGGTATCTCTTCAGTGATTCACACATCCTTTCCTGGCCACTTGAACATCCTTCCTCAACCTCATTGAGCTTAGCCTTTCCTCCCTTACTACTTGCATATGTTCTTTCACCCAGCAGCAGCCAACTCAATCTCCACCATGTTTGCACTATGCCTCCCTGCACACTCACTAAGCCCAACTATGCTCATACTGCACCTCCTTGGCCACTTGTACACTCTCTCTGGCCATTCATGCACCCTTGCACACCATCCCCAAGTTTCACACTCACGTTGTATCTTTCCAGACACCCACACATCTTTGTACATTCTCTCGCACTCTCTCTTTACCTGCCTCTCTTTACCTTTACCTACCAGCTTATGAGCTGCCCTGGGATTTACAACTTCTTGATGGCTTCCCCACTGACTTTGGTGATTGGAATCCAGCAGGAAGTTGCAAGAAGATGCTTGCTTAATGACCTATGATTCCCCACTTAACAATGATAATGGGGACTGCAAGAATTGCCATGGCTGAGCAATGAAATAAAAAATCATTTACAACTGCATTACATAGTAACAGAAATTCTAGTGCCAATTGCCTACTAACTCAAAGACAATTTGTAAGTAACAATACATTCCAAAATTAATGTCGCTTGATGGAATAAATTTGTTTTAGTTGTCTTGCAGAACGCCAAGAAGGAGCGTATTATATGAATCTCAATAAAGTCTTTTGAGATATGCTTATTGGCTGGGCAGTCAGCCCTTGAAAAATAATTCCACAGGGCTTTGAAGGGTTAATGAACAGTTTGAATTGGCTAGGAAGTTAATACTGATAGCCTTTCTAGCAAATTCAAAATCAGTGTTGCATGGCAGTGGCAGGGCTGTTCTACTTGTTAATCTAGCATTCTTATTCAAGATCACCTACAGTTTCTGGGACATTTTCAAAGGCTGTCCCACATGAAATGCATGACACTAATCCAACTATATGTGGATCACAGAACAAGTTAGCATACATACAAGTTAGCATATATACAGAGTATGTTGGTATAGGGTGTGTGTCAAAATGGTCCAACTGCCTATTGTTTCTACCTACTGTTTAAGTGATAGCTTTAGATCCAAAAGAACCCATAGGTCATGAAGCAATTCCTTTGGGGAGCACATGATCCCATATAAGGTGTCATGGTGACTGATGTTCACAGATTATATATTGATGTTTAGGAACTTGTTCTTGGAGGGATTTAATGTTAAACTTAACAGTCTCCACACATTTGCTAAAGCTTTATATGATAGTCAAGGTGTAAGCAGGAATGACAGTGAATACATGAATATTATCAGCATGATAACATCCTACCCCAAATGAACAAACAGTTTCATAGATATATTAAACAGAGCATGTCACTCTGTAGTAATCATAGGTTTGAAGACTGCTCCCCTACAGACTGCAGCTGCCCTTTGAGGCAAGAACCAGGCACCAAAGCATGGTGCAATCTTACAACCTTTGTTGATGGTCCAGCAAGATGCCATGTTTTATAGTATTGGACATCGTTAATAGCCTAACAGACCCAAGAAAGTGAATTTCCATATTCAGTGTCTCAGAAAGGTAACTCTAGGCTGACCAATGTTGTTTCCATCCCAGGGCTGCACCTGAATCCTGCTCAGCAAGAAAATCTTCCGGCCTCCTCCTAATATTCTCTGTTGCTGAAATATAGCCATTTTAACCATCTTTCTCAAAAACAGAAAGCAATGTATCAGGTGAAAGTTATTAAAAAAATGAAGGCTTCTCTGCATGATGAGTATATATTCAAATCAGAAGCCAAATACTTTATGAATATATATTCAAATCAGAAGCCAAGTTTGTTTCCTAAACAAGCCTAGACAAACCTAGAAGCAAGTTTTCTTTTTT
The DNA here is from genome assembly GCA_015471245.1 of Laticauda colubrina. Taxonomy (NCBI): domain Eukaryota; kingdom Metazoa; phylum Chordata; class Lepidosauria; order Squamata; family Elapidae; genus Laticauda; species Laticauda colubrina. Next base: position 35,232,305 of record BLBF01000010.1, on the reverse strand, counting down.
AAACCAGATCTTTTACATCTGTATATTCTAGCATATCTGTCTTCTTCATAGATGTCTTCTTTGCTCTTTGAATGTAGATAATGTCTAAGTTCAAGTCTAAAATAATAAAATTAAATTGGCTCAATCTTTCTAGGAAGTCAGCAAACACAGCTGAGATATTTCCATGGCTAAAGCCATGATGGAATAAGAATACTTTTGAAATAAAAGAAACTTTTCTTAATATGGAAATGCCTTGGCACTGAGCCTGTATATAATTGCTATTTTTTTTCCTGGCAGATAACAGCGTATATTAGAGAAAAGAAGACGTTAGACTAGCATAATTACTTTGATTTGTACTAGAACACTGAAATCAATTATGAGGGTCAAAGGCAAAATTCTCAGGAAGCACATCCACTTTCTACTGAATCACATTTAATTTTGAGACATAAATATGAAGTATGTACAATCATATCATATTTCTGCTTGGTTTTTTTCAATTTCAGATTGGAGAATTATTGAGCACTACTCACCCTGCCAACAAAGCCAGCTTAACACTTTTCTGTCCTGAGGAAGGGGACTGGAAAAATTCAAATCTTGATAGACACAACCTTCAAGATTTCATCAACATTAAGCTGAATTCTTCTTCTATTTTGCCTGAAATGGAAGGGCTTTCTGAATTCACAGAGTACTTGTCAGAATCAGTGGAAGTACCATCACCATTTGATATTTTGGAGCCGCCAACTTCAGGAGGCTTTTTGAAACTTTCTAAGCCTTGCTGTTACATTTTCCCAGGTGGAAGAGGAGATTCAGCACTGTTTGCTGTGAATGGGTTCAATATGCTTATCAATGGAGGATCAGAGAGAAAATCTTGTTTCTGGAAACTCATCAGACATTTGGACAGAGTAGATTCAATTTTGCTCACTCACATTGGAGATGATAATTTGCCAGGAATTAATAGCATGTTGCAACGGAAAATAGCAGAATTGGAAGAGGAACAGTCTCAAGGCTCTACTACCAATAGCGACTGGATGAAAAATCTAATTTCACCAGATTTAGGAGTTGTATTTCTTAATGTTCCTGAAAACCTAGGAAACCCTGATCCTAATTTGCAATTAAAAAGAAGTGTAGAAGAGGCTTGTTTTACGTTGCAATACTTAAACAAGCTATCCATGAAACCAGAACCTCTCTTCAGAAATATAGGAAACAACACTGAGCCCATTATCCTTTTTCAAAAAATGGGTGTAGGGAAACTGGAAATGTATGTGCTTAACCCAGTCAAAAACAGCAAAGAAATGCAATATTTTATGCAGCAGTGGACAGGTACGAACAAAGATAAAACTGAACTAGTATTACCAAATGGTCAAGAAATAGACATCCCAGTTTCCTATCTAACTTCAATCTCATCATTGATTGTATGGCATCCTGCAAATCCTGCTGAAAAAATAATCAGAGTTCTTTTCCCAGGGAACAGTACACAGTATAGCATATTAGATGGCCTAGAGAAGCTCAAACATTTGGACTTCCTTAAACAACCAATAGTGACACAAAAAGACTTAAGTGGTAACCTGACAAGTCCAGCAGTTAAGCAGACAAAACTGAAGCAGAGAACGGACAGTAAAGAAAGTCTCAAGCCAATCACTAAAACGCTGTCTACAAAGACTGTCAGAAAAGAATCTAGAGATGAGGCCTCTGACACTGGGAAATCTAGCCCACCAGAAAAAGCTCAAAAAGTAGAAAAACCCATCATAAAAAAGGAAAAACCAGCAAAAAGTGAAAGTAGGCTTTCTGTGACTGAAAAGGACCTAACAGCAAAGGAGCAACAAATTGTGAAATCTGAAACTGTTGAAAAACAAGCCACCGATGTGAAACCAAAAGTAATAAAGGAGAAGCATGTGAAAAAGGAAGTGAAAGTAAAACCAGAAGAAAAACAAGAGGAGAAAGAAAAGTTAAAGAAAGAGGTGCCTAAGAAGGATGAAAAATCCCAGGCCAGGAAAGAGGAAAAGCCTAAAAAGGATGATTTGAAGAAAGAAATAAAGAAAGAACCTAAAAAAGAGCCAAAGAAAGAAGCTGCTCCAAAAGAATCCAAAAAAGAAGAGAAAAAGGAAGTAAAAAAGGAAGAAAAGAGAGAAATCAAGAAGGTTCCTAAGGAAATAAAGAAAACCTCTGCTGCTTTGCCTGAATCAAAGAAGATTACAGCAAAGTCAAAACCACAGAAGAAGGAAGAACCTGTCAAAAAAGAAAGCGGACTTGCTGGGAAACCCAAAGAAAAAGTTAAAAGCAAGCCGGTGAAGAAAGAGCCCAAAGTGGCTGAAAAATCAGCTGCAGCAGTGACTGTTTTGGGAGCTGGGGCTGCAACAGTAGCAGCTGTAAGCCTAGCAGCCAGTGGGAAAGAACTTGAAGTCGAGAGGTCACTTATGTCCTCACCAGAAGACTTAACAAAAGATTTTGAAGAATTAAAAGCAGAAGAAGTTGAAGTAGTGAAAGAAACAAAGGAAGATAAAGTTAAAAATGAAAGCCAGCTAACTGACATAGAACAAAAGGAAGATTATGTAGTTCAAAAAGAAAAAATAGAAGGCCCAACTCATTCTCCTGATGAAGATATCACCACTGTAGAACCTGAGGGAGAATGTGAACAAACTCCTGAAGAGTTGGAGTCTGTGGGAAAGGACAAGGTTGATGACAGTGAAAAATTTGAAGAGGAAGGAGCAGGATTTGAAGAATCTTCTGAGGCAGGTGACTATGAAGAAAAGGCTGAGACCGAGGAGGCAGAAGTACAAGGGGACAATGAAGAAGTGCCAACAGGTTTCAAAAAGCAAGGCATAAAGGATGTCATTGAAATAGAGGAGATTGAAAAAGAAATGATAGAAGCCCCTGAAAATGAAAAAATGAAAGGGTTAATGTATGATAAAAAAGCAGAATTTAGAATGGAGTATGAGGGTCACTATGAGGCAAATTTAGAGGAAACAGCAGTTGAAAAGGCAGAAATGGAAGACACTGAAGAAGAAATTGAAGAAGACAAAACTGAGGAGGTCAAATATGAAGAAGAAACTGAAAAAATACAAGCTGAAGGAGATTATGTCATGGCTGTAGTAGACAAAGCAGCTGAAGCTGCTGAAATAGATGATAAATATGGTTTGCCTATAACTACTCCAACTAAATTGTCAGAATCTCCATCTCCGGCAAAGGAACCAGCCTCTTCAATCCATGATGAAACTCTACCTGGTGGGTCAGAAAGTGAAGCAACTGTTTCAGATGAAGAAAACAGAGAAGACCAGCCGGAGGAATTCACTGCTACTTCAGGTTATACCCAGTCCACTATTGAAATATCGAGTGAACCAACTCCAATGGATGGAATGTCAACTCCACGAGATGTAATGAGTGATGAAACTAATAATGAAGAAAGTGAATCTCCTTCCCAAGAATATGTTAACATCACTAAATATGAGTCAGCACTGTATTCTCAAGATTTTGCTAGACCTAAAGTTGCTCCTCTTCCTGATGCTTTTAATGGATTATCCGAAGGATCAAAAACAGATGCTACTGAAGGCAAAGACTATAACGTTTCAGCTTCTACCATTTCACCACCTTCCTCGTTAGAGGAAGATAAATTTAACAAAACTTCCTTCCAGGATCTGTATCATCTTCGGGAAAATGAATTCAAAACTATTAATAAATTAGAAATTTCAGAAACTTGGGATGAGAAGATTAGCCCAACTACAGATGAAAGTCCAGCCCCACTATCACCAGTTGCTAAAACACCTCTTAGTGAACGTAGTGTGAACTTTTCCCTAACTCCTAATGAGATCAAAACATCAACTGAGCCTGTATCTTTCTCAACACTGCCAGAAAAACATCATGAAACCCAGGAAGAGCAGTGCCCCAGCCCCGATGATAAAACATTAGAAGTGGTATCCCCTTCACAATCAGCTGCTGGAAGTGCTGGTCACACTCCTTATTATCAGTCTCCCACTGATGAAAAGTCAAATCAACTTCCAACTGAGATTCCTGGAAAGACAATTGAAGTACCAGTCAGTGTTGAAGTTAGTGAAGCCAAAGACAATGTTGCAAAACACAGAATAAGCCCAATGGATGAACCAGTGCCTGATTCTGAATCGCCTTTTGAGAAAGTGCTTTCACCTTTACGAAGTCCACCACTTATTGGTACAGAATCTTCTTATGACACATTTTTAAGTGCTGATATAAAATCTCTCAAAGAAACTGAAATTGCCTTTGAAAAGAATAGTGAAACAGATGATTCCATGTTGCAGAAGAGCTCTGTTTCTGAAGTTACTTCGACAAATATTTTCCAGCAGGATGAAAAAGATTTGGAGCTAACACCTCCAAAATCAGACAGTCTTCTAGAAAAGAAAAGGCATGATTTAGAAACTTCAGAAATTCAGTCTGCATTAGTTTTGGATGAGAGGAAACTGGCAGAGGTTTCTCCTACTCAAGTGGATATTAGTCATTTAGGCTATTTCAAAGAGGATACTAAAATGTCAATATCTGAAAGTACCATCTCTGATAAATCTGCAACTCCTGTAGATGAAGTTGTAGCAGAAGATACTTATTCACATATTGAAGGAGTTGCATCTGTTTCCACAGCATCTGTTGCTACTAGTTCATTCCCAGAACCGACCACTGATGATGTATCTCCTTCGTTACATGCTGAGGTTGGATCTCCTCACTCTACCGAAGTTGATGATTCTCTTTCTGTGTCTGTTGTACAAACACCAACTACATTTCAAGAAACAGAAATGTCTCCATCTAAAGAAGAATGTCCAAGACCAATGTCTATTTCTCCACCAGACTTTTCTCCTAAAACAGCAAAGTCAAGAACACCAATACTAGATCATAGATCTCCCGAACAATTGACTATGTCAATAGAATTTGGACAAGATTCACCTGAACAGTCTTTGGCCATGGATTTTAGCAGACAGTCACCTGAGCAACCCATAGTAGGTGCTGGTGTGCACCATATATCTGAAAATGGTCCCACTGAAGTTGATTTTAGCCCTTTAGACATGCAGGAACATGAATTTCCTAATAAAATATCACCAGTGGAACAAGTATGTTTTAGTCATGAGAAGGATATTTCAGAAATTATTTCAGTTTCTCAGATAGAGGCTTCACCTTCACCTTCTACTTCCTCTATCCATACACCTTCACAGGCAAGTTCTCCCCTGCAAGAAGAAATCTTATCAGCTGTTACACAGCCTAGTGATATGTCATTACATTCTACATTTCCATCAGACAAAATGCAAAGCTTGGGAGAGAAACTCTCACCAAAGTCTGATTTATCTTCATTAACACCACGGGAATCTTCTCCTTTATATTCACCTAATTTTTCAGATTCACCACCCATAACGAAAGAAACAATGGCTGCTTCTCAGTCATCTCTGTTATCGCTACATGTATCCCCAGACAAATTGTTTGGCTATCATACATTAATAGTTCAAGATCCTGAGATAAAACATGGCCAAGAGCTTTTATTATCTAAGGATCAGGAAGATACCGAAGAAACATCCATATCACCAGAACCACTTATTTACTCCTATAAGGAAAGTGGAAGAAGAACCACTAGGTCACCTGAGACTATTAGTTATTCCTATGAAAAAACAGAGGAAGTTACTGAATCCCCTGAAACTTTTGATTACAACTATTCTACAACAAAGGAAATCACCAGATCAATAGAGACAGATAATTATTCCTATGAAACAACAGAAAAATCTACCAAGTCACCAGAAGCCCTTGATTATTCTTACGAAAAATCCACAAAACCGCCAGACTCTGTCCATTATCCTTTTGAGTACGCAGAGAAAGCTACCAAATCACCTGACATTTCAAGTTATCGCTATGAGAATGACAAATACTTTGTTTCAGAAAAATCTGAAATCCGTCAAGATGTTGATTTATGTCTTGTCTCATCCTGTGAATACAAGCATCCAAAAACAGAATTGTCGCCTTCTTTTATAAATCCCAATCCTTTAGAATGGTTTGCAAATGAGGAACAATCTCAAGACCAAGAAAAGCTGTTAATTCAGTCTGGAGGTGCTCCACCACCCTCTGGAGGAAAACAACAAGCTCGCCTGTGTGGTGAAACACCCCCAACTTCTGTGAGTGAATCTGCTCCATCACAGACCGACTCAGATGTACCCCCTGAAACCGAAGAGTGCCCTTCCATTACAGCAGATGCTAACATTGACTCAGAAGATGAATCTGAAACGATACCGACAGATAAAACTATTACATATGAACACATTGACCCGCCCCCAGTCCCTGTTCAAGATCGCAGCCCTTCACCTAGGCACCCAGATGTCTCCATGGTAGATCCAGAGACATTACCCATTGACCAGAACCTAGGGAAGCCTTTGAAAAAGGATCTGAAAGAAAAAACAAAAACAAAAAAGCAGGGGACTAAAACCAAGTCTTCTTCTCCTGCCAAGAAGAGTGATAGCAAACCTAAGCAAGTGGCCTCTCCAAAGCCTGCTGGCTTGAAAGAATCACTAGATAAAGTTTCCAGAACAGCTTCTCCAAAGAAGAAGGAGTCTGTGGAAAAAGCCGCCAAAAATATCTCGACTCCAGAAATAAAATCATCTCATAATGAAGAGAAAGATAAGGAAACTAAGAATGCAGCCAATTCTACAACATCAAAGTCAACAAAAACTACAACTTCAGGTGAGATAAATTGTAAAGTTAATCTTATATGTCGGTTTCCTTCAAGAGATCGCAGCAGTCAAAATCCTCAGACTTCATTGATAGTGCTGGTGTAACTAAATTACTAAAGAGAATTTAGGGATATTTTTCTGTAGCTGTATTTAAACCTGCCAGCTGTGGTAAAATGTTTACTGTGGGAGTTTTGTTTTGTCTTGTACAGGACCATACTATTCTCAAATATTGTTTCAAAACACAGGTAGACAAAGATAAATGTTCATTTAAAAAAAACCAGTGTTTTCCACCAAAGTTGAATCATACCAAAATCATTCAGGTTTACAAGTCTGAAGTAAACTAACACTAGTTCAATGATCCATATATAAAATAACAGCTGGCAGGTTTAAATAGCATTTTTAAGAATCAATGAGTTCACATTCCAGTCCAGTTCAATTTAAAGATGGCAGTTGGGATGTAGAAAAATCTTTTTGCTGTGATTTTTCATGAAACCTTTTTCAAAAGTGGCGAGGGGAATAAAAAGAAGCAAAAACAAACTTATATTTTTCATGAGAAGCAGCATAGTTTGAAAGAAAAATAGAGAATGTCTATCAAGAAGGTTCCCTAGTCAAATCAAAATAATTGTAGAGTGCAGTTTTTCATGTTACAAAAAAGGACTCAAACAGGGGTGTCAAACTGGCAGCCGGTGGGCCAGATGTGTCACTTGCAGGCCCACCCCAGCTCTGTGAAGGGAAAAAAAATGTTACAATACATCATGTGTCAGCAATGTGACACTGTGAGTTTGACACCTGTGAACTAGAAAGTCCGAATGAATTTTAGAACTTAAATATTCAGATCATGTTACACCCCTCACAACTCTTAGAATTTTTTTAAAAAGGCATTAAAGTTTGTTATAATGGCTGATACATTATTCCTTCTTGGAAAAATTGTGCTTCAAATTGGGATTAGATGGAATATAGATAAACATAATCTGTCATAGGAAAATTGGATGGAAATACATTTTTGAACTTTGCTGAATGGTAGCTATTCAAATTGATGTTCCTATCCTGTTCATTTCAAGATATTTTGGATTTTAAAACCCATATTTCCTAGTTAGACAAATCCAAGTTAAGGAATTGAAAGCTAATACATCATTGATTATGGTAGCATTAGTTTATAGTTATTAGTATTTGAGAAAGCAAATGAAAAATTGATGCATTAAGAAATGATAATATTTCTGTCAGTGATTGCTAGAAAAAAATTAAACCTGTGTTTAAAAGTCAGAATAATTCAGTGTCTATGTAGATTCAACAACATTGAAAATAGCCTTAAATGGTTAGAATGATGGATAATTTTCTTATTTCTTAATAGAAGGAGAATACTGCTCTTAATATACTGTGGTCAGATACTTAATTTAAAACTAGCCACTGAGCATTGTGTTACTCTCTACAAACTAAAGTGATGGTACTAGCGCTTCAATTTATGTTTAAATATTAAAGAAAGTTAACACTTTTCGATACTGCTGACTTGGGGAAGGCTACTATACAGCCTGTAACCATCATGGGATTCACTGGAATTTGAAATCATAATATTAGAAAGAAATGTAAGATGCCCAGAGTCGTTGAGTAGCATATACGTTTAATACATTATTATTACATATAGAACCACGTGAAATCACAATAAATTATTATCTGTTCACAACTATATGGAATCACAGTTGCAATTTTTTAAGCTGGTTTTGCTGTTTATATGCATTGAGTTTTACCGAAAACCGTAAGATGTCATAATGGGTTGGTGTAGTATAAATGAGGATTCAAGCAATGTGATCTTTTTAATTGACAGATGGAAAATTTGTTAATGCACAGATTTTCAAAGTGCTGTTCAGGATTTTTTGGTATGGCACCCAGAGTGCCCATAACCACTGGAAGCGCGACAGCTGGCTTATGCCATAATGTTTCAGTTTTGATTTTCAGGTCTGGATATTTAATATTCTTCTCCATTCTTTGTCTTCTATTCTGTTATTCCCTAGTATTGCCACATCAATCAATCATTGATACTTTCTTCTTTTAACCTCAATTATATCTGGTGTGTTAGGGTCAAGAATTTGGTGAGCAAGACTTCTATCAGTTTATTTTCGAATTCCAACAAAATTTTAACCTACACATTGCTGTTGTACACACATTGATACTTACTTAATCAGTTAGTGAATAGTCATCTTTTTTCTTATTTTTCAGTCCAAACTGTCCAATTTAGGTTTTGTTCAGTTAATAATTCCATCATATAGTATTACAGATATAGCCTAGGTACTGGCTTTGATATTGTTTTGACCATTCAACTTTTTATTTAGCACTTTTTTTTCACTCTTTGGATATATTTCTTACTTAATCACATTTTTAATGTGCTCATACTTGATGCTATCCAACTGTAAATTTTCCAGATACTTGTAGGCTTTATTCTGACGGTTCCTGGTGGTTTGGTCATTCAGCATTTTAATTCTATTACAGTACCATTTGTGATTTTACCCTCACTTTATCGCTACTGCATCAGACTTTTCTAAGCAAAATTTTATTGCCATATTATGTGCTAAAAATTCTATAAAGCTTCATCATTCATATAAAACAAATATAAGATTTAATTAGGATTTTTTTTGCTTTTTAATAACCAAGATTTGTTTTCTTCAAAACCATTGAAAGAGGGATTATGGCAATGACAAATAAAGGTAATAATGGAAAACATCTCTCCTAAGGTTGATAAGCTCATATTGTTCATTTCCAACCACCATTTCACAATTTTGTTGTCTTCTACATTATTTTTTCTTTAAACATTCTAATGTTTTTACTGACATTGTTTGTTTCCAGATGTGACAATCCAATTAGGTGGTATAAACCAAACTTCATTTTATAAACAGTACAGACTAGTGCCAGAATCTCTTTTAATTCTTCTTTTTTAGGGGTGAATTCATAGGTTGTTTCAATATTAGCCTGTTTTAGTTCTATTGTTGATAAGTTGATATATTATCATTCATGTAGTTTCTATCAATTATTCCTTTATATTTCCAATTATTGTTATCAAGTTTCTTTGACTATTGTACTTTTTTGGAGATCTCTCATTTTCACGAATTTTCAGAACTGAATTCAGTTCTGCTTCCCTGAATATTTTATTTCTGGTAATGAATATTCTTCATTATACTTTGTTGACAGTCAGCCAAATATTTAGACTGGATTTGACATTTTTATCATCTATCAAGTTCTTCCAAAAGGGATAGGCCGATGTTGTTTGAAGTTTGTATCATCATAGGTATCATCACAGAATAGTAAATGGATCTAAGTAAGGCTGCCTTTTGCAATTGACTGACTGATGCTGATTTTTGTCAATGCTCTAGTTCTTAATAATAATAATAATAATAATAATAATAATAATAATAATAATAATAATAATATACACAACAATGTGAAATCATTCTGTAGCTGCCATTTCTTTATCCGATGTTGGCTTTCTAAGACTGAGTTTTCTTTTCATTAACATGCACTAACATTTTGTTCCTGCCCCAGCAAGGTGACAGCAGTTAGACAACTTTGACTGATCTGAAAAAAGGTCAGACATAATTAATAACTGGGTAAGTGATTCCCAAGAAATATTAGACTATAGGCTAGAATGGGAATGTTTTAAAAAGTATCTTGGCCATGGGCAGGAAAATATTATTTCAGTATGATTTTTCCAAGGAAACTGGAAGTCAGGTTTCAGTCTCTTAATTCTTGTGCTCCCAAATCTCTTATATTTCATGCTTCTTGTAATAAGTGATATTCAAAACCCATGTGGTATGATACTTTAGGTACTGGACTATGAACAGGGAAGCTATGTGTTTGTGGATATAGGGATGTATTATGGTCCCCCTTAGCCAAGAAAGCACACTGGATGCCTTTGGTCCAGTCATTCTCTTCTCGGCCCAATTTCTTTCACAGTTGTTGTGGGGAGAAAATAAATGAAAAGAGTACTAGGTATGCTGCTTTGTGTTCCTGTACCCAAACAAATTGAATATAAATAAAATCAAATGAATGCATTAATGCATATACACAAACAGGCATGTATGCATAGATACACACGTGGTTAATAGCTTCTTCTTTCTGTACATATCATGATCTGTTCACTAAGTACATTTTTATGGTACAATTATCTGATTTTATCAACTGCTTAAAATTACACAGGATTATTCAAAACCATTAAAAATACATGAACATCACAGCTGGAGCTTGATGTGTCAGTCTGTCCAACTTGAGTTTATCATTAGTAGGCAATGTTTATTACCGCAAGCTGAGACAGGACTCTTATTTTTTTTTATTATCTTTTAGGACCTGGAAATGGGAAACTAACAAAATCTATAGCTGTGCCTCCAGGACCTCCTATGTATTTGGACCTGGTCTACATCCCCAACCACAGCAATAGCAAGAATGTTGATATAGAATTTTTCAAGAGGGTGAGATCATCCTATTATGTTGTGAGTGGGAATGATCCTGCTGCTGAAGAACCAAGCAGGGCTGTCTTGGATTCCCTGTTGGAAGGCAAAGCTCAATGGGGAAGCAATATGCAGGTACGTTCTCCAGAATCTATGAAGCAAAGGAAAACCCATTAAAAATAAAATGCTAAGAATCATCTTTTAATTATCTGAATTCCGTCGGTAACAAAACCTAAAGGGGAAGAACTTACTTTTGTTTAAAATACAAAATAAGAAAAGTGTTTCCTCTAGATCTTCAACAGTTGTCTTTGAAGAGTTGATAGGAGAGTTGATTGCATAATTTATAATTGATTAATTGATTAATCATGTATTCTGTATGTAATATTATAATCATAGAGACAGTACTTCATGGAGCAAAATGAATATTTGTCTTTTTCCACTCCCCTAAGTTGAATTTCAGCTATGAAGAATGAAAACTACAAGATAGGTGGCAAATAAAGTTGATAAATAAAGAAAATAATAAATAAATAAAATTTTGGATCTCTCCTCTTCTCTGATTGCTTTTGCACCTAGTTTTCCTAAATTTCCAAAGTCTGATATTGAAAAGAATTTAAAAAGGTTGGTGCTTAGAGCAGAAGGGGATCAATGAAAATCCAAATGAACCTCAGCACTGCTAACTTTTCATCATGAATCCCAATGTTTAAAAATGGATCTAGATGGATTTACTCCCATGGAAGGAAATGAAAATACTTCTTTTCAACTGAAGGGCAGAATCAAGAAAGCAAAGTAGTGAACACTACTTTCTACTCCCACTTAGCCAGTTTGTTGCTGACAGGACTTCAGAAAGGAAAGCACCAGTATGATTTCTTAGTTAACTATTTTAAAAAGAAATAAAGATAGATCTGTAAAAAAATAAAGCTGTATAGATATGGAAGTAACTCCCTGAAAATCAGTGAATCAACATCAAACCACTATAATATGAACCCAGGAATTTTAAGAAGATTATAAGTAAATTACCATATTCTGTTGTTCACTACTTGCTCTGAATTATTTTGATAGCCCAGCTGAGAGATTGAACATAAACCTAGAGAAATCTTAGCAATTGAGCCTCCAGTTGTATGTAAGTGCAGCAGGGTTGTTGTATGTCTTGCTTTCTCATGACTGTTTTTGACAACTGTGCTAATACAACATCTTCTTTCAGGCATAGAAATAGTTTTACTAAAAATAAATAACTTAAAGAGAAAAAAAAGCCTCCTTTTGAGAATTAAGGAAAAAAAAGTTGTATTGATCTTTTCCATCGTGCACATTCTACTGGCTATGTTGAAATATAAACCTGTTTGGAAATAACAGACCTAGTCCATCTGGAGGGCATCATGGTATGGACGAATAATGTTTATGTTGCTTTTCTCACATGGGAAAAAAGGTTTTATATTTTATCAAATTTTGTTTCTATTTGTGCATAATTAATTTATTTCCACTGCTTAATGACATAGTGTATAAAGCTAACTTCTAAAATCATATGCAAAAAGCTTTTCTCTTTAAAAATGCTTCTTGCACTTTTTACATTTATTTACATCTATTTATATGGACACCCATCTTACCAGAGTGGTTGGCTAACATGAATCAAAATACAATATCAATGCAATACGTATGTTAAAAATCTACTTAGTTGCATATTTCCCCAAATATTTTTCTGTGCCTCAAATACTTTGCCAAGGAAGGATCCAATTATTGAAAAGAGGCTTTCACATTTCTAAAATAATAAAAAATTTCAATCACACAAATATGGTAGCAATAATTACCTAACAGTTTTGAAATTTTGAAAACTACTAAAATGAAAAACTTATCTAAGGATTGTTGTATTTGTGGAATACTGTGTTATAAAAATGTAGAAAGTACATAAATAATAGATGCAATATATTCTCAGTAGTATTTCTCAGGATATAATAAGGATAGTGGTGCCACAAAATGTCACACAACATTTCCTGTGCCAATGTTTGACTGTGTTGTATAGTTCAAAATGGTCTATTTTCAAAGCAGATACACTTCTGAATGTATCCCAGCTTTTTCAGTGAAGGCAGTTCATTTTAAATACTGTCACTGTTGAAGACATTGAAGAATCTGGTTAGGAAATATCTCTGAAAGGGTCATCCAATGGGTCACCAATTGTCTAGTAACAACTAATTGTCTTCCTATATCTAGTTATTCTTTCTGATGATTAAGCTTTCCCAATTGGTCATTCTCCAGATGTAGGGGATGGTGTGAGAATATTATGACTTTAATTCCAATACATCTAAAAGATGCCAAATTTGGTAAGATTATGCACAAGTAGACATACTAGTTGGTTGGCAGTGCTTAAGACATACTAGTTGGTTGGTTCACAGGGCTTTACAAAACTCCCAATTTGAGAATTTCATGTTTTAGAGAATTTCAGAATGTTCTATTTCTTACTGATATAATGTTATAGGGGAGGGAACCACTGTCAGAAATTACTGAACCATCCCATGGCAAACAATTTTCCATTCCAAGGTTGTGCACATCCACGGAGTGTCAGGACTGTATTGAGATTTATGATTGGTCTTCCTTTTGTACTTCTTCTCTAATGTGCTCTTTGTATGACAGGTGACATTAATCCCAACGCATGATTCAGAAGTGATGAGGGAATGGTACCAAGAGACCCACGAGAAACAACAGGATCTTAACATCATGGTTTTGGCAAGCAGTAGCACCGTTGTTATGCAAGATGAATCTTTCCCTGCATGCAAGATTGAACTGTAAAAAAAAAAAAAAAAGCAATGCATTTCAACTTTAAACTTTGTTTCCAGAAATTCTTGAATTTGAAAATACTTTTTCTAAAAATATAATCCATCTAATTCAGCTGCTGAACTATATATATATACCTGCCAAATGCTATATACTGTATCAGAGTGATGCAAGTCACTATTTTTTTTTCCAGTCTTTGCTAATTGCTAAGGGAAATAACAGTACTCCCACCATAGGGTTCAAATTACTGCAAAACCTGCACATTCAGGTTCATCTTCATTGAACACTAGGAAACCATGCACTAGCAAACACTGCTGACTTATGCCAGGTTGGGGGCCTTTGCCCTTGAAAGAAACAGAGAGAAAAAAGGTGGAGAGAGAGGAGGGGAGGGGGAAGATAAGTTGGATGGTGTAGAGGTGAACAAAATAATTAATTTCTCATTACAAAGCAGTCAGTGACTTACCTCCTGCAGTCTAGCATCCTAGAGAAAGAAAGATTTGGGTGGTGTTTTTTTTTCAGAGTAGGCATATTTAATTTAGTGACATCTTAGCTAGAATATTAAGTGAAACAGAATGTAGTTTTTGAAGGAACATTGCATTGGAAACACTTACTACTGGCAACTTCCCATTCAGTGTTTCATTTTCACGTAACACAGTTCTCTTAGACAAAATATGCATGTAGTTTGAATTCCATTCAGTTTACCATGCAGACATGTTGGTTGGTCTAAGGCATGCTCCCAACGAAAATTTAGAGTTCTTTCAAATTTGACAAACTTGCATGCTAAAACACCTGGGTCACTGACAAGTTTACTGAAGCAAAATACCAAAGCAGTTGGGAGTTCCTATGGTAGACAATTTGCCTTAGAAAGTGACTTGAATGTACAAAGATACTTGATGCACTTATTTTTTAATGCAAGATAGCAAGTTTATAAAACATCTGTGTAGGATTATAGTTACACCAGTACAGAACTATGCGTGTGCTATTGGAAATCTCTCTGATTGGTCAAACAGCTTGGTGCTATGAATTATGTATGTAAGTTGAACACTTCATTGGTGCACCTGAACAGCAAACCTTGTTTGAAGTTATTTTTTTCCCCCTCTCTTTTTTCCTGCTTCCTGGAAGCATGGAAGAAGAGGTGTTCAGTACCAGAAATTCAAAATTAACAAAAATATATGGAATGTTGCAAAAAGGTTGTCTACATACCTGTACAGTCTCTGAAGCTTTCTTTTGTCTTACATTAGTTTGACTGTTAATTTAAGAGTGAATATAGGGACAAATGTACAGAATTTTTTAAACTGTGCTCGAACTTTTAATAGATGAATTTTTAAACATGTTTTGTTTACAGGAAAATGCAGAAAAAAAATCAGGTGAAGGCTAATTTTTTGTAGTTTTGTAAGACAACACATAGTGTTATTTTGAGTTCTGGTGAGAATGAAGTACGATCAAACAGTACCATATTAATTGAACATAGTTTACTGCCAAGGATTATCTTGCAGAGAGCACACTAGCAATATTGTTATGTGTTAGTAGTCAAAGAACTAAGGACTGAAAGATTAGTTGGCTTTCTTTTAAACAGGCAGCTTGGATTGGGAGTTATTCCATGGCTTTATGCAATCTAAGGAGTCATTTGTGATGGCACTATTTCACAGCACCAATAAACAAAGCTTACGACTGGGGAGGGGGGCAGGGGTTGCATCAAACCAGCTTTGTGACATTACAAGCAGTCCTGTGAGACACCTGTCAAACCCTCCAGTGTTAGTTGGGCAGCAGAGATCTTGACTTAATTTTTCTAGCTATTCCTTTATCCTACACCGTCTTAAGTAAAATTAATTGAAGGATCCTTCCCCAAAGTAAAACCAGAACAGGGTATTCTGTATATAATGTGATTCTGTGAAATCATTGAAACATGGAAAATGTAATCCTGATCACAGATTTTAACTGATGAGAACTTCAGCTCTCAGGTACTTCAAAGTTTCTAATTCCTAGAATTACAGGAAGGAGAGTTCCTGATCAGGATTTCTTACACCTAGATGGGATTTAATATTCCTCATCTTTTCCAATTAGCACACAGAAAAACAAAGTATGCAAAACTTATTCAGGTATGCATAATTTCTACAGATTACAGGAATCAATTTTATGTGTGACTGAGTTTGGGTTGTTTGGTCACACGTTGTTCCACTTGGCTTTGTAGCAGCACCAATTGAATGGTGGTGCTAGCATACCACACAGTATGCAACCACACAACTTTCTCCCTGCTGCTTACAGCACCTTCTAGAGTTGCAGGGTTCTCTGGTTCTTCTCACATCTTCCCAAACATGCCACCACTCCATTTATCCAAACAAATTACATGTGCCTGGCCTAGTGCAAACATACTTGCTTATTTTTTTAATGTTCAAGACCACCTCTACCGGGAAGCCTACATTTCATTATAAGATAGATGGAAATGAAAAGTCAGAAAAATAAGAAAATGTGTGGTAACATAGGTCTGATAATAATATTTCTCATGCTGGTATAGTATTTTCATGACCAGAGTACATGTTATCACTACCTGTAATAATACCTCCATTATCTTTAATGTTTTACTTTGCAGCTCTGTACAGAATTTTCACAATCTCATTCTTTCTATAATAGGGATTAGGTTTTATGCCAATCATATTTTCAGAATGCTCTTGATTTCATTAAGTATGGGACAACTACAGCATTTTGCTTATTATATGTTACATAATTTATTTTAATTGTTGCATTGTTTATTTTTGTTTTATTTTGCTAATTTTTATATATATATATTAATATTACTTTAGATCCTCCTTAATTTGGGCTGGGTAGCCCAATTAATGCTGTGAAATATTGTTTATGTTTTGTGGATTTAAAAATTCTAATATTTTGTTTTTGTTTGACAATTCTAGCAATGCTATTTTATTTATTATTTTACCTTTATCCAAGGAACACTTCTCTTCTTGTTTATTTTTCTTGGAACAGTATAGATGGAAACTCTATGGGTTGGGTTCCAAGTCTTAAAAAAAAAAAAACTGGTATGATTGTGGAATGAAAAGCTTGGGAAAAATGTATTTTTGAAAGAAGCAGGATAGCTGAATTCCTAATTGTGAATGCTGCTTTTGGGAAATGTAGCGGTGGGAAAACATTGTCCTGATACCCATTAAACAGAAATAACTACACGTTATGTAATATATTTCCTGAATGTTATTCTCTCATACCTCATCCCCTTTCTTAGCCCAACAGTTGCTATTTCTAATACAATTCTATAATCATCCACTAATGTGATATAGTCCTAACCATATGTTCATCCACATTGGATAACCCAGGGCGATAGTACTGACAGAAGGTTAAAATGCAAGAGTTTATTGGACAAAGCTGTTACTCTACAACACTTAAGCATAATTATTGCCTTTTACTTATCCAAGTTGGCTACCTTGGAAATATCTGGGTTTCTTAGCAGTGACCATGCTGGCTGGGGAATTCTGGAGAAATTCATCTGGAGAGTTCCTTAATATGGAAAAATTGACTTAGATTATTTATTCTGAGTGGGTGCCAAGCTATTGCAATCAGCTCTGCCAAATAACAATGTAATATTCCATTTATTATTGCTTCAAGATGAATTAATTTTATGAACTCACTCCCCCCAATTTTTGGTTTTTAAGCAAAATTTACCCAGCAGAAATACATATGTTTAATTTTCTTCTTGCCAAAAAATAAAGAAGAAAAGAAAATGTGCACAATAAGACAAACTGTATAGATCATGGAGGTTGTCAGTCTGTTTTGAACTGAACTTCTGTGAGTATTATTTTTAGTTCATTCTCAATAAACAATATTAAATATATATTTAAATGTGCAAAAGGGAAATTAATTTGCTGTCTCCAAAAAGTGAAAACATAGCAGATGTGTATATCAATAGGTCTGTTGAAGCAATTGTCTGAAATCAGCATGCCTGATAATCATGTATGCCATGTCAGAAATCAATTCTGTTGTGTGCAATAGGACTTATTCCCAAAAAACATATAGGATTGCCACCTTAATAGAGTTCAAATTTGGCCTTGACACTCCTTCACACTTTAAGCACATTAGTGATCCTCTTGTAATTATTTTAGTAAAGCATCAGAAATGTAGTTTGATTGGGATTTTTCTGTGTGTAAACTTCCCTTTTTACTTTATGCTTCCCAATGATTGAACTCTAATTCGGCAAATCTTAATATTTATGGGAATATATATTCTCTTATGCAGCCTTCCCTGTTTTACTGCAGCTCAAATCAGTGGATTACAATTTCCAGAATTGTCAGCCAGCATGCTAATTGCTAAGTTTGATAATTTATAGTCCAATAATTCTTGGTTTTGGGAGAGTGAAAGTACCAGTTTGTATAGCTTTGCTCAAAGGTCCCATTTTGCATCACTTCTCAAAGGTCTCATTTTGCATCATTGATTCTAGCATTAGAACTCTTTTTAATGTTCTGTTTTCTAGCAACTTGCTCCTGAGAGTTGAGGAAAATTTCAGGAATACTTCTGAAAGTACAGGGACATGTAGTGGGCATGACATTGGCATTTGCCCTGCATAAGTGATGTGCCTTTTAGATCCAAGCCTATATTTTCTTTTTAAGTTTCTGAATAAAGCTGTAGTAGCAGGCTATACAGTTCATAAACAATTGTTTTTGAACAAGCAGGCATAGGGTTTTGAATGGCAATCAGGACTGAATTTGAATGGCACTCAATTCTGGATTTCTGTTACTGTTGTTTTAGGAAGCTCCTCTTGACTAAACTTAATGGAACTAATAGTTGTGTTAGTCACAGCCCTACATAGTATAGTGACAGTCAATCTGAAGTACCATAAATACCGATATTGTGCTCTGTTACTCAGCACAGGTTACTAGAAGCATGGTTCAATATCAATTAAATTAATAATTCAATATTAATTAATGAAACAAAAGTAGAGTGCTATATGCATTCCAGAAAATGTTATCATTGGTAACATTCCCCTCATTGTGCTGTTATGATAGTACTTTCCCACTGAATAAAATTTAGTGACAGCAATTTAGTTGAGGTCACATTCAAACTTAAAACAGATCTTTTGCATGCCTTTATATTTTCCTATGGTGGGTCTAATTTCCACAACTATTACATTTTTAATTAATTTTAATTCTTCATAATTTGTGTTTGACTTCACATACAGTAGTGAATGAATCCAAATGTGTATACAAATATATTTAGCTGTCTTCAATAGATTAAGCAGTTTAGGAACCTTGCAACACAGAACTAGAAAGCTGTTGGTTAAGGAAAACATTCCAAGAACTTCCAGCTTTGCTACAAGGAGTTAATTTTGCATTTTCTACATCATGGGTCCTTTCTCCACTAGGAAGCATCTTCTAGAATCATCCCAACATTGATGTACCAGGTTAACAACGAGGACAGATTTTACATCACTTCAGTGATAAGTGAATGATGCTATGAAAACATTCTTAAGACACTCACTAGTGGGGCAATGGCCATATCCTTTTTCTCCATGCATAAGTTCTAGCTCAGAGATAATAGAATTTTTTTGTAGTCTAGAAATATCAGTAATGGGGAAATGTTATATTTAAGCTTACCAAAAAAATTGTAAGTGCTCCTTGATAGTAGAAGAAACCACAAAAATTGGTCTAATTATTTATGTACATTTGGAAACTGCATTGCTTGCTTGTTAAGGATGTTTGCTTCATTTTTTAAACAAAAATATTTGTTGTGATCTTATAAAAATAACAAAATAAGAAAGCAGCATCAAAACCTTGAACATTTGGGGGGGAATTGTTTCTCTGCACTAAATTAGTTTAGGAGCTCTAGTTGCCCAGTGCGACTGTTCTATTCATACAAGGCTGGGCTGTAATCATACCAGAAAAAGCACAGTTCTAAAAATCCAGGATGCTTTCACATGATGGCCTGCAGCCATCTGATTCTTCCAAACCATGGAGAGAAAGTCTTGTCGTGGCTGAGAAGCACCTCACTCCTCTCTCTTGTTCTGAATGGTCTTGTTTGTGTCAGTCTGCAGCTGTGTATGGTTTTATGTCTTATAATCCTCATCACCTCTATCCTATCAAGTCATATCTAAAGTAGAAAATTAGTTTCCAGTGAAAGTAATATGTAGTGCTTTTATGATATTTGTGTGCAATATCCCCTCTTCCATTGAGGATATTTGATGTAAAGGAAATAAGCTCAGTTCCACAATAAAAAAATTAAAATAGTTCAAATGTTGGGTTTTCTTTTCTTTCATTTGTAAATTAAAGATACAATTTCTATTAAAAAAATCACAACCATGACCATGCAATTACAGGCATGCTCTCAGACTTTCCGATTTCAATGGGGTACTTGTGGAGTGTTAATTTTGAAATTCTAATCCTTTTCACTTGCAGCTGTCCAGCATTTGCCAAACTACAATTTCCCAGCATCTCTTTCTATTGGCTAGGTTGACTGAGTAAAAACTCAGTGCTTCCCTTGCTTTGAAGGTGGAGTTAAACTATTGTAATTTAGGGTTCCTACTGAAGCAGTATTATCAATTCTCACCAGCTTGAACTATTAAAAAATTGAATGCTTTAGCAACTAGAAACCCCAATATGACTCAAAGATTACACCAACAATATATTATTAGCAATTTGTATTCACTTTGGCAAAATCTACAGATGTTATAGGGAAATTGTATTAAAATTAATGAACAATTCGTTACTGCATTAAACAACTTGCTTGCCAACTCAGTGTTGTCAAGAAAATGGGATATTTGCTGCTAAACCAGTTTAGCAGTTACTAGATTCTCACTTTGGTGTTATTGTTTGACAGTGAAGAAACACAATTTCAATTTTAGCAAGTTTGTATTTCAGCTAGTGCTGAAAGGTCTCTTCTATAGTTCTATAGTAAGCAATAGCAGATAATCCCTGTCAGCTGGTGCTCCATTCAAAATCCAAGAAAGAAATACTTAGACTCCATTAATCAGAGAAAATATATCTTTTAGTGGTAGCAACAAAAGAATTCTGAAACTTAGAAAATGGGCACGTAAATCACATATACAAAGTAATGGCAACGTTCCCACCCCCAATAGTTCAATTGGCTCATCCAATTAAAAGTTGTGTATATCATCATGTGGGCATCTCCAGGTGGTGATGGGGCCTCTGTCCATTGACCTTGACATATTTTGACAAAGAGTTGCAGCTGCACATAGCATATGATAGAAGCCTAAGCAAGAATCTACCCCCCCCCCCCAGCTTATACAGTTCTGTTTTGTAACACTTCCAGCTCAATTCCCATAACCAAATCCCCCCTCCTCCTCCAGTTACTTATGACAGCCAAAAGATGCAAAGCAAAGGGAGAAAATCTTGAAGGCTTGACAATCCCATGGGAAGAACTATAAATTCTTGATCCGTTTTTGGATTATATAAGGCAAAATTCTTTAGAATAAAACACATTTTTTTTAAGAAAGTAGCAGAAATTATTTATTGTAAAGATTTTTCCTGTAGGTTCCCACATTGCATGTTCAATCTCAATTCAAAGACTTTCAAGAAAGTCTTCTGAAAGGCCTTATAAATAGAATCACTAAGTTCCTTCTTTTAAATGTGGACACTGGATTTCTTTAATAAACTGAAAGTGTATATGCTTTCCTATTCATTGAAGTATTTAAGTATGCTGTGAATTGGAAATGGCAATTGGAAATGGTAATCTGCATATCAAATTAATAAATAGGCAAATGATCTTACATTTTCTGAATGTGTAACTCGGCATGCAAAGTCAAAGCAAAAGACTGGTTGAAGACAGAATGCTGAACATATATACGTAAAGATGTGCTTTCACTTTTTTAAACAGTCTTGTATTATAAGCAAAGTACAGTAAGAACAGAGATACATTGTCCACATAAGACATTCAATGATGTGCTCTTTGTATCTCCAATTCAGGAATGAAAAAAATTACATCTCTTCAAAAAAGGGGTGCTTATATTATTTTAAAAATTTATAATTAAGAATTGATACATTCAAATGGCAATCCTATACACATCAGGGGGATTACTCATTGTACATAACTGCACATACCATCACAACCAATGCATTTGTTTCTGATACAGATTTTAGACCATAAAATACTGCATAAACATGAAACCATTTATGCATGTAAAATTGAAACAGGAATTATATTCTGGAATATTGTACTGTAAGAAGTGCGAAGGTCTGCAGTACAACAATGGCTAATCTTATTGAGTGTTCTACTTATTAACCTGACATGAAAAATATACAGACTAGTCTTTAACAGTTGAGAGACAAGATTAGCTCATGTGAAATGCAATTAGAACTTTGCTGAGAGAATTTGGGGTTTTATGGCAATTAGCATTTATGCAGCTCATAACCACTGCTGGAAATCCTGAAGAGCAAACGAAGTGATCACTGATCATAAGGTCACAGGTCATAAATCTTGCAGGCAGGCATGGGATTCTACCAGTTCGCACCTATTCCCTAGAACCGGTTGTTAACATTCTAAGCAGTTCAGAGAACCAGTTGTTAGAAGAAATTACTGGCCTAATCCTGTAAGGAAGGCAGGAAGGAAACATTCTGGTGTTGCTTACGGAAACTGCCTCTCCCTTCACCCTTATTACGTTCTTGGCAGGACTAGACTTCCTGTCTCTGGAAATTCCCTGGAGTTGTTTTTCTTCTCCTTTGCTGGTACTTTGCTTGTGTGGAATGACCATTCAAAGTTACAATGGCACTGAAAAAAGTGTCTTATGACCATTTTTCACACTTATGACTGTTGCAGCATCCCCAGAGTCAAGAGAGGCCAGTTGAGGAGATGTGTGCCTCGATGTGAGTGATATTGAGTTGGCCACACCCAGCCAATAACATGACCACCAATCCATGTTCACCCAGTCACATGACCACCAAGGCATGCCCACCAACTAAGCTGTGCCCACAGAACTGGTTGTTAAAAAGTTTGAATCCCACCCTGCTTGCAGGTAACATTTTCTTTTAGTCATTTGCTTGACAAATGATGTAACACACTCATATTCTCACTCAGTTATAAGCAAGACAAATGTCAAATTGAATTTTCAGTTTATGGAGAACATCATTTCCAAAAACGCAAAGGCATATCCAGTGCATACACACCTTCCAGTCAGTGTTGATTCTTGGTGATTGCCCATATCAGATCCTGTGGTTTTTCTTGGCAAGATTTGCAGACATGGTTTCTTGCCAGAGCCTCCTTCCTAGGGCTGAGAGTGAGTTATCAAGAAATACTCAGCTGGCTTTCTGCTGAAAGTGGAACTAGAATTCAGTCTCCTGGTTTCTAGCCTGGTACCTTAACTATTATCCTAAACAGGTTCTTTTTCACGAGATTAAAAGTTATGTTTTAGCATGCTTGCCTATTTCTTGACCAAGAAATAGAAAATAGAGGGAAAAAGGAAAAACTAAATAAAGAATTTGATTGAGATTTCTAGAAAATCTGGAATGAGGAAAGCAAGCGAATCCCCCTTTCAATTAAGTTTTCACCCATTATCTCTGTGCCTTGTACATTTTCCCTGTTTCTCTATGTCCTGGTTCTGTCCTTTATAATTTCTTTTCCTTTCCCTCTTCTCCCTCTTCTTCTCCCTTCCCTTTTTGACCCCTTCTCTCTCTAATTCTGATTCTTTCTTCTGTAATTCTCTCTTCTGTTTCTTCCTAATGTTATAATTACTTTTCAAACTATTCTTTTTTGGGGTTGCTTTTTTGGATCTTAAATTTTTCACTCTCTTTCCCCCCTTTTTTTTCCCCACAGAAATACTTGGTCATTGAAGATGGCTTCTTCTTTTTCCTGCCCTTCTTCTACAGGCATTTCTTATTGTTTCTCATAGTTCAGGATCTCCATTTCTAAAAATTGAAATACGAAGCCAAAAGAACCTCTTCCTTCTTGTGCATCTTCTGTTTTTTAAGTTCCATTCTCAATTCTTCCAAGAGTGATACCATTTTAAAAACTTTTAAACAACCACCCAATTAATTTTAATCCTTTAGATCCGATAGCCAAAAATCCAAAAATCACCAAGTAATCCAAATAATCCAAAGCTGTTTCTTCTTGCTTCTTTGTTCCACTTTCTCTTCCTGGGGTTCTCTTATCTTGTTACAAAGTTTCAGTTGGAATGTATCTTTTAGGAATCTTGTTAAAGTTTCACTGTTAATTCCTTTCACTTCCAGGTGGTCTTCTCCCTTTTTCCAGATCCCACCCTTTTGTTTTTTTCCTTCTTTTAAAAGTTTTTGAGAATCCAGAAATCTTTATTATCCCTTTGACATTTTATTTTCAGCTTAAATACGTTACTTTCAAAGTGGATTTTTGCCAATTTCTTGCTTAAATCTCTTAGTTGTCAATATAGGGAAGAAAAGAAAAAAAAACCAAATCCTTTCCCTTCCCTCTCTCATTTGCAGCTTCAAAGTCTTATTTGGGAACAATGTTGTTCTTTATAATTCAAATTCCAGGGTACCTTGCATTGTTGTTTTTCCAGTTTGATCCAGTCAGCCAAAAACTTTATCTCCTCCTGCACATTCTTTTCCGGTTGAGTTCTTCTTTGAGGTGGCCATTTGTGACCACCGCTGCAACCGCCTTCGGGAAAGAGAGTAATGGCCAGCTGAGGAGGAGAGATGCGGCTCTCCTAGACCCTACTGGCAGTCTCCCCCTCTTTACCACTTCTATGGGGTGGCTTAGCCCCAAAACCAGCTGGCTCAGGGCGCTCCAGCAGCGAGCACAGATCGAAACTGCGCACAATCACAGATTTCAGTTTGTCACTGAAGAAGGGGACATCTGACTTGATAGAAAAGATTCCCACCTCCAGGCGCCTTCCCCCATCGAACTATCTTGGTTTTTAACTTTTTTATTCAACCCTTCTAATTTTAATCGTCCTGTGGTACTTTTTCATTTTTTATCATATCATAAACCCCTCAAAATCGCTATATAAGTGAAATGGGGATTGTAAACTTTTAATAAACAAGTTCTGACAGTTTTATTGCTGCAAATAGGAAAGGACCATGCAGGATGATAAGCAAAGATCTCCTTCCACAGTTATAACCTCTGACATACCGATGGTTTCTTCACTGACTTTGCTTATGGGAAGCGGAAAGATCACAAATCATGATCACATGTTCACAGGGATACCATGACAACTAGAACTTCAACCACTGGTTGAAAATATTCATTCATGGCTGACACAGGTTCAAAGAGTCACTGAATGAATGGATGTAAGCCGAGAGCTACCTGTATTGTAATACAGGTAGTCCTCAATTTACAAGTGTTCAAAGTTACAATACACTGAAGAAAGTGACTTACAGCCGTTTTTCATACTTACGGCTGTTTTCAGCATCCCCATGGCCATATGATCAAATTCAGACAGTTGGTAACTGGCTCACTTTTATGACAGTTGCAATGTCCTAAGGTCATGTGATCCCCATTTGCGACCTGTTGACTAGCAAAGTCAATGGGAAAGCTAGAATCGCTTAACAGTTGTGTTACTAACTTAACACCTGCAGCAATTCACTTAACAAGAGTGGCAAGTAAAGTAAAATGGAACAAAACTCACTGAACAAATGCCTTGCTTAGCAATAGAAACTTTAGGTTCAATTGTGGTCTAAGTAGAGGTCTCCCTGTATACTTATGAGTTTATAAATAGCTGCCCAATTGGAACAATGAGGATGTCAACTAAAAAGATACTCCTTTGGTCTTTTTAGCTGCCAGTAAAAGGGAGTGGGGGAAAACAAGGCATTTTTGAAATGCCTAAATAATCAACTTGACAGCCCAAAGTTGTCAGAGCAATAGAAGGTTATTGGAGAGCATGATGGATGACTCTTGGAGACTGATGTGTTCCATTGGAAAAGTCGCATCCAGCGGGTAGGGGAAAGACCAGGGTCAAGGGGGAAATGTATTATGTGATTTAGTATCGGCTGCACCCAACATGGCAATTTCTAATAAACCATGTGCCAACATGGCAATTTCTAATAAACCAATTTACTTTTTTGGAGATGTGGGAGAGACTTTTGCTTTGATTGAGAGTGGATTTGTTGGAGCCCTGACAGCAGATCTGTGTGGCATACAATAATATAGTAAACAAAGGTATAAAAGCGAAATACAAAATGCCAACAAAAAGCAAACATAATCCAATTAATCAGCAAACAGGAACTAAATTTATTGCATTTTCTAGGTGAATTAGCTTCTGATGGCGCTTTTAGTTTTATATTTAAACATCAACTTTGGCAAGAAGTTTGACAAAACAAAATGAAGAGATTTATTTTATTGAGATTTTACTATATTTTATTAAAAAGGTATATGGTGCCTTCCTAGGTAGAGTCTAGGTCAGTCTCTTTCTCTCACATTCATTCGTAATTGGAGCTGTAATCTGACCTATTTCAAGGATTGAGAAGAGCTGATCCAAATTAATATTCACAGATCACAGCAGAATAGATTTATTTCTGATTTTCTGAACTACCCTTTAACTCCTAAGTTGGAAAGTTGGGAAACTGTGCTTTGATCAAGAAACAACAAAACACATATGACCACATGGACACATTCAAATTAAATTTATTTATTATTTTCTCTGATTTCAAAAATTCTTGACAGTAACTATCATGAAAAATAGCATGTGCTGACGATGACAATGGTTCTTCTAAATGTACTATCTCACCCCAACATTTTTAAAAGAAACCATTTGATTAAATGACAGACTTTTGTTCTCAGACACAACAGAGGTAATGTATACTTTCAGAAGAACAGCAATAATAATAGATTTTAGAGAAGGGGATGACATATCGCCTGGATTGTATAAAGATTTAATGCGTGGAGAGCCAAGTCTGTAGAAGGTACTAGACAGGATGAGATTCTGTTTATTCCCAAGACAACCTAAGGCATAATGGAAGTCTATCAGCAAAAGCATCATGTGGCTGTGTTTGCTTTTTTTTTCATTTCCATCATTTCCTTAGCTTTTTCTTTCATTTCTTGCTCCCTTTCAATAAGCATCGTTCGCTCTTTTTCCCACTCCTCAAGTTTCTCTTTGTATTTTGCAATGTCGTCCTCTTCAGATGCCTGTAGCTTCTCCTCAACAAGTTGAGTAGTCAGAGTTAGCAGCTTCCTAGGTTCCACCTTGCCAAGAGAGTGGAGCTTAGAATTCAGCTCCTGTCATGGTTGGCATAAGAGAGAGAAAGAAAAAGAAAAAAAAACAGTTAACCAGTTTCACTACTTCAACATAGACTGGTCTGGCTCATATATTTTTTTTCTTCCTTTGAAACTGGAATTTGACATTCTACAAGTAGGCCTATTACAGCTGATTCACATTTATTACTGGAAAATTGCCCTGGCCATAATAAATGAGCATTCAGCCTTTCCCAAAAGGAAAAACTAAACAAATCCATGCAATGGTTTATATTTCAGATATTGTATAGGTTTTTTTAGCATTATGTGGTGAGGTATTGATTTTATTTTAGTCTTTGTTTTTTGCTGTAATCTGCCCTCCTAGGTTCACATTGTTTGAATTGGGCAGCCCCATAAATCCAAAAAATAAATACACAAACATAAACATATACATGTACATAAACATATACGTATACATGCATAAGCTAGGTTTTTTTTTGGCAAAAACAGAATATATTATTTAATAATAACAAAGCAAAGACAACATATATTAGTTTTTAGTTTGGTTAAGTGCCAAAGTAGGCTGAGCTTCTAAAAGCATTAATAAAGCTTAACAAAAGCTCACTGTCCTGAAATTGACAAATGGCTTGCCAACTATCCCAATCTCTGGTCCCACCCTTAGGCTCCCTGCTGAGGCAAAGACTTATGCCAAGTTTTCAGCCAACTTTACAGCTAACAGGTAGGAATAATTAAAGTATTAATTGTATAATAAAAAGATCCCATCTTCTTTATGCTATTGCACAATAGATTACTAGATGGCTTTTTTCTAAAGGTGTTTTTGAAGTTATGCTCAGCTCTGGCTAAGCAGCTGTTGAAAATGCTTTCATCCTGCCTTTGGGGTATACAAGGGTGGGCTGCAAGGAGGGACCTTGGCCAAACAGGACATTCCATCATCAAATAGATAGTGCAGTATTTCTTGAAACACACTGCAGTGATCAATAAAAAAAAAATCCACTTAAGTGCTTTAAGATGCAGGATCATTAGTGATTAGGGCTATTTTATAGAACAGCTTCAGGTTCAAAGGCAACTGAATTGCCTTGAAAGAGAAACACCTCAGAGAATGAGAAGAAAACTATTTCAGAAAATTTGAACACTAGCAATTTTAAATTTCTATGTATTAATTTCCCAAAAAAGTTACTTATTAATTATTAATAAAATTATTAATAATTTTGTTTGGACTCTGTATTTTGATATGGGCTATGGACTAATCAAAAACTAACTAAACTAACTAATAACCAGCTAACTAAAGAAATACGGTCAAATAAGATGCACAGTAAACTGGACTTCTAAATTTTTTAGGCCACAGCCTACTGAATAAAGGACTCTCTTAAATTCTGTGCAGAAATGTATTATTAATCATTTTCTATCATTCACTTAATACATGAACCTTTAATTCTGCCAGGAATTCAAGATAATATTTGAATCATCAAAATATAACGGGTACAAAACTCTCATTGATTCAGATGGACTGGAGGCTGGTAGTTTATAGTTCTTTTTTTGGAAGATGAGGATGACATTTGCTCTCCTCCCAGCTTCTGAAATTTTAGTCCAAGAGTTCCCAAATATTAGTAAAATGACTCTGAAATGATGTCTGCTTAGTATTTTCAATAATCTATCTGGCCCTGGTTTAATTTAGTTTATTTGGGGGCATAATGATGACTACCTAAGGCCGTGGTGGGTTATTTTTACCACTGGTTTGTGGGCATGGGTAGGTGGGTGTGGCCATGTGACTGAATGGGCATGCCTTTTTTTTTGCTACTCCCCACCCGTTTTTGGGGCCTTCTGGGCCTCAGAGGAACCTTTAGGGGGAACATTTTTGCTCCCAGAAAGTTCCTCTGGGGCTCAGGAAGAAAAAAACGGAGCCTGGAGGGGGCACACAGCACCCCCCCCCCAGTTCCATTTTGGAACCTTCTGAGCCTTTGATATCCTGACTTCATCTTTGCAGATTCTGACTATCTGCTGATATTCTGCCTGAGTTGTATGTCCTTCTTTCCATTTTTTGTACTTGTCCTTTTTTTTTTCCAATTTGCCAGAGAGATCTTTGTGAAGCCATACTGGTTTCTTCTTGGATTTCTTGTTTTTCTTTCTCAGTGGTATTGTGCTGGTCTGGGCTTCTATGATCATACTTTTTAGAGTTTCCCAAGATTCTTGAGTTGTTTTCCCCTATAGGATTTTCATCCATGGAATCTTTCCCAAGTTCTCTCTGAGTTTATTGAAATCAGCTCTTTTAATATCCAAGACTCTGGTGTCATTATGTTCTGTTGCTTGTGTTTGTGTTATGTTGAATTCTAGTATGACATGGTCACTTTCACCCAAGGTTCCTGCAGTTTCAACTCCCTCTATTTTTTTTTTTATCAAGATAACTGATTATCAAGATAATTGAAAACTGAAGTAAACATCGTTACTTCATACATCTTTGAAAACTGGTTGCCAGATGCAGAAAGGCATTTATTTCCTCTGCTTGCACTGATGGTCTATACAAAACTCCCAAAGTGGCGTCATTTTCTCTCTCTCTCATTATAATTTCCAGATACTTTCAACATGCTCTGCTGAATTTCTGTTCAAGTACATTTTTCTTTTATGTACCATGTAGCATTCCTCCATCCTTTCTCTTGGGTCTGGTTCCTTTTGAATAAATTAGACTGTCATGGCTATGTGTGCCAATCCTGAGTATCATCCCGATACGTTTCAGTGATACCCATCACTTTATATTTGTCTTTGTTTTCCTGAATTAGGATCCCTAGTTCTCCCTATTTCTTTCATAATCGCTATGTATTTGTGCAGAAATATCAGAATTCTGCTCTACTGACACTTGGTATTGTGTAAAGCTTGTTCTAGTCTCCTCTTCTCCTTTGTGTTTTGCTTTCTTTGTCTTAATATTTGGATGGATATTAGGTCTTGGATTTTTCCCAACCTCACCCTTTTGGTTTAATTTAACGCCCTAATGGCAAGCAACAGCAATAGCTCTTAAGACTTATATACAGCTCCATAGTGCTTTACAGCACTCTCTGAGCAGTTTACAATGTCAGCATATTGCGCTCTCATTTTATCAACCCCGAAAGGATAGAAGGCTGAGTCAGGATCAGACCATCAGGATCAAACTTCAGGCTGTGGGCAAAGTTAGCCTGCAATACTGCATTCTAACCACTATGCCACCAGGGCTCATGAGCCATAATCGTGAGATAGGCAAGATGACTGTCAAACACTTTCTTCTCAGGTTTTGTTAAAAATTTATGAAGGTTTCATATTTTTTGAAATGTCAGCAAGGCACTAGGCTAATTCTGACATTAATTTATTTTATTTTATTTATTAAACTTATTTGCTGCCCATCTCATCGAAAGGCAATTCTGAATGACCTGCAAAGTTAAAACCAATAAAATAATACAAATATACATATAGCAATAAGATTATAAGCTATGATAAAAAGATGGGGAGGGAGGAAACAAGGTATACAGTGGGTAAGGTGGGATTTGCTCTTTATCTACTAACCACCTCCAGCATGGCACTCCCACCCGGGACCCCAAGCCAACTGGCAGAGTCATATTTTCAAGCCCTTATGGAAGATCAGGGGGTGGGAGCAGATATTTTAGGTCACTGATAAAAAATTCACTATTTTATAATTCTTTCTCAATCCTGGTGATTTCTGATTATTTAGATTTCAATTGAGCATTTAAAATGGGGGTGTCAAACTCAAGGTCCGTGGGCAAAATCTGGCCCATAGGGCCACCCTGGGAACAACAAAGGACCGGTCTGTGGTGCCTTTGCCAGCAAAAACTGAGATCGGGAGAGCCACACGTGGCCCTCCCAGGCTCCATTTTCAGCCATGACGGCATCCTGCAGACGTCTGACAGCAAAAATGGAGCTTGGGGAGGCCGTGTGCATGGACTCCATTTTAGCTGGCAGCAGGCTGTAGGAGGCTGCCACAGCCCAAAAGAGAGTGATATTGAGCTAGCCACAGGCACACCAGCACGCATCCCACCCCAGCCCCCCAAAGCCAAATACAACCCTGATACAGCCCTCAATCAAATCAAGTTTGATACCCCTGCCCTTAAAATATATACAGTAGAGAATATAGTACATCTAGCTTTTTCTTGGGAGGTGACAGTATACATAGGAAAAACCATACAGAAACTACTGTATGAGGAAATTAGATTGAAGTGACATTTTTAAGTGCTTTAGCAAACAATGAACTTCAACTTGGGTCTTTATCTAACAGGTGTAGTCCAACATTCTAATCATTACATGCCATGTAATCACTGAGATAAAGACATCATTCAATAACTAGTCAAAGGAAGGAAGCTAATAAATCTAAAGCTTTTGAGATGATGAGGATCTAAAAAGAATAAATATGATGCTGTGATACACATTTTCTATGTCCGATATGAAATCAGAATAACAGGAAAACTTTTAAACAGATATATGATGCAAAGGACAAGAGGCTAGGAGTGACATTTAATTTTAATTATTCAGAGTTTCGCTGATTGAAGACAGATGTATGAAAAGTAAAAAAAATTCTCAGCGACCAGGTAGTAGGAAAATGACACTGAACATGTTTTCCTCCAATAAAATTCCTGTCTGAAACAGTAAGAATGTAGCTCTGTACCCAAGAACCTGGTGCCATTACTAGTGGGGTAGCAATGGAGTCTTATTTCCTCAGGAAAGGGGAAAAAAACAGAAATGGAAGGAAACTGCATACCTTAAAATGCTTTAGATATTCAGGCAGTCGAAGCACCTCATTTTCTTCTGACGGTGTCTGCTTTGGTGCTTCTTCTGAATCCTTGGAATCTTCTGGAGAAACCTTGGGCTCAGATGCTAGGTGCAAAATGTCTCCCAGAACATCAACCTTTGCAGCAAAAAAGCAAAAATGCCATTGATGTCTTAAAACAACATTAAAAAGTGTCATGTGTGCGAATATTTTTCACACTTTGTGCATCTTCCTTAACATTTTGAGAACAAAAACATTAAAAATAAAAGCCAAACAAAACTTAGGAATTAAATCTGAACAACAGAGTGGTTTGAAAATAGGATACATTACCTTAATTTTTTTTTTTAAAAAAAACAACTCATGGTTTTAAGTGAAAAAAAGGGCTTAACTTTATGGAAAGCATGTATTGTAAACTGAAAATATGAAATGCAATATATAACAAACTATTTAAAGATCAAAATAGTTTTAAGACTGAAATATTAAGAATTTTTAGGTTGTTTTTTTCATGTTGGTTGAAGACTGCTATTTGATGAACAGACCAGGCCTTTCTGAAATCACTGATTTTGACTCCAAATAAGTCACAGATGCTCTTTGATGATAATAGTTTGAACCATTGTAACAATTACAAGAAGAGATTATAATGTATTATATTATATAATTTCTGTCTGAATTCCTGTTTTGAAAGAAAAGGCTTCAGATCATGTTGTCTATGATTTTCAACAGAATCCTGTACCTGTACCTTTTCTTTGATGAGAGGTAAATGAAAAGGCTGTCTGAATGGAAATTTGAGCTACTCTGTATTATGAGTTTTTGAACGTGTTTTCCAGAAGTTGCTATTCCTCAGCACTGCGGGAAGAGTTACCAGACTCAAGGAACAGGAAAGATCAGCTGCATTATCAATAACTGTCAGAATCAGAATTCAGCAACAAGGTAAGGGCAAAGAAAGCATTTGTCTGGGCTTTCTGGAATTTTTTTTTCCTTAAAGGGGAAGATTTATTTATTTATTAATCAATCAATTTTTGATACCACCCATCATTCTTACATGACTCTAATGATTTACAAAGAAAAAATGAGAAAGTCATACAAAAACCATAATTAAAAACAACGAATAAACACAATTAAAACAGAGTTTAAAAGAACAATTGAAAAGCTGAAAAAGAAAAGGGAGCACTTTCAACCTCCCACGCCCACAAGATTGTATGACACTCTTGTCCCCATGCCAGTAGTATTCAAGAAATACTTCAGTGCATATTTAAAACAAAGCTATATAAAATAGTGCCGAGAATAGCAGCAACCCAGCTGCTGAATCACAAATAGACCAGGCCACATTGGCTTAAATGAGTTTTCACTTACTGCTTCCTGGCAAAGCTTCACATCTTCAGGAAGTAAGGCCACATCCTCCATTACTTTCAAGGCTCTGTTCAGATATCCTGGGGTCCACATGAGCGGCATTAGGTGGTAAACAGCTCGCAATCCTTTCTGTAGCTCCACTTTACCTGTGATTTAACAGCTGTTGATGCCATTGTTTAAACCAGAAAACACAGCTAATGCGTGGGGGTCAAAGAGATGTGGTGATGAATATGACACTAGAAACTATGTCAGCATTTTCTTTAAAAATGAATATGGAGTTCTAGAGGGTTGGCAGAAAATTTTAACTGAGATTATAGGATATGGAAAGGAATAGTTTAACACCTTCTTTTATATAGGCCATAATAACAACAAAATCTCCTCCTCTATTATTGCAGTTACATTCAAAGCAGAAAGCAGGTACTATATATATCAGCTGTACCCAACATTTCAGACTGGTGGCGGTGGCAGCGGCAGTGGCAACAGTGGCAAGGAGGAGTGGGAGGGTATGCTTTTGCATGCAACCTAGGTCCCGGCCATGCACAAATGAAACTGTGTGCATTCACCTGCCATTTGCACACCCTGGTTCCCAACAGGTCGTGTACTGGTACCAATCCACTGCTCGGGGGTTGGGGACCCCTGCTGTACAAAATTCCCAGAGGGATGTTAAGAAATCCATTCAAGATGCTTTTCAGTTTCTCCCTTTGCTTTTATAATTCTCTACAACAGGAGTCCTCACATTTGGCAATTTTAAGACTGGTGGATTTCAATTCTGATAATTCTCCAGCCAGCTATGAGAGTTGAAGTCCACAAGTCTTAAAGTTGCCAAGTTTGGAGACCTCTGCTCTACAATGTTGAAAAAACATCTGTATAGTTCTTCTCGGAAAAGAGTGTCTGGTTTCAATAAGTATTTCTTGGCCTAGTTGAGATTAAATTTGATACTCTTCTTTATTTATTTGATTGATACAGTTGCATTGCAACTAGTGACTTTGGGTGGTAAAGAGATTTAAAATAAAGTAAAAACAAATACAAATATTGGAAAAATGTAAATATCTAGTAATATTATAAACCAGGCTTAGACTTGGACTTAGACTAACTTTATTGTCACTTTGAATGTACACTAGTCAGCATACATTCAAATGAAATTTTGTTGCATACAGTTCTCAAAGGATCCCCACCTGTAACCAGGTCTTTATGGGTGAAGGCCAACCTGATGCCTAGAGTGTGAATATTGCTTGACAGTGAAATGGGCAGCATATAAATTTCATAAATGAATGAGCATCTTTTATTCTTTATACAAATATATTCCATTAGATCTGGCATAATTGCAAAATGCATATAGCACAATAGAAAATAGCTTCTGACCATCAGAATGTTCAGGTGAATCTTTTGTCTACAGAAGTAAAGTGATTTGCTAAAGCCAATTCTTTTTTAAACTGATCAGGGAGGGATGTATTTTAAAGATTTGAAAATGCTAATCAAAGACAGATTTTTAAAACAATAGCTGAAGTGGGATAAAAATGTGATGCTGTTAAGCCTGGGTTCCCCAACCAGGGTTAGGTAGGCAAGCTAAACAGAATGTGCAGCGTTAGTCAGATAGGCACACAGATAAATGAGTGAGCTAAGCTTGTATGTTTATTAACATACAGTAAAAATAACAGATACGCTTGTGCTATCAAGAATATGTTTTATTCCAGTATAAGTTTATTGCATAGTCAAAAACAGTCCAATATTCATTTACCATGTAGTCAGTCCATTCAGGGATATTCAGTTAGCAAAGTCCATGTAGAATATCCTATTGTCAGTTCTCATAAATCAGTCCGTTGTTGTCTCTCCCGTTCGAGCAATGCAGTCTTGCTTCCAAGCAGTAATCAGGGATCATCAAAGCCAGAGAGAGAGAGCAAGCTGTAGCCTTGCTACTTTTATATGGTTTTCATAACCACACCCACAGTTGCTATTTTACAGTTAAAGCTGCATACACTAACTATGATTCATAGTTAGTATTTCACCTAAAACAGTTAGGGTGAACAATGTTATCCCTAACAGATGCTAATTGGTTTACAATTTTGATCTCTACTGCCACTTTTTAAACTGTACCATAAGGTAAAATCAGGATCAGCATCTAATCCTGATATGTCATCTTCACTCTTATCAGAGCTAAGAAACCAATGCATGCAAAAGGGTAACTATCTAACACGTTTTGATAAAGCCTCTCTTTCATCTGAAGGTAGTATGCCAATTAACAGCTATTCATAGGGGAGGGCAAGGGAATTTTAATGGACACAATAAAGCCGTTGTAAATATAAAAGATACTGAAACAGAGGGAATTCAGACATTGTATGCTGAATTTTAATCAAAAGATAAATGCCAGAATGAATGGAAGGGATTAGGAACTATCCCAGAGGGAACATTCTCTGTTCTTTATATGTTAATTTATGGTTTCTAATACATACTAAATAATAATTTATTTCAGATAAATAGTTTCCCATACATACAAATAGTATTATAAAAAAAACAGGGCTACAAGGAGGACATTTCAAACATCTCTCTCTCTGAACAGTCTGGCCCCAGTTCAAATTGGGTCCAAGCCCTATTCAGCTTTAAACCAATACCTACTAATGTTCCTAGTAAGTCAGCTTGGAGGATACAGCAAAGGAATCTGTAATGCTACATAGAACATCTTTAATCTTGGGGCTCTAGTTAGAAAATAGCAAGGGACTTCCTCATATATACTTAAGAAATAATGCTTACTTGTTACCATTTATCTCAGATGAATATTTTGTGGGAAGATGATTGAGAAGACAACAGAAAGATAGATGTGCTTTTGTGCTTTTCAAATATTCAATGGAACTTTGGCCAGCCAGGTGAATTTTGCACTTTGTAGACTGAATGCCAATATGATTTCATTTAGTTTTAATTTTGTATTGTGTCAAGGCGTGTTAGTATTTAATGGAAGAAATTCCATTTATTCCAAATGAATCAATAAAGCAATACAGAAGTATTATTTCAGTTAAAATGTTGTTAAAACTTACCAAGAAGGGCAAGGCCATATAGCTGAGAACTAAATCCTACAGTGTTAGTCTGCTTGAGACCCACTAAGAGCAGAGATGCTCCAAGATTTTTCTCTTCTTCCCACTGAAAACAAGAAATATTGCTTGAAAAATGTGACAGCAGAACAGAGTTATACTCTATTTGTAATGTGCTTCAACAAGCCCTTCTTTAAGGCCCTGTCACACTGGCCGACGGATGCAAAACGTTTGTAAAAAGGACATAGCGGACGAGCAAAATGTTCCATCCGTTGTTATCCGCTCTCAAAAGTGCCCTGAATTTGCATAAACAGAGCGGACAACACGGAAAGGAACGGACGGGGGGAGGACGTAGGGCGGATGGAAAGCGGATGCTCCACGGAAGACGAGCGGATGGAAGCGGATGGCACATCCGCAAGGCTTCCGGGGGAGCACAGCAAAGCGGACGCGGAACGGAAAGAGCGGATGCCGAGCGGATGCCGAGCGGATGAAGCGGATGCCGAGCGGAAGCCTAGCGGATGCCTAGCGTTCACTGCGCATGCGGGGAGGATGCATTGCGTCAGCCCCGCAGATATAAAGGGAAGCAGCTCCCAAGCAGGTCAACATTCAGAGGAAAGACCTGCTTCCAGACAACAGCTTGCCAGCCAGCCAGCAACCCAACATCCTTGGGGAAGAAAAGGAAGCCTCTGCTATCTGCTGCCAGCCCTGGCAAGAGGGACAGGGCCACCCTTTCACCCCCTGGCCCTGACTCTGCTTCTGCTAGGGCTTCTGCTGCCCGGGCTCGCTCTTCTGGTGCTGGGGCTTCTGCTGATGCTGCTTCTGGAGGTGGTGCTTCTGCTGGTGCTGCTTATGATGGTCGTGCTTCTGCTGATGCTGCTTCTTGTGGTGGTGCTTCTGCTGGTGCTTACTCTGCTGGCACTGCTCCTGGTGCTGGTGCTTCTGCTGGTGCTTACTCTGCTGGCACTGCTCCTGGTGCTGGGGCTTCTGCTGGTGCTTACTCTGCTGGCACTGCTCCTGGTGCTGGGGCTTCTGCTGGTGCTTACTCTGCTGGCGCTGCTCCTGGTCCTGCTGGTCCTGCTGGTGCTGCTGGTGCCCCTGGTCCTGCTGGTGCTCCTGGTCCTGCTGGTGCTCCTGGTCCTGCTGGTCCTGCTGGTGCTGCTGGTGTTCCTGGTCCTGCTTTTGCTGCTACTGTTGTTGTTGCTGCTGCTGGTGGTGTGGAGGAGCAGCCCCTACAACCTCGAACCTTCTGATGAGGGCCCATATGGCCCTGCCAAAGGGAGGAAGAGGCAGACGCGTGAACGGGAGAGGAGGCAATACACAATCGAAGAGGAACATGAGGAGGAGGTGCTGGAGTGGCTGAGGGAGAATGAATATCTTTGGCGGAAGGGACACAGGATCTATCGAGACACCAAGAGGAAGCAGGCTGCTTGGAGAGAGAAGGCAGAGAGCCTGGGCTACACTTCGGAGGTGCTCCTCGGCTGGTGGAAGCACATGCACACCTGGTACGGGAAGCTGCACCTCATGAAATCTGGCCAGGCCGCGGTCAAGCTGACGGACAGAGAGACCTACGTGATGGCCAAGTGCAGCTTCTTGGAGGGTGAGATCTGCCACCGAGGAGCAGCTCCTCTCACAACCCTCTCTCTCAGGCAGCCTGCTGAGAGCCAGTCCTCTTCTGGCCAGGAGTCAGGTCCTGTGTCCAGGCAGGTATCTGTGGAGCGTGCCACGAAGGAGACCCCCCCGACAGCTGTACTATCCGTGGCGGAGCGCGTGGAGGACCCCCTGACGCAGTGGGAGCAAGGAGAGGGCACTTCCACCACAGCCCAACCTGCATCCACCCCCAGCTCCACCTCCACCGAAAGGCAGAGAGGCAGACCGGAGGGGCAGAGCCACACTGTCCTGCTGGAGATAAGAGACACCATCAGGAGCAGTGTAGATCTCCTCTCTCAGCTGGTACACAGCGACGCCTCATCCTCCAACCGCAAGCCCTTCCTTACCTACGTCAACCAGACCCTCATGAACATGTCAGAACCCCAGTACCAGGTGGGGAAGGACAGGATCACCGATCTTCTTCACAACCCTCCAGGCCAAGCTGAACCTGCTCCCACCCAATCCAGGCCTGCTCCTCCACCCCAGGTAATGTTACTGCCCTTCCAAGGCTTTCCACAGGCCCTCCCCTACCAAGGCTATGGCTACCAGGAGGTCCAGCAGCACAGGCAGCCCTTCCCAGTCTAGGCACAAGTACATCGGACGCCACCAGTGCCACTGATGCCACCCACGCCACCGATGCCAGCCACACCACAGATGCCACATACGCCACCGATGCCACCCACGCCAGTCCTCACCCAGCTGCAGACCAGACAGCCCCACTACACTGCTCCTTCCTCCACCCCACAGCCAAGCCCGGCCTCAGAACATCTGTCATCGGTATTGGGGCTGACACCCCATGTCATGGAGGAAGGGGCTCTCAACATCACGGGGCTGAGCCAGCTGTCTGAGAGCTTCCTCAACACACCATCCCGTTGTCCTCTCGGGGCCAGGCAGCCCAGTGGCGCCTCAGACCAGCACTCCAGCAGCAGCCACCTCCACAGCACCTAGACCCTTCACCCCTGAGACGATGGGAATGCCTCAGACTGACTGAGAAGAGTGCCAGAGACTGGGTGGCTACCTGTTGACTTTATTTTTGCTTTGGACACTTGATTTGGGTCATTTTTCTTTTACAGCTTGTTATTAATAAATATTATCTTTGCTTCACAAACTTGCTTTATTTATTTTTGTCAATAAAGTCTTGGTGGAAACTTTTACAAATGGTTTAAGCCTTTGCATGCTTGTGGGATGGGTAAGGATAGCAATGGGATGGGCAGGGATACCTGTGGGATGGGTAATAGCTGTGGGATGGGCAGGGATACCTGTGGGATGGGTAATAGCTGTGGGATAGATAAACCTCCAGTGCAAGCATAGTGGGACTGGATGGTCCACCCTCCCAGGTGCCACACCTATGGCCCTTTATTATCAATAATAATGTAATCATTCATCCACACATGTCAACATAAACACAACTCTTTATTAAATGCCCTGTTCATTGTAGGCCCCCCCAGCATACATGGCCCAATCTCATCCGTGTGATGAAACAGGCTGAAGGAAGCATCCATTAATCATCTATCATCTTGTCTTGCCACTCCACTGCTCCAGCTGGGGAGTTGCACCAGTGTCTCAGGAGGTTGCGCTGTTTCTTCCCTATACGTGAAGCTCTGTTGGGGCCTTGCACATTCTTAGTGTCTGTCAGGTTTCGCCCTTGCTTCCATTCACCAGGCTCATGTCCCCATTGCCTTGTTGGAGGTCCACGAGGCTGTTCTGCAAGACTGGGTAGCGGGTGCGCATGAGATTGTGCAGGATGGAGCAAGCTTCCACGATCCTCCTCACGGTCTCTGGGCGATGCTTCATGGTGGTGAGAAGTACCTGGAACCTGTTGACCAAGATGCCAAAGGCGTTCTCCACCACCCGCCTTGCCCTGGACAGCCTGTAGTTGAAGATCCTCTCTTCACGGGTGAGGCATCTGGAAGTGAAGGGCTTCATGAGGTAGGTTCTGCGGGAGAAGGTGTCATCCCCCACGATGAAGTAGGGCACATCTTGTGTGTCATTGGGCTGGATCTGGGAAGCCCATGATGAGGTTGCCTTCCAGCCCCTCCTTGAGGTCACTGGCATTGCATACCTGGGCATCTGAAGATGAGCCGTTGCCTGAAGCATCGATGTACATGAACTTGTAGTCAGCATTGACCATGGCGAAGAGGACGATGCTGAAGAAGCCCTTGTAGCTGAAATAAGTGGACCCCGACTTGGCTGGAGTTTTGCAGGCCACGTGCTTGCCATCTATGGCTCCAACGGTGTGGGGGAAGTTCCACTTCTGATACCACTGCTCTGCAACTTTCTTCCAGCCTTCTTCAGTGGAGGGGCACTGGAGGAGCTCCTCCAGGTATTCTTCGATGATGGCCTGCACCACTTCTCTGACCACAATGCTGATGGTGTTGTGTGGCACCCTCCAGCCGTACTGCATGCTCCTGTAAGTGGTCCCTGAGGCCAGGTGGCACAGAGTCAGTGCCACCTTGAGCTCAGGGTCCAGGCTGGGCCGGAAGTTGGTGTTTGCCTTGGTCAACCTGGGTCTCAGCCGCTCCACAACTTCATCAAACATGGCTGGAGGCATCCTCATGAAGTTCTGGAATGCACGAGGGTCTTCGTTCCTCAGCTCCACCCATCAGCTTGTTGTACAGTCCGTACTCTGCTCTTCTCCCGATCCATCTTCAGACCCAGACGCTTCTTGGCCGCCTCCTTTTCTTCCCATAAAACAGTTGAAAGAGCCTATAGATGGCTTTGCACTGTTGCAGAACGATGGTGGCTACCAAAATGAGTGTGTTATGATCCATGGTGGACATCAATGGATGCTGTGGAAGAGCAAGAGCCAGATGAAGGCTGCAGAGGTCTGCACAGCAG
Source organism: Laticauda colubrina (assembly GCA_015471245.1). Lineage (NCBI taxonomy): Eukaryota > Metazoa > Chordata > Lepidosauria > Squamata > Elapidae > Laticauda > Laticauda colubrina. Next base: position 35,191,753 of record BLBF01000010.1, on the reverse strand, counting down.
GGCTGCTGGACTGAAACTGAGATCCAGGTGAGTTCCTCCCCCTTTTTATAGGCAATATAGGTTTTCCACTAGGTGTCCTTTTGCATCCTCTAGGCATTCTCTAGACATCCTTAATATCCGAGATAGGTCCCCTCTGCAAATGTTTTTTCCGTTTTAAATGCTTTCTTTGCGAGCTGCATCCGCTTTCATCCTTTCTCCGTCCGTGCTACTAACGCTGCGCGTCCGTTCCGCGTCCGTTTCGCTTCCTCCCTGTGTCCGTTTTCTGTTGGAGCGGATGTGAGTTGCGCGGATGCGCAGCGGATGCCTAGCGGATATAGCGGACACGTAACGGATGACGATGGATGTAGAACAGATGTTCCCTGTATGCGTTGCGGATGCAGAACGGATGCATTGGATACATTTTTCACTCAAAAAGTTTTGAGCAGCTCAAAACTTTTTGAGCGGATGGAACCTCAGCCGATGGATGCTGGACGGATAGAGAGGATGAAAAACGGAGGCAGTGAGTACAGAACAAATGAATCGCGTTAACCAACCGATGGCAAGTGTTTCTTTCCGTTTTACATCCTCTTTCCATCCGTTGGTGCAGTGTGACATGGGCTTTAGATCTCATTTTAGGGCTCGCTGCACTCTAAACAGCCTTGGACTTCATTAATAATTGGGTAGGGAATATCAGGGCTGCAAACTAGACTCTAAAGCAGGGGTGTCAAACTTTGGCAGCTTTAAGACTTATGAACTTCAACTCCCAGTATTCCCCAGCCAGCATGACTGCCTGGGGAATTCTGGGAGATGAAGTCCACAGTCATAAAATTGTCAGTTGGACATCCCTGCTCTGAAGTTCAAAAAAGAACTCATGTCAAAGCACTTCTAAAATATTGCTAAGACAACTTATGGCATGTCCATAATGTAATGAAATGAGGAACTAACTTCAACTTGAAAGCTTTTATTTTCCTTCCTTCCCTCCCTTTCTCGCACTACATGTCCTCTCACACACAGAGAAAGGGGACAGCAATGTGAAAATAGCGACAGGCACAGACAGCAACTTCCTTCACTTGTGGATGTAAATATAACATTTCTTAAAAATCTCAAAATACAAATTGAGCTTCACTCAGCTTAGGACAGGGGTGTCAAACTCAAGTCCCATGGGCTGAATCTGGCCCATGGGGTGCTTAAATCTGGCCCGCAGGGCCATCCTTGAAACAGCAAAGGACGGCCTGCAGTGCCGCTACCGGAAAAAACAGAACTTGAGAAGACCATGTGCAGCCGTTTCAGGCTTCATTTTCAGCTGTGATGGCCTCCTGCAGCCCTCTGCCAGCAAAAACGGAACTGGGGGATGGGAGTGCATAGCCTCCCCAAGCTCGGTTTTTACAGGCAGAGAGCTGCAGGAGGCCATCACAGCCTAAAACAGGCCCAGGAGCCCATTTTCACTGGCAGAATGCTTGTGTCACCACAGGCGCCTCCAAACACATCGTGCTGGCCACACCTCTGGCCATACACCCTGGGCCCTGAGATCAAACACAACCTTGATGCAGCCCTCAATGAAATTGAGTTTGACACCCCTAATTTTGGAAGAAAGTAAACTGTAAAAGTGAACAGTAGATCCATGATATACTTCAGTTTGCTTGTTTTTTGTTGTTTTTTTTGTCAAGTTTATATAGATGCTCAATAAAATAAAGGGAACAAAAAAATAAGACATCCTAGCTCTGAATGAATGAAATATTCTTATTAAATACTTTGCTCATTACATAGTTGAATGTGCTGACAACAAACTCACACAAAAATTAGCAATGGAAATCAAATTTAGCAATCCATCGAGGTCTGGATTTGGAGTTACACTCAAAATTAAACTGTAGAAAAAAACACTACAGGCTGATCCAACTTTAATGTAATGTCCTTAAAACAAGTCAAAATGAGGCTTAGTAGTGTGTGTGGCCTTCACGTGCCTGTATGACCTCCCTACAACACCTGGGCATGGCCCTGATGAGGTGGCGGATGGTCTCCTGAGGGATCTCCTCCCACACCTGGACTAAAGCATCCCCCAATTCCTGGACAGTCTGTGTTGCAACGTGGCGTTGGTGGATGGAGCGAGACATGATGTCCCAGATGTGCTCAATTGGATTCAGGTTTGGGGAACGGGCGGGCCAGTCCACAGCATCAATGCCTTCATCTTGCAGGAACTGCTGACACACTCCAGCCACATGAGGTCTAGCATTGTCTTGCATTAGGAGGAACCCAGGGCCAACTGCACAGCATATGGTCTCACAAGGGGTCTGAGGATCTCATCTTGGTACCTAATGGCAGTCAGGCTACCTCTGGCAAGCACATGGAGGGCTGTGTGGCCCCCTAAAGAAATGCCACCCCACACCATCACTGACCCACTGCCAAACTGGTCATGGTGGAGGATGTTGCAGGCAGCAGAACATTCTCCATGGCGTCTCCAGACCCTGTCACGTCTGTCGCATGTGCTTTCATCTGTGAAGAACACAGGGCTCCAGTGGTGAATTTGCCAATCTTGGTGTTCTCTGGCAAATGCCAAATGTCCTGCACGGTGTTGGGCTTTAAGTACAACCCCTACCTGTGGACGTCGGGCCCTCATACCACCCTCATGGAGTCTGTTTATGACCATTTGAGCAGCCACATGCAACATTTGTGGCCCGCTGGAGGTCATTTTGCAGGGCTCTGGCAGTGCTCCTCCTGTCCCTCCTTGCACAAAGGTAAAAGTAGCAGTCCTGATGCTCAGTTGTTGCCCTCCTATGGCCTCCTCGACGTCTCCTGATGTACTGGCCTGTCTCCTGGTAGCGCCTCCATGCTCTGGACACTATGCTGACAGACACAGCAAACCTTCTTGCCACAGCTTGCATTGATGTGCCATCCTAGATAAGCTGCATTACCTGAGCCACTTGTGTGGGTTGTAGACTCCATCTCATGCTACCACTAGAGTGAAAGCACTGCCGGCATTCAAAAGTGACCAAACCATCAGCCAGAAAGCATAGGAATTAAGAAGTGGTCTGTGGTCACCACCTGCAGAACCACTCCTTTATTGGGGATGTCTTGCTAACTGCCTATGCTTTTGTCTATTCCATTTGCACAACAGCATGTGAAATTGATTGTCAATCAGTATTGCTACCTAAGTGGACAGTTTGATTTTACAGAAGTGTGACTGACTTGGAGTTACATTGTGTTGTTTAAGTGTTCCCTTTAATTTTTTGAGCAGAGTTTGATTTTACAGAAGTGTGATTGACTTGGAGTTACATTGTGCTGTTTAAGTGTTCCCTTTATTTTTTTGAGCAGTGTATATAATAACATATACTGATAGCAATAGTAGTAGTACAACAGAATGATTCTAACCTTATTTATAATTATATTAGCTTATATTACAAATTTGCTTCAGTTTCTTTGAATAGGACTATGAAGATAAGGAGATATTTGGGGAGAAGGAAAAGTAACCATGGGGTCAATCAAGGGTCATATACCAGCTGAAATAGGTTGGCAATTTAAATTCCAACCCAAGGATGTTAAGTCTCTTCAACTTGGCTTTAAATCATATTTTGAAAGTATGGACATTCAGCATTTGAGCATATTATTCTTTAGCCATAACCACAAACATTTCACTATGCAAGTAACTTACCATAAGTTCTGATTCGGTTGCCAAATATTTGTACATAGTATAAAGAGAGAGAAGTTGGGTGGACACCTTACTGAAATCTTCCTGTATCATTATCTCAGTCACTGCAGCCATAGCATCTAAAAATAATAAAAATAAGCATTAAAATGGTTGCTTAAAATATATTATAATTATGATCCCACCAGTGTATTTATAGAAATGAACATATCAAACTATTTCAGATTAACATGACATAAACAAGTGATTAAAATTCCCAGTGACATTATGGGGAAAGATAAACAATGTACAAATTAATATTATTTCAGGACTGATATATATTTTTGACTGGATTCACATATATTTTAATATTCAAATTAAATACCTATGCTAATACCATTTATTAGATTTATAAATTAAGATTTATAATTTATAAATTATAAATTAAGGCAGCATTTCAGCCACTTCTCAGGCCTCCGTAGCTTCCATGGTTCCCACCACTGCTGACGCCTCTCTCACCAGCACCGTCTCCAACAACAGCATCTGAGTTGCTCCCGCTTTTCCCCCATCCCTGTAACAACAGGAAAAAACATTTTGAGTACCTGGGAGTGCTGCGCACTGCGTTTTGGTTTAATCCCGAGTGACTGGGTGGGCATGAGAAGAGCCGAACAAGCGTCTTGCTGCTGCTACCCTTGGTGTTCCAGCCTCGGGCTCTGCAAGTTTGCAAAAGTCCTGGTGCACAGCCCGTTCCTGCATTCCAAATCAGTGCCATCTCCAACAGCAGCGGCAGCAGTGGCAGGAACTGTGGAAATTATGGAGGTGGTTCCCCCATCCGAGAAACGGCTGAAATGTTTCCACGGTTCCCGCCACTGCTGCCACTGTTGTTGGAGACGGCGCTGGCGAGAGAGGGACAGCTGCAGCTTGGCCTGGGCGCTTGGAATGCAGGAACGGGCTGCATACCGGGTCTTTTGCAAACTTGCAGTGCCCAAGGCTGGAGCACCAAGGGTAGCAGCAGCAGAGACGCTTGCTCGGCTCTTCTCACGCCCACCCAGCTGCTCAGAATTAAACCAAAATGCAGCACGTGGTGCTCCCAGGTAACTCAAAATCTTTTTTTTCCTGTTGTTACAGGGATGGGAGAAAAGTGGGAGCAACTCAGATGCTGTTGTTGGAGACAGCGCTGGTGCGCGGGGGGAGGAGAAATTAATTCACCCCCGAAAAGACGTCCTAGCCGTTTTTTCAGGGCTCAAAAAAAAAATAAGACCCGGCCTTATTATATGAGAAACACAGTAGAATCCAGGTGATCAATCCAAAATTCATTATAAACTGATCATGTAACTCCCTCCAAGAGAAGTCCCATGTACTCATTATTATACTGTTGCTAGCATGGAAGATATTGGAATGAAAAATCAGTTTAATTTCCTAGTCATGATATTATGGTCTTCCCACAACCTAAAAAAAACAAAGCTGGTTTGGCAAAGGGAATTTGAATTCCTAAAACTGCAGAATAGTAGAATATCCTATTCAAATATCTGCTGACTTCACAATTTGATCTAATTCTTTGGGTAATATTTGGGTCAATTTCATTATTTTGGAAGTGTGAAATAATGGGGAGACACTTATAACAAATGAAATGAACTTGTACCACTATTATTCTTGTTTAATTTAATATCCCTAAGTGTCTTGCCCAAATTTTAATCATGTCATTGCAGGGATGCTACAACAGTCATTAAGTGCAAAAATCAGTTGTAAGTTTTTAGTGTTGTCACTCTGAACAGTTACTAAACAAATGTTTGCATTTTGAGGACAACCTATATATCTTTTTATGAGAAGAATTCAGTGTCATTGCATCAATCTTGCCACCTGCTTTATGTCTATTATCCCCTTTCTTTTTTAAAAAAATATCTATTCCTGAAATCATGGCAAATTAGTTAAAAAGAAATAGGCTCAAAAATGGCCACATCCAGAAATTCAGAAATGCACAATGCATATTAAGGGTGAAATACTTAATATATACATAATACCTAATGCTTAATAAATATGTGTTCCTTACTTTCATAGTTCTCATCTTTTATAAAAGAATCCAATAATATATTGAAGGTAAAACTATCTGGAATTATTCCAAACTGTACCTGGAAAAAAAAATGAGCAGAGAACAAAGTTATGTTAATGCCGTACTTCTAGTAATTTTGAATAGTGGCCTGAATGCATGAGATGGCTGAGCAAAACTAAAGAGATGTCTATCAGTAAGCATTCCACTTCTGTTTTGGCTTTCATAGATGGACATGGGAACATAAAGAATTTGGAGAGCAGCTTGTGCTAGAAGAAAACAGTTGTTGTACCCATTGGCTAGCAGAGGCTTTAGTTCACTTGGCCACATTAAATTTTCATACATTTCAGCTCTTGGCATTCTGGGACTGAAGCCCACACATCTTTAAAGTTACCAAGTTTGAAAAATGTGACTTCAGTTGAGGCAGCATTAATTGACTTATGCTTCAGGAAATCCATGACAGCTTTCCCAGCTCCCTTCCATTAGGCTAATATTTTAATCAAGAAAAGAGGCTGAACTATACATTCAGCAGACCTCATGTTCTGTTTTCTTTTCATCATCAGCGATTAGGGCACATAACCATCTGGCTATGTGAATGTATCCAGCCACTTTCTACTTGTGAACTTTTACCGGGAAATTAGTACTCTTATATTTCATTAATCACAAGCATGAGCTCTCTCACAGGGACACGTATTATATTCTCCAACACGCACTACATAAATGGCCTTAGCATTCCAATCCAAGGAGAGATGGTATTCTGAAATTTCTGCCATTTCATTTTGTTTCCTGCTAAGCTTTGGCACACCAGGAAAGAAGAACATGTTTTTGTATCCTTTCATCCAAGCCTTCAAAACTTTTAGCAATAAGAACCATTTCCTTTAATTGCACATTGACATTAAAGTTATCTTTGTGCCGCTGATGCAGGAGACCTCAAAAATCTAACTTGAATGCCAAGCAAAAACATAAGACAATAAATACTTCAAGGAATGTAGCTCTCGGAGCACAGGAAAATGGCTCAGATATTTCTGCTTTTGTTCAAAATAGTTCTCAGTTAAATAAGTCATTCCTTTAAATGCTTACTGTAGTGTGTGCAGTCTGATTAAATAAATCAAGCTATTTATCAAATCCCTTAATAAACAAATTGATCGCAATCTAGGCAAGTGTTAAAGGTATTCACTGATGGATTTTAGTGGGAGACACATAAGCAGGGGTTAAATTACCCTTTTTTGAAATCAAGATAGTATTTCTTTCCTTGGGCCAGATCATATCCATAATATGTTAAAAAAGAACATAAAATGAACTTTATTTGTTCAGGATTTCAGCACAACTAATAAATGTCCTTTATAAAAAGACAAGTAAAAATAACTCTTACTTTAAATTTTAAAATAGCAAGGTAATCCTTTTATTGAGGAACCCAGATGCAGTGTGGAATATATTAATACATTCATTAATAAGGTGAAATCACAAATGCTCATTATTTGAAAAGTTGCAATCCAAGTATTAGCATTTTTTTCAATAACAATATTTTCTAACATCCAGATATATAGCTTAAGTGCTACAGAATGTGCCCCCTTCTTTGTTTTATGTTAAAAGATTAATATGTCTTCACAAATAAAGCCTACAATAACTATTTATGAATCTTTGTTAGAATATACTAAGAAATTTAAAAGCATAAAAGAGAAATGAAGTAAGGAATTATAGTGTTCAGCATTCAAATGTGAATGGAAAACCAATTGGGTATTCATATGTCAGTTCTCCAGTTCTAAAGTTATATTTAAATCAAAAATGATTATTTTGTGTCCATTGGACATTTGAATACATTTAAAATAAATCAAAGAAAGAACTAGAGGGGTACAGATCATTATTGCAGATGTGGTACTCAATATTTTTTGGCTTGATATGATACTCACCTGATGTGGCTCTGTGCTAGAGGTTCTATTAAACTATTTAGGTTATTTCATATATTAACACTGTTCAAAAAGAATTATTCTCTTTTGTAGATATTCTGGATCTTTTGAATTAAATATTAATGGTTTGAAAGAATCAAGTGGAGAATGGAAATAGAAATCATGCATTTATGATCACGACAGGTTTATGATACAAGAACATTCATTCTCACATCTATTAAATAATGGTCTGATCAACGTAATTTTTGCTCTGATTTGCTCAGATTTTTTCTCACCAGGAATCCCTGCAAATTATGGATTGACATAATGTTTACATTTTCCTTTTTTCCCTTTCCATTTTTATGCATGCTAAGAAGACTGGTTTAAAAATTAATAATTTAATAGTGTAATGTGTCAAGAATTTCCCATGTAACGTTAGCTTTGATGAGTACATGAGCAAAGTATGATTTTGTAAAGACATTTGTTTTTCTCTCTTTTGTTAGTTTCCTTTTTTACATACAAAATAAAATATAATAAAATTTAAAAACCTTGTTTTGTAGAGTATACAAAGCTTTATCCTGTGCACCAAATTTAAGGCACTTCCTAATCCAGCTGTGTATGATCCAGTCTCTTAAATAAAAGCAATTAGGGCTGTGACGAAACCTAAGGGATGACAGAAACATCTAGAATTATGGAGATTATTGCTGAATTGCGAGGTATATTTACTGCAAGGTGTAGTACATTAATTATACATAAACAGTATGAAAATGAAGATTTATTGATACTTAAAGAGTATCAATTTGTTATGAGATAATTAAGTCCATTGTGATACATATTACCCATAACTGTTCAGTTCAATACAGCCAATGTTTTTAATTTTTAAAGGCGTATAATTCTCAGTTAAATGCTGAAACAGCTACTTTATTCCAAATGTAAGTCAATTGGATTTGAAATATTTAAATGAGATTTTGCAAATTCCTAATTTTAAAGTTTTAATTACTTGGGGCCATTTCATACATCACAATCCAATTGCTCCAGCTGTCCAACTGGCAATCACAATCAATTCTGCCCAAAAGAAAATTACAGTATGTGAGAGACATGCAATTCAAAACATCTTTTGTCACATTGTCCCTTTAAATTTCAGATGAAGAACTGTTTAAATTCTAAAATGTAAATGAACAGAATAATCAGTTACAATGTAATAGAAAATCACAGTCACCAGAAAAAAAAAAACTGCAGGAAAAAAAAACATGCAAAAGCAAGCTAGAATCAAAGCATCTTTCTTCCTCAGGGACTTACCATCAGAACCAACTATTATTCATATTGAAACAATCAACCTCTGCAGTTATTTTTTTCAGTTCAATGAAATTGAGAAACATGAAATATTTCAAAAATAAATTGTTTCTAACAGACAATTGTTATACCTCCATCTGAAATATTCCATTTAATTTTACTTTGTACCAGTAGCCTTCATAATTGCTTAATCCTCACTGGACAGTATTGGATGGCTGGGAATTGTTTTTTATTCCCCATTGTGACAATCAGATGGAAGAGTTCACTTGTGTCAGATGAAGCAACATAGCCCAGACGTGGAGAGCAAATATTTCAAATGTTTAATTAGCTTGCATAAGTCAGCCTGGAAGTGATATTTTTCCAATTTTCAAGATTATGCTTTTACCACCGGCTGGCAGAAAGAATGTGTTTCTGAAATGTATGTTCTTAGCTTTTGATTTGTTCAGCTACATGGAACTTGACAGTTATCAAAATGCAAGGGGGGGGGGAGGGAGGGAGGGAGGGAGGGAGGGAGGGAGAGGGAGAGAGAGAGAGAGAGAGAGAGAATGTTCTGCAAACATCCTAATGTGATAGATGGATATTGTTATGGTTGCAGAAGGATCCGCCCTGAAATAATTAGTTCTCTGTAATGTATGATCATTAGAGGAACTTCTGCATGACCAGAGGCCCCCAGGGACTCTCTTCCCAAGTAGAAAAATGCTCTCCAGTAAGCTGTCCTGGAAATGCAAAAGCAGCTTTAAAAACAGCTTTATCAACTGTACAAAGAGATTGGTAAGAAGCTAGATGGCTAAGAATTTCAATTTTAACCTGAGAAACTAAGAGCCGGGCAAAACCACCAAAATTGGAAGAAAAATAAATAGGCTACCTCATCAAATTTTATTGGATTAGCTGGTGAAAATGCACCACAAAAACCAAGCTACTGTTTTACCTATTGATTACATTAGCTATACAGAGATGATATTTGGGAACAGTTGCTAGAGGGGTTTCCTGTTCAAGGAAGGATCTACTGCCAGTCTCCTCTTTGCCTAGTCTGTAGTTTGCTATTTCTCCTTCTCGTGATTGCTGCTTCCATTGGAAAAAAATTAATCGTGAGAAAAGCAAGGAAACAGATGTCTTCTTCTGCTTTTAAGGACTTGGGGAAACTGATTCTAGTGGAATGCAAACCAATAAGCCAGAACAAAAATTGATACACACTAAGAAAACAAGCCAACTGAAAATATCTTGCTCAACCACTTCCTCCCGCAAAATCAAGCAACATAGAATTCAACTGTCTCTTTATTTTATATTGTCCATGGCTGATTATATCTTGGGAAGAAAAACCGAGCGTCCAGATAGGAATTATAACATGCAGGCAGTTTTTGCAGTCACTCTGCATAAAGTATATGCTTTGAGCTGCTCATAGCTTGGCCCTAGACCTCCCAGTCTTTTGGGTCCTTGTTTGCTTTTACATTAAATCTGATAATTAGCCAGACTTTTTTCCCCCAATAGAAGTAGTCTTTGATTTAACCACAGTTTATTCAAAGTTACAATGGCACTGAAAAAAATGACTTTTTTTTCACTTATTGATGTGCACTGCAGCATTGCCATGGTGAAGTGATCAAAATCCAGATAGTTGGCAATTGGCTCATATTTATAACAGTTGCACTGTCCCAGGGTCATATATGTTCACCTTTTGCTACCTTCTGACAAACAAAGTCGATGGGGAGGCCAGATTCACTTAACAACCGTGTTGTTAACTTAAGAACGATTCAGCGATTCACTTAACAATGGTGACAGGAAAGGTTGTAAAATGGAGCAAAACTCACTTAACAATGGTTTCACTTAGCAACCAAAATGTTAGGCTCAATTGGGGTCATAGGTTGAGGACTACTTGTAAGAGGGCCCATGGGCCATGTTTTCCTACTGGTTTTGTTTTTGTTTCCTCACTCCTTCCAGTTCTTGTGGGCAGGCAATGCCCGAGTTCAGCTTCTGCAGCAATCTACCTATGCTAAAGAAGAAACACAGGCAACCTGATCACTGAGTCCTTATATTCATCCTCTACATTGTTTTACAATTTTGCAGCCTTTGTGGTAACTTCTAAAACTATGCCTATGGGTATATTGAAAAGAACCTGGTTGCAAAAATATCATGCTGTCCTTCCAGCCAAAGACAGCTGATGGTTTTTTACAGAAACTGTTGTAATGGCAGCTTTTCAACAGGGGAAAGATCATGTATACTTATATATGGTTTATTTTTCTGGGAAGATCAGAATTTTTGTTAGTGGGGTAGGATGGCTGAATTGTTGAACTTTCCTGTTAGTCATCCAGATAGCAAACTGGGAGGCTTGTAGTGCTTCCTACTCATTCTCAGTATTTTGAGAGCAGCAGAAATGAATACAGTTGAAAGTCAGCTTCAAATTAATTTGTGAGATTTGGAGAGTAAAAAGTGAATTAAACTTGTACTTTGTTTAAAGTGGCCTCAGTTGTACATGGCAAAATAAATAACCAATCTAAAATTCATATTCAGGATATGGAATGGCTGCAAAACATTTCCCCTACACAACCAAGGATCAATAAAAACACTGGTGAAGACAATTCTAAAGAAAATGATGATTATACTTGCTCTGTAAAATAGGTCCCAAGAATGAAATCATTTTTATTTTTTTTTTGGTAAAAGCATCCAAATATGGATAGTCTGAATTTGTTCAGTATAAACCATTTGAAACAAGCTCAAAGGATAAAATCTCCTGGTATGTAGAAAAATGAACTTTTTTCTCAGAGGAAGTCTTAACTTATTGCTAAAAGTGAACCAAAGAAAAACACCACTGTCTGAACTGATAAAATACCACAACAGTTTAAGGCTACAGAGCTATTTTACAATGAATACCAGTGGTTTGCAAACTTGGATTATGAAAAGGAAGTCAAAAACATACAATTATCTTAAATGTCCTAATTCTTCTTCATAAACTCTCATGCTCATATTACATTCCTAAAGGACATGATTTTATCATTTCTATAATCCTAAAATTAGAAAAATATGGTTAACTATTTAGAGCAGGGGTATCAAACTGGGGGCCCGCAGGCTGGATGCGTCACATGCCAGCCACACCCACCCCCAGCTCCACGAATGGGAAAAACGTCATGAAACATCGTGTGATGGCAACGTGACACAGCAAATTTGACACTTGTGATCTACAGCAGGGGTTTCCAACCTTGGCAACTTTTAAATCTTGTGGACTTCAACTCCCAGAGTTCCTCACTTAGCTTCTTGCCAAGGTTGGACACCCCTGATCTAGAGTGTATCCTATTCATTCTCTGCCTGTATCATAAGGTTTTCAGGGCAGACAACAGTTTAAAAATAGGAAACATCCAATTATTTATATAAAAAAACCAAATGTAACAGCAGGAAAGAAAATTCCTAACCATATCTTATGACTGTCTGACCCATTGACCGAAGCATTTAAATCAGAACTGATTTAAATTTAAAATAAATCAGAATTAATTGATTAATCTCCAAGTAGCTGATTCAACCAGGATTTCTGAATTTTGGTTGTTCTAAAGCAGCAATAAAAATTCCACTTCATTTACTTTTAGTTACATTGCACAATGGAAAAAAATAGGAATGGGGGGCATTAGCCAGAAGGTCTAATATTCTTTCATCTTTGTTACTTAGAACTAATTTGTGACTTCAAATTTCTTTAATTCTACATGTGTCCAGCTATGATGGATCCACAGAGTCTAGTAAAAGTCAGAATAATCCTATAAACTAAAACTTTTTTCTGCTGTTGTTCTAAGATCAATATAATCTATAAATGACCAGGCCTATAAATGACAAGGAATCCCTGCATCTATATGACAGAGAGCCTTAGCACATATCCCTTTTTTGCAGAACATCAGGATGAATGAACAGTACTAATCCACAGACGCTAAAGCAGCCTGAAGCCAAAATGCGCCACTATTTAACAGCAAGAAAGATTTTTCCATCTGAATGAGCATGCTTTCCAGAACATTTATCAGATTATCATAGCCACCATCCTTTTTCACTACTGTTAAGTGAATTTCTCTGAATTGTCCCTTATGGCTGAAGGCTATATATATTACCAAGGGGAGAAAAGGTATGTTGTTCTGTGAATAGAGTGATTGGATACATAGTCAAGATGTTTTCTTCTGTTCCCAAAAAAGGAAGCTATGACATGAAAGCACTGACAACGAAATTGTGTGTGCATAGTTTCTTAAGAGAATGGCTGTTGCTTCCTTCTTTTCAAATTAATTTTATAATAAAAAGGCTCTCTCAAAATCAAGTTATAAAGATCCATTTGGTTGATTTAATTGCTTGACACACTTCCACTTGAACTCTGATATTAAGAACAAAAAAGATTCTATATTTGTTTTCATTAGAGGACTGTTTAAAAATTGCTTGCAGGAAACATCAGTTATATACCATCAAACTAATTATGATTTGATGAATTAGTTACCAGTTATCAGTACTGAGTTGCTAGTTACACAGCTTGATTAAAATATGAATAACTGAATCCAGTGATAAAGCAGAAAGGATATTATGACCCCAAAAGTCACCTAACACAAAGATGTTATGTAGGAGATGATAAATTTACACATCATAATCTCAGTTGAACTACAGGATCAGGTACAAGAAGAGAAACAGATGTCATAATTAAATTATTATTGGCATGGATACAACTGCATGTATATATATGTAATGATTAAAAATGTATAACATATGTATGTATGTACACACATAAAACAAACCATTCACTATATTGATTTATTTAAGATTAAATTGTTGGACTATTCATAATTTCCTATTTTAAAAAAGCCAATTTGGACACTGAAAAAGAAAATATTAAGAGTCAATTCTTTCAAGCCTTTGTTTCTCCTTTTGCTGCTGTATGATTCCTTTCAACCCATCAATTCTGGCATTTAAATAATGTAAGAGATGTGCCTTTTACTGGATCACCACCTTTTCAAGTAGTGTAATGTGAATAATTTCAAAGCAAAAAGTCAAATTCCTTTGAATATAACATTTAAATAATTATATTTCATTGATTTTCATTATTTAATATTATTTAATATTAAATATGTTTAACTATTTGAAATATGATACAGCATATAATACTTACACTGTCCATTGCATTGTGCATTTCTCTGGTAATTTTTTTACAAAGTATGTTACATAACACAATTTCAGTCATTTTGAAGCATTTGGTAAGAATTTTTCTCTTTTTAAAACAAATTTGTATCACTACCTAGTTAGATATAAAATCAATTACAATTATAAATAAGATGTAAGAAGAGGGATTCTGGTAAATAGCTGAGAGTTTGTGTGTGATGAATAGTGCTTTGTAATTCCAATCTTCCCACTAGCTGTCTGGATCAAGAGTATTCCTCTCAACTTGGTGCCACATAAGCAAAGCTGAAAGAGAAATCTGTTTATTTACCATAAAGGCGTTTCCCAGATCTATGGTGCTTCACAGATCTGCTGAAATACAGATCCAACTTTGCCAATCGGTATAAATACTATGTTGTCTGAGGGTAAGGAAGAAAGATATAATTCAGGATTGGGCAAATTTAATCCAGCCTGAGACTATATTTATTTTCCTTTCTATTTCTGGATTTAGCAGGTGGGCATTAAAGTAGTGATCTGGGGGATTCTTAAGGAAAGATTTGTCAAAATGGTTTCAAGTGTTGGTGAAAAAAAATTTATTCTGAAAACTGCTATTTTGCCCACACATTTTGATGGCAAGATCCATGATCCTTAAGGCTACCAGGCTGGCAAAGTTCTGGTTATATAAACTGGTATAACACATTGGGATAGGAACAAGCTGGAGAGATCTGTTATACATTACTGGGTCCAGATTACTAATAATATGACTCTCAGGATGTGCAGTCTTCTTTAAAGAACCAATACTCAATTCAGGGTGAGTTTCTTTCAGCCTTACCAGGTAGACCAGATAAGAAACACAGACAGATAAGCTAATTCTACTTTATTGTAAAGATATATTAACAGAATCTTAGAAGTCTGAATGTACAATTCTCTTACCATCATCTTCACAGCCTGATAACTTAAGGAAGGTCCTCTCTTAGCCTCTTGTTCTACTCATTATGCAGCCATATTCTAAACTCCCACTTACCTTACCATTCCCTAGATACCCTTTCTTCACTCGGTCTCCCAAGGTCATTCCCACATATTACAATTTCTGAAAAGTTTTCTATTTTATCTTTATTTCATGTAAACAACATTCAGTAACTGCTCTGTTAAGATATTTTGCACACACATTTGCATGCACATAAATGCAGAATCAGCTGACAAGGTATTAAGTGTGTCTCTGTTCCCTTCCAAAACAGGATATAATTAAAGTGTCTCTCTGCTCCTTGAATAGGGTATAATTAGGTTGTGTTCAGGGTCCCGAGTCAGGAGAAAGAAGCATTCAATCTATAATAACTAGGAATATAGAATGTATCTTATGTTTATGAATCAAGGCAAAGAGTAAACATAGATGGAATAAAAAGGCAGCCTCTATCACATTTTATATGCTGAATGGGACAATCAGGAGCTTTCTCTGTGGCTTTCTGTTATTTGTATCCCTCTAATTTCTAATAATCTATTGTTAGAGACAGAAGATCAAGCATATTTTAATACTAACACCCAGCAAACCATTACATCTCAGAACCATCAAAATGATTATTTTTTTAAATTCCTTATTCAGCAGGGAATACAATTAAATGACATTCATCACACATATTATAGTGCAACTTTTGAGGTTCATATATGATGAGATATAAAAACTTCAGATAACTATATTTATAAAGCTCCCTACTCTTATGGAAGAGAAGAGAATCTTGGAAAGGTAGTAGATCCCAAGCAAGGCAAAAAGTATACAGTACAAATAGTCCTTGACTTACTAATCATTCATTTAAAGACCGTTCAAAGTTACAACCACACTCAAAAAAGTGACTCATGACTGGTCCTTGCACTTACAACTATCAGAGCATCCCCTTCAAAATTTGAGCACTAGGCAACCAACATGTATTTATGGCAGTTGTAGTATCCTGATGTCATGTGGTTGCCATATTTGACTTTCCCTGTTGGCGTCTGACAAGCAAGGTCAGAGGAAGGGAGAAGCCACAGAACAACATGATTCACTTAATAACTGCAACAATTTGCTTAACAATGTGGCCCAAAAGATCACAAAATTGGGCACCACTGGCTAAACAACAGAAACTCTGATCCCAATTATGAATGTAATTAGAGGACTACCTGGAATTGAATTTTAGACACCATCATTTGCTTAGAACTATCCAAGGTACTGAAGCCCATTCCTGTGTAATAATTCCTAAGCACTATTAGGGGAAGATATTCCAACAAATTCACTGTTATCAAAATGGAAAGAACATTTATTCATTTATATCCCACTGTTTCTATTTTTTATAAATAAGTGAAGGTAGTGAACATATATTAAAATCCTTCCTCCTGTTTTCACTCTGCTGGCTTTCATGCCGAAAATGGGATTGTAACTCACAGTCTCCTGGTTTCTAGCCTAATGTCTTCATCACTCGATCAGTCTGGCTCTTTGAATGAGACTGAATAAATGACTAAAATAGGCGTACAGTAATCACTTGCCACTGTTAACTCTTTAGATGCTGAGAAAGGAAGACTGGAATATGAAAACATGAACTCCCCCCCCCCAAGTGTCTGAAGCACTGAAATGCATCTGTTGTGAAAAGATTTGCTAGTGATATCACTATTGCTCAGGGGATGTCCAGTTGGGGCTCTCTTCAGGTCCCCATGAAGTTGCCCACTGAAGTGGTACCCATTAATCTATTCAGTTGTTCCCTTTTGAACTTCTGGGTTGGCAGAAACTGGAGCATGTGACAGGAGCAAACCCTGCCCCGCAGCAGCAATGGGTCTGAAACATGAGACTGATGATCTGAAGTCCTGTGTGCTAACCTCGTGAGCCCCTGTGGTTCATGAAGTACAATTATGTCACTTCTCTCCACCGACGGCTACAAACCATATGCATGCCAGAGGATCCTTGAAGCATTTTCCAACTGATAAAATAGATGGCATTCCCAGAATTCCTACTGGTTTTTTCACTGGTAGGAATACTTGGAAAAAGCAAAACTGCAACTCCCTTTGGGCTTTGGAAGGAACTACCTAAGGAACTTTCAGGAAGAACCTGTTTCAATTTCATCTTCTCCAACCATGATTTTTAATGGAAATGTTCCAAGAAAGAATGCTATCAGCTATTTAGCTATATTTTCATCAGACTCTTGATTGGGAAGGAGAAAAGGATGTTCCATACCCAGATGGCTATGCACAATGTGACAAGAAGGAGAAGAAAGTGTAAGGGACAACAACTGAAGTGAAGGAAGACAAGAAAGGCACCTGATGGCACCGATGAAAAGAGACAGAATGATAACCGACAATGAGGAACAAAGTTGTGTAAAGTGGAAGCAAGGGGAGACAAGAAAGATCTTATTATTTTTTATGTTCAATTACTTATGATACTAACATAGAGAACTTAATCCATAAACATTCATTCGACTTAATTTCTCACAATTCTTAGCAATAGGTTTACTGAATGACGAGTTTTGAAAATTAGATCACACAATTGAAGACTGTCCTGGTTGGGGAATGTGATACAGAGGATGATCAAAGAGGAGAAAAATGATAGTCATTTCCTATTATTTAATTTAGGAAAAAGATGTCGATATACTACCAGTTGAGTGATCCAAAGAAAATAATTATCTAGATCAACTATGTTAAGATGGTGCAATCCTAATGGAAGGTGAAAGCTAATAAACTTACTATTGATCATTCAGCAATTTTAAATCTAAGCAATTAAGTAACCTGAAATTAAGTACTAAAGCAACTTGGGTTTTTTTAAAAATGTTTGGTTACCAATTCTTAAACGAAATACTTTATGAAATCAGGAATCAATATAGCCATTTACCTGACCCAAAAGTGTTATTTTCAGAAGTAAATTCAACTAATGATTAGCAGATTTAATTACGGAGAAATGATTTCTTCAGAATTACAACAAAATTATGTTTCTATTGTATGCATCTCAAAAGTTTTGTTCAGTGCCACCATGTGGCCATTTTTTGTACTGATATGCTCAAATTACAACTGTTCACGTAGCATCAATTTCAACATTATGTACAGGAATACATGTGTTCTACTTCTGATTTTACTATTTTCTTTCCATTCCTAGAGGTTGCATGAATTAACTGAAATTAAAGAAGGAGAGACTTTTAAAAAAAAATCTAATGACATATTACAGATTGTGCTGTGTTCATGTTCTGGTCTGGTTGAATCCAGAAAATATATGAGATATATCCAAGGTAAAATACACTCCAATTTATGCTCACAATGAGTCTTTGAATACTCATGCATATGTAAAGCATTTGGAGAAGTGATTTTGCAAAGCAGCTAGTGTAAACAAAATGCTCTTGGTTGTAGTACTCAAGCAGCTATGTCAGAAAGCCATATGTGACTTTTGGGAAGGCTTTCCCAGCCTCCACATGTGTATCAATACACAACTGTTTTGTTAGCATTCTCGACAGCAGTGCTGTCTGTGTGCACACACAGTCTAGGCAATGGTTGAAGCAGCTGTCCTGATCCTTCCATGGATGCAGATTGTTTCAGCTGTCTCCATGCTGTGAGGAGGGGCACTTTGTTAATGTACTAAATGCATGGCTTTCTGTCCTTTTCCATAGCCCTGGTTAATTTCATTTACTTTCATAAAAAACATTTTTGTTTGTTTCAGAGTGTAAAATGATTTGAGAAGAAACAAGGAAACAAAAATAAAACAACTAAAAATAAGCCGGCCTCTTGGAACAATTCAGATTTACCTCCCTTTCCAAAGGCAGTTCAAAGCGGCACATTAAAGGTTGAGCTTCAAAATGCTAAAATTCTTTCTTCCATGCATATTTTTAGGCACAAAGCTTAATGATCAAATAGAATCTAGGCGGGCTTAACTTAGAGGATTTGGAAGGATGTCACGAGAAATCTTCTTTGTCTGCCACTGCAAGCTCTAAGAAGTAGGAGAAAGCCTAGAGGCACTTACTGATCATGCATCTCCACAAAAGAAAACTGCTTCACAAAGCTGGTTGCTCCTTGATGGTTCCTTTTTTTAATCATGCATAACTAAAGAAAGCTTTCCTTTTGTCATTTAGCCTATGTCAACCATGCATCCCATTTGTATGGCGTGCATGTACATGCCTATACTTCTTTTCAAACCTTTGTCTCTGCAACCCATGAGCTCTTACAATAAAGGACTCCACTACACTTGTTAACCTGGGTAACTCTAAACTCTACAAAATATGAAAAAGAAACATTTTGGATTTATTTAAAAATAATCCAGTTATATTTAGGCAAATAAGCCCCACATATAACGTATCTTTTTTTTTAAAAGGCATGTTAGTGAGATGCTTCAAACAGGGAGAAATAGAAAGTGTTTCCCTTCAACAATCAGCTATGAAATCAGAGGCAGAAAAGAGGAAACAAGAAATGCCAAACATTGTGTATGTTTTTTTTTAAAGGGCAAATAAAAAAGCAACTTTTTCTCCTTCCCCTGCCTCATCATGATAGTCATCATGATATATTTCTTTCGATTCCAATTTTTTAAAAAAATATCAAAACATAAAATACAAAGAAAATAGTGGGAAATTCCTTGAGGATGAAATGCTTTACAAAAGTAAAGTGGGAAGTATTTATGTTTAAACAAATCTATTGATAGTAAAAAAAAAAAAAAGGGAATGAAGTTTTCCACTATTGATGCCATTTAATCGAAATTGACTGGATTTGAGGAAAAAAAACCTGTAATAACCTAGTATTAAAATGTGCACGATAATAGACTAAGAAAAGCACTAGAGAACAGTGGGGTGATCTGTTGCTATAACAACCTTGCAAGAGATATTCCTGGCATGACCACAATACAGTAACTTTAAAGCAACATTCCAGCAAGACAATTTTATTATTATAACAAGCTTTTTTTCCTCTTCTCTTTTCAACTCAATACAAATTTGGAAAGAATTTTTGTAAAATGAGATTATTGGGGATATTGTCTGTCTGTCCATCAGCAGGATAGCTCTAAGAAAACTGAACAGAATGGGTTCAAATTTGCTCCTGTATGGTTGGAGAAAACAACAAAGAGTGAGGTAGAAAATGAGCTGGATCAGTCTGGGCAGGTGGAGACAAACATTACAGAAGAAAATCCCAACACATCCCAATGGGACAAAGAGCTGAATAGGGTCTTGGAACGCTGCCAGCTGCTCCATTCGAAGCCCTCCCCCAGCTTCCTCTTGGTCCCCATGGTCCAGAGCTGAGCATGCGCACGAGTCCCATGCTTTCTAGGGCACAAATACACAAACACAAGGACAGATGCAACACAAGTGGAAACAAGAAGCACACATGGACACAGACCAAGGATGGAAGAAATTATAGATGCCTTTGAGGGCCATTGCTAGGAAAGAGGTTGGAAAAATTCCATACGCCACACTATGCAACCTGTTGCTGTCACATTGCAACCAAATTATTCAGAATATTTAAATGCCTACTTGTTAATATATAGTGTATTAAATCGTAACATGAATAACACAATATCAATAATTTCACAAGCCATGACAGAAATTTGTATTACTGGCGAAGCTATAAGAATGTTTTAGTTAATATCTATAAGCCTTAAAAGCAATCAAGATGGTTATGGCAGGGGTACCCAACCTGTCAGCCATGGCCCACTATCAGGCTATTATAGCCTATTCAGAATTGGGCCAGAGTTGGTTGGATGGTTGAATGAAACCATTCAGAGTTGAATGGTTGGCCAGAGCGCACGTGTGCACAGCTCAATTTCCACAAGTGGCAGGCCAGTGGCCATTCAGGCACATGCACGCCAGCCTGCTGCTTGTGCAAGGGCTGCGGGCGGGCATTGGCTCCTTGCTCGTGCTGTTCCCCTCCCCCCCAAGCTGGTCCACCAAGCTACAAAGGTCGGGGAGTGTTGGGTTATGGTTTACCAGCCAGTATATTGAGCCATACTTATCTTAACCAGTTCTTCCGATGATAAACATTTTGTGTTGCTGCCCTTTAATATGAATAAGCACTTCTGCTCATAACCAAAACAAATTTAATGCTTACATCAACTTACAGAATCAAAGATTCACATTGCAAACATGTTATGAGGCATTAACCAGCATGTCACAAATATTTAGACGCCTTTGAAAATTGGATAACAGTTTATGTAAAAGTGCGAGAATAAGTGAATGAGAAATCTTGAAACATATTCTTAACGTTTATACAAAGTATATACGCATATGGAATTATTTCCATCAATTCTAAATCTTAGTAATTTTTTTAAAAAATATTAAAAGTTACATTTTTAACCCACTTTGATATTTAACACCACAACCTTCAAAAGATACTGACATCAAATGCTCTATTTCTACATGTGTAAGAACTATATGTTTAATGACTTACTTCTTTGTACTCTACCATTTAAGATGAGAACACATTCAGATTTATGGAAACCCTTATGAAATGCTTCAATGTGCTGGGTTGTTGGTTCATTCTATCCCTTTTATTATTTACAGTGTTGAATTTGGCTGCATCAGCCATGGGTTGTTGTTTTTTTGGGGGGGGGGAGGGAACTTTCTAAACCACCTAGAAAAATTAAGTTTTTCTTAAATAAAAACAACTCTTTGGCACTGAAAATAGGAGAAATTGCCATTGCCATTAATCCCAAAAATATCCAAGGTTTAACCAGAGTGCAATTTTTCCCATCTTCCCTCCTTCATTAATGTGAGGCAAGACAGCTGCTGCTGCACTCCTCACGTTTTAACCATTTGATCTCCTTATTCTTCACTATGACAACCATATTCTCTAATGTATGCCTGCCCCCAACATAGCACCAAATGTAAAATGTCAGAAATATAATGGAGGGGATGAAATGTCAAGAAAACTAAATGACAGCCTTGTATTAAAAACACATATTGGTGACAATACATGGCATCCTCTTTTACATTTCAAACACAGATTAAGAACACATGGACCAGGCTTGTGATGTTTCATTTCCCACACAGGAGGGCACAAGGGAGGGGGGAGAGAACAGCTCTCTCTTGGAAACACAGCATGAATATGTTATCTCAATCAGCCTCTCTGATTAATGATGCACCCAAGATGGCTACCATCCAGCTGTGCTGCAACTGAGTACTATGGTCACATTGCCCACATTTCATGAATATGTAATTAATTTTAAAAGCTTCACTGTACTAAGCCATGTTTTTCTGCTTAGACTGTACCCAAGAGGTGCAGTGACTCTAACTATAAATTGTGGTACAATTAGCTCCATCTGCCTTCTTTGGTTATTAAAGCCACTGACGTGTTTTTTTTCCTGTGGCTTAAGATGAAACACTACAGAGTGGTCCACTTTCACAACACAAAGAAAGAAAGCAGTCAGCCTCCAAAAAAAAAAAAAAAAAAGAATAGAGAATGAAAAAGAGTACAGTAAAAGAATACCTTTCTGAGCACAAGGAGGAAGACAAAAAGTTGCATTATTTGTATTATACGACAGAGAGCAGTTATCCAGATGGACAAAAACATACCAATTTGAGAACAGAATAGATTAGAAAGGATCTTGGTTGAATGAAGTTGTCATGGGCCTTGGCAGCAAGAGTGGCAAGCATTTTGTTTGCCTTCACTGAGGTCCAAATAATTTTTTTTAAATTAAAAGAGCCAAGATTAACTTAGGCTCAGGAAGGGAATATCGCAGAAAAGCAGAAGTCTCCAAACTTGGCAACTTAAAAGACTTGTGGATTTCAACTCCCAGAATTCTAAGAGTTGAAGTCCACAAGTCTTAAAGTTGCCAAGTTTGGGGACTTCTGGCATATAGCCTAACAAAACCAGCACATGCCCTTCCAGAATCTTCAGATCAATTTGTTAAGTTGGGTGCTCTTAAGGGTAAGGATGGGGATTGTTTCTTAGAAACTTCCTGTTCCCATTCCCACTCTAAGCTTCCCCCCCCCCCGCCGCAAATATCCATGAGCACCATGCTTTCAGGTGATATGACAGAGCAACCAGATGGCTTTGCATGGCCCCATCCCAGAATGCAATCCTTGGCCTTCCAAATGCTCCTCAGTCCTGCAGAATGCCTGACAGAATCTGACTATGAGGTAGCCTTCATTACTATTTCCATTTTTCAGGTTTTTTTTGGGGGGGGGGGGAGGGGGATAAGAAAAGAATCCTAGGAGCTTAGAGTTCAAAGAAACATTCATATTTCAGCTGACAATGTTTTGTTGAAGAACAGCAGGCCATCATCCCCTATGAAATTCCATCATCCATCATCCATTCAATTCCATCATCCCCTATGAAAAATCAAAGTCACAATCCCCATTCAGTATATCAGCCGCCAACACTGTTCCCATTTATGGGCATTGCAACACAAAGAGGTTTTTTTTTAAAAAAAAATCATCTTTCTTATACTTCACAATCATTTTTACGAACAGTCATAGACATAGAAGTGAAAAACTGAGTTTCATAAATGTAATGCATTGTACAAATTGTCTTGTTTCCCTGAAAATAAGACCTAACCCAAAAATAAGCCCTAGCTTGAATATACATGTATACGCAATATAATCCCTACCCCCAAAATAAGCCCTAATTAAGACCCTGCCTACTCCATTGCATGCATACCAGTAACTATCAAGCTAAGGAGGGAATGGGGGGGTGGAGCTGCCCCACGTGCCCTGCACCTGCTTACCTTAGGACAGTTGCAGCCAGGCCTTCCATGCCCTGACACCTGCTTCACCTTTTCAGCCCACTTCTGCTGCTGCTGTTTGTCGCTGCTTGCTCGCATCACCCCTGGCCTCTGTTTCGCCATCAGAGACCTTTAGGAAAGACCTCTGCATCTGAGAGACAAGCTCTGGATTGACACACATGGTGCCCCCCCAGCCTCTGTTTCACAGTCACAGGTCTTTGGAAAGAGCTTCTTTCTTGGCTGCAAAGACCTTTCCTGAAGGCCTCTGATAGCAAAATGGAGGCCGGGGTCACCACAAGCAAGCAGCAACAAGCAGTTGCAGAAGTGGGCCAGCAGCGAGCACATGGGGTTGGTGCTGCAGTGGCGAGGTGAGGCAGTGGAAAAGACATCCCGCCAAATAAGACCTAATGCCTTTTTGGAGGCCAAAAAAAAAGAAAGACTGGGTTTTATTTTGCAAGAAACAGGATATTTACTCTTCTAAGCAGGCATAGTATCAAAACACTGGATGTAATGGACAATAAGATATCCTTTGAGGATTGCCTTGTAAACTCTTCCATACAAGACTACATCTTGCCACAACCATTTCATTTATCTGGTGCTTCTCAACACTGGCATCTCTAAGTTGTGTGGACTAAACTGATATGAGTTTGGGCCCATCAGAACCATCCTAGACCTCCTGTCACTTCACATGTAATAATGCAGGAGAGTAATTACAAAATCCTAAATTTCCTCATGACATTGCAGACCTCACAAAGGGGGAAAAAAAACATTGACTTTTTTAAAAAAAAACATATGCACAGATCACTTGTATATTATTTTGGTGTCTGCATATATTAAAATCAGAAACATCTCCCAATACATGTTGCAGGCAGATTGCCAGAACTGTTTACCATAGCATGTTGGCTGCCATCTGTAATTTTCAGCTACTGCTGACCTTTCTATAATTTCCAAACTCCATTTACCAGCTGTTACTACATAGGCAAGCTAGCTAAAAACGAAGCAATAATTAAAAGTTTCTGATGCCGAGAAGATATGCAAATGGCAGGAGTCTCTGAGGACTTTAGTGTTGAATAGCTGATTATCCAGTCACTGTTGCATGTCATAATCTTTTCCTAGAGTTAAACCTCTTGTTTTTATAGAAACTGAATTTGTAAAGAGCCATGATATTTGAGAATGGAAAAAAGAGTATTGGAAATATATCACAGGGTTTATTGGGTTTTTTTTTAATTAATTATTTTTTTAAAAAAATGAACAAGCAAGAAAAAGAAGAAAAACAAAAACAAAAAAAGGGTGGGTTGTTACAGAAATATAGTATTTGTGGTAGAGGGAAATACTCACCTCCTTTACTCCTCCTTTACTCCTCAGGAGTAAACCCCAGTGTTCTAAACTGTAAGTGTCTGTAAACTCAGTGCCTACTTAGCACAAAGCCTGTTCTGAAGAAAAGGTCAATGTAGGGGCTGGAAAGAAGGTGAAGGGAGATGACAGATACAGAGGATGGCAAAGAGAAGCCTATGGAGGAAGTGTCTGCTGGAATTATCTTTATCAGGACTAAATAAACATACCCCCCCACCCTTTTATGATGCTGGCTGTGATTCAGCTCATTTTCTAGGCACACAATAGAGCTGGTTCCCTCATGTTGGGCAACTTTACTTAGAGGAAAGGAAGGAGCCAGAGACTTCCCAAGTAAGGAATTGCCTATGTGCTATATGCAGCAAGAGGACAACAAACTGGAAATTGCAGCTTTTCAGACTCATTTATTTCCTATTTACTTTGCTTGCGAGAAACCAACAAGGAAAGTTGCAAATGGTGATTGTGTGATGCAGTTTGCTGCAATAAGCACAAACATGAGCTGGGTATCCAATTGCCCAGATTGTGATTACTTAACCATGGGGACACTGAAATGGCCAAAACTTTGAGGACAGGTAGTAAGTTCCTTTTTCATCACCACAATAACTTTGAACAAGAGCTGAAGAATGGACATAAGTTGATGATTACTTGTATTCATATTCAAAAACTGCTGGAAATACAATGACCATTTTGGATCCTTTTGGGAGACTTGGGAGCAATGGCTCAACAATTATTGAAGATGATTTCATTTATAGTTAAACAAATATTAACATTTCCTTTTGCCAATACTTAAGGATTACAAAGCTTTATATTCCTGTCAAGTATACAGGACAGGTTTTGCATATGATAGTAGCTGCTGGATTCTCATGCTTCATATTGAAAATTGCATATAATTCCTTCTTTAGAAATACTACAGACTTAGATATGGGATAGACATCAATCTATTTTTTAAAATATACTATTATTAAACAAGGCTGACACTGAATTAAATGTAATCTGAGAACATTTCTGAACTATAATTCTACACTTGAACTTGCACAACACCTAAGTTGGGATCTCTTAAAATGTTAAATAGTCTAATTTGTTGTAATAAAGACAGGCTTTCTCTGATGAAATTGTCTTAATTATTCATTCCAATTGATAATTCTTATTTCATTGACTGATTTTGTTAATTACTGATTGATTTATTCTCATAATTTTAAATTACCAAATTGATATATATATTCATTTTATATATATATATATATGTGTTTGAACATTGTTATTCATTTTTATAAATCTCTTCTGTTTTCGCTCCCTTATTTCTTGATTTCTTTTTTCTTGGTTGCACTTTTAAAATCTCTAAAAAAACAGAGAGAAAAGGGGAGAAAGAATGTAGGGATGCTGAGAGTTGTTTGAGATTGGAGCAGTTTATAAGCCCTGAAAAATATCTAAAATTCTCCATGGATAAAAGTATATTTGAACCTGGATCTCCCAAGATTTAGTCCAAGACTTTAAACATATTTAAAACATCACATTGCCTCTCTTAAAATTTGTCACATTTACACTCAATTTTGTCATATCAAACTGAAATATCAGTTCTTCCACTTTTGACAAATATGCCACATATATACTTAGCAATAAATCAGCCCCAAAATTGAGGCCCCAAACACTTGAAGGAATATGACATGCCAAATAGACTGTTACATGGTAACAGTTAATATATTTCAGCTGACTGTTAGGCAGCCCAAACTTTTTTTTTTTGCATTATCCAGAGAGTGGTAAGAGGAATCTCTAGCAATATGATCATAAGCCTTGAGATCCAGCATTACTCTGGGGCACAAATAATTGGCTTCCTCTACAGTCATCATTGTTTAAATGCCACCTAGGCTCAGTGTTGCTTTGGAGCAGAGGACCCCAACCTCCAGTCCATGGCCTGGTATTGGGCGTGGCCTGTTAGGAATTGAGCCGTGGAAAAGGCAGGCAAGCGTGCAAAGCTGCATTTGCACAAGGGGCACGTGTGTGAAACCATCTCCTCTCTCCAACCGCTGCTCCACAAAGCTGGAAAAGTTTGGGACCGCTGCTTTAGAGAATAACACTGACATTCTCTCATTCTGAAATCACCACAATGAGAAGATTATTTTCATGATCAAAATTATAGCAGCAAAATTATACTTCCTAAAAGGAACTAATGACTGTATTATGGGTCTCTAGATATCAATGCTATCCAGAATAATGATCAGAAGTTGATTCTCAAACAATGTATGATTTAACTAATTGAAGCCAAGAGCTGAGAACAAAGTGTGCAATGAAAATATATGATTTTGTTATAAAATTAAAAGAGTGGCTTACTTGTATAGATAATATTCAGTTTGATCCACATGCTCACGTGAAGAAATGTTATCTATAAACTAAGGGAAAAATAGTTTAGAGATGATCTTCCAGATAAATCATCAACAGTCTCTCAGATATGGCTGAACATTACATGATCAGATATAACTGCAATATAGAAAAAAAATCACTTTAAAGTGGCATATGGATAAAATTATCACTATAGCACTTTCACTTAATTTGCAATTATTACCTTTACCCGAAAGAAGATTAAAAACCAGACTAAAGATGACTTTTTGTATTTAATCTTCCTTTTTATGAGGAAGTCGTCTTGAAATAAGGAACATGTTCCTTTTAAGTATATATGATAATTATTAATATCATTAGACTTACAATTATATAATTGTATATACATTAGACTGTATATAGTAGCATAGTACCAATATGACAGTATTATTAGGAACAAAGTCAGGAGCCTCCAGAAATTGGGGATTTAGGATTTAAAGGCAAAGGCTAAATGGAACAAATTGGTGCACAATAAAATAATATTGTACCAGTTTTCTAACATTTTGTTCTATTTCCTCTCACAGGTGGTTTTCTTGTTTGTTTTCCTCAGCAATCAGTAATCAATCTGCTTCCATTGAAGATAACCAGATTTTATTATGCTGTTCATAAAAATGCCTTCACTTGGAAAGAAAAAAATGTTTTTACTTTTGCAGGATCCAATCTGGATCAGTCTCTGGAACCAGAGGTTTAGTTTTCCAAGCTTTTGGATTCATGCTAGAAACCATCCTATCAGAGTGGTGACTGATCCAGATTGCACTCTGCAACATTATCCTGGGACACATATATTCACCTTCATTCGTTTTTACTTTTACTGGTACCTTCTGGTATATAGCTTGGTACTTTAGGCTGTAGGGGGGAGAAAAGGCAGAGCTGTGGGGGAGGGGAACCAAGAGAATCATCAGCCTAGAGCCATTATGGTCCCCAAAACTAAGTTCATTCTTCATGAAGCCTGTTGAGCCTTATTAGGCAGCAATTTTGTATAAAATGTTTGTTGACTAGGTTTTTGTATATAAACTTTAGCAATAAATCTCCTGAACTGCAACTTTATATGTGGTCCTGATTTTTTGTGCCTAACATTGGCTACATAAAATATGGCATTCAAACAATTTCATTGGAATTGGAATAAGAAGATGATAAAAGTGTGGGAAATGGGTAGCAAAATCTGAAGAGAGTCACTCAAATAACATGGTCCCATTCCATGTAGAGCTTTATGGAGGACAGCTGACATTTTGAATTGTACTCAGAAGCCTACTGATAACCAGTGCAGTTCATGTAGCAGAAGTGTTATATAGGCATGTTCTGGCAAACCTATAACTGTTCATACTAAACACGACACAAATATAATCTTAATTACATGTCCCCTGTGGCCCAGAAAAACTTAATTTTTCCTTAAGGAAAAAAAAAAACAATTTAGTAATTGCTTTGATTCACATGACTCTTATACACTAGCAATGCTTTGCACAATAATTCTATTTATAGGTTTTAGGGAATGAGGAAATGGAGCTTGCCCTATATACATATCCAAGGAGCCATGAGACAATAAGTCATAACAAGTCAAAGTAGCTAACTAGTTCTCCCAAGGTCTTAAATAACTATCCCAGTATATGCAGAAAGAATTATATGCATGTAGCAATTCAACTAAAATACTAGTTTAAAATACCAAGATGTTTATTTTATCTGGTGTATTTTTGTTGAATTGGATGTCATGTTCTTACCCGAGATAATGTTAAAGAGCTGACCGGTAGTTTTTTTTCATAGGTTCTGTCCATCAAATTGGCTAAATCGGCTGCAGGGGAAAACAGCATCTTTAGTTTTTACTCATTAGAGTTATTGGATGAAAAAAACGAGAAATGAAAAGGAAGTACAGTCATTCCAAACATCTTCCTACATTCCTACATCTTTACAAGGCAATAAAGTGTCATCTAAGCCTGAGAATAAACACAGGCAGAACTCATGGAGGTGAGAGGGAAGGGGGAAGGGTCACATTGTTAAATTAAAAATTCACACAAGCCACAGAGCAACCTTAGCGGTTAGATGGCTAGCAGAGCAGCAGCAGCAGCACTGGAGTTGGTAGGGTAGGTGAGGCCTGGAGGTATCTGGCAGCGTATCTGTTGGGGCAATGGTGACAGTATATCCTTCTGGCAGTGCCAACATTTAGCAGTAGTGAATTTTTTGTGTTTAAAAAAAATACAAATGGCAGTGGGCCACAAGAGACTGCTTGGTCATTAAGCAAAGCAGTCGCTAAATAAAATTATGTCTGTGAGGTGGTTTGAGCTGAGAGACAGTGACCACCCAGCCAGTTTTCATGGTTTAGGCAGAACTTGAACTCACAGTCTCTCGCTTGCCAATGTGGCAACAGTTAATTTCAAACATTAACATTAATTCTTGAAGCACCTATTGAAATATATGACATTATATCTGTATTCTGATACAATTAAATTTCCAGAAATGGAAATTTTTGTAAGTGTTGTAATATTTGTAATGTTTTTGTAAGTGTTGTAATATTCAAAGACAACTGAAGACAGGTCAGTTCCATTAACGTAATAATTCAAGAGATGAAGGATCAGATAACAAGCCATGCACAAAGATCAAATTTATCTGTCAACCCAATTAATATAGAAAACAGCATTTCATTTTGTATTCTTTAAAAAAAATCTAGCTAAAAAAGAAAAAAATTTAAATCAGTGGAACTGTTCTGGAAAACTGCTTAATACTATTTAATAGTTCAACCTCTTCATGAAGTATCATACTCGGCATGGCCTATTTCTTAATGATGGAATGTAATATGGAGATCTCGTGAATCAACTAAAGAAAATTGTAACCAGTTCTAAATGGCATCCATTCAATAGTTAACTATTACCTCCTAAAATAATGAAACCTAAAATTGCCTATTGATTAAATTCACCTTAAAGCTGTCATAGAAGATTCCTGCTCTTACAAATTGTGACTCAAGGGACTCGTAACAGGAGATAAAAATGTTTCACTTCGCAAAAATTGCTGGTTCAAAGCTAGCTTCAGGCAGCACCAGTCAATAAAGGCTTACTATATAATAGCTGCTGGCATACTCTTCAAAATAGATCAGTGCTGTTAGTGAATTTTTTAATGGAACCGCATCAGCATAAAACAGAGTGCAAGTAATTTCTGTAAGGATGCCATGAATGAAAGGGTAGGATAAAGTCTGCATAAGTGTTACAGTATTTAAGACACTTCAGAGCAAAAAATCCATTTTGATCCTTAAACAAAGAATATCCATAAAAATAATTTGAATTCATTAGAATTCAATATGCCATACTTTTCAATGTGTTTTGCTGAATCTTCCAAATATAAACCTTGGAAGATACAGCAGCTTTCCTGCTTCACCAGATTAAGAATATAAGGGCAGTCCTTGATCTGAACTGGCAAGAATTACAAAGTCCAGGATGTTGGACTTAAAAGGCAGTGTAGTTTTCCCATTCAGCTGTTTCTCCAGAACCAGTATTCACAGCGTGCTGCATCTGATCTTTGAGCCAACAAGATCCATTGTGTGCTAATGACCACTGACAGGCTTATCCTTCACTAAACTGTCTTATCTCTTTTTAAAGCTATGTTGGAAGTCATCATTATAACCTATATTTATTTTAATTATGTGCCACGGTCATCCTTTTCTTTGTTCTGAATTCATAATGAGAACAACAAGGAGAGAGAAAAATAACTGTTTTGTTTGTCATCATCTATAATTGTATGAAGTGCTTCCAGGTGTCTTTTTCTGGGCTAAAAATCCAAATATGATTTGTTTTCAAAAATCATTTTTGTTCTCCTTTACTATGGTTTTTTTTTTAAGCACATCTTACTTTTTTAATCAATAGAAAGCCCAAACACATTTTCCCTCTCCTCCTCCTCTCAATGAACCTGCTGCGTCATATATCATAAAAGTGTTTCATGTTAACTACACATTTTAATTTGTAAAAGAGTAACAAAACCTATGTTTAAATTATTATGGCCATGAACAAAAGGTATATGAGGAAAGTTAGAAGCACCTCATGTACCAAGTGTTTTCTTTCCAATACAGATATATTTCAAGTTCTAAATGTAGAATCTGCAGATCAGCCCTGCTGCAACATGCCAAACCCTTCACAGTTCAGAATATGAAGGAGGAAAAATCCAGTAGAGCAGCCACTCTGGAAGAATATAAGCTTATTACAGAACA
Organism: Laticauda colubrina; assembly: GCA_015471245.1. Lineage (NCBI taxonomy): Eukaryota > Metazoa > Chordata > Lepidosauria > Squamata > Elapidae > Laticauda > Laticauda colubrina. The sequence continues at coordinate 35,160,274 of BLBF01000010.1, read as the reverse complement.
TTGCTTTTGGGAATTTGCTTATTCTCACACTCCATTTCCAAATGTGACCTTTTGCTTATAATGTTGCCTCTAGGAACACTTCCATTACAGAGATGGAATAAGCATATAAGTACCATGTTGAGATTAACTGGATTACAAACCTATCTGCTGATCATTTTGATGTATGAGGATAGAAAAGCACATTTTTAAAAAGACAATCAGAAATTTACAACTTTTGTCTCTGGATGAGAGCGCACCTCCATAGCTTATGGGAAAGCATCCTCATCACTGGTTCTTTCCCCTTCATAGTAGTTTTTGTTGGTAACTTAGTTTTCTTGTTTGATTTTCACACATGATTTTATTTTGTTGCAGAGAGCTAGTCCCTGCATTATAAAGTTAGTCTGACTGACCATTGTTGTATAAATTGTAGTTCTCTTTGACTGAGAAATGCTACCATTCACAAAGACACAGTGCCATCTTGCGTTCAAGTAAAAGACACTGCACAACTCTGAATGTCCTAACTTGGCTGCTTTCCCCTTAATATTTCATCCTATTTTGCTTTCAGTGCTATATTTTGATATATTTAAGAATTTTATGCAAGTTCTGCCACAATGAATTGATTAGCCTCTAATGACACAGCTACAGTCCTGTACTCTACTGAACTGTAAACCGAAGCAACAGCAGCTCCAGATTGGAGCTGTTGAGATGATGGATGATAGAAAACTGCTGTTAGCTAGAAGACACAATACTGCTGTCTATAAATGTCATCTTGATAATGTGAAAAACAATTAACTTGTTTCCCAGTATCAGGAAGTTGTATGCTTCCTCTACCCTGAAAGAGATAGCCAAGGATAGACCACAGATAAAAAGAGAAGCAAAAAGACATGATAACATATAGAATATTCAACATATAAGGGAAAGAAGCTGCCATGAATTCCTGTGTCTCATATGGTTTTTATCACAACTAAAACACTGCTGAACGAAATGAACATTATTAAAATTTGTCACATACAGTATTGTCATCATTGCTTTCTCAAGTATTTAGCCCCACATTAAAAAAGTCAAGCAGGCACTCTTGCTTTGAGAAATCAGCATGTGGAATACTAGTAAATTTAAGTCTAGATCATAGTTCACCGTTATGTTCGCTCCTGTAAATCCAAGATTAAAAAAAGATACATTCATTTCCTTACCCAGGCTGTGTTCTTCCTTTTTTCTTTGTTCCCATATTGTACTGTCCACGTATGCTGCTGAAAGAATATTTCTTTTACCTAATAAAAAAGGTCAAAGAAAGTCCTTTAGAAGATTTTCACATTGAAAAATCATTAGTCACTTATTTTTATGCATTATATTAATTACATTAAATGCACCAGGTAATAATTGCTATAATAGCAATTATTGTTTTAGGAATCATTTAATTTTTACAATCCTTTTAGATTCAGATTCTATAAATTTGGAGCCTTGATAGTGCTTCTGTCGACTCTATTTATAGCTTTGAAATATCTCACCTTCACCACAAATTATATTTATATAAAATTAAATAGTTCTTACCCAATAAATGATTTATTCAGATGGTCCAGTGATAACTATATAGCATTTTCCATTTAAAAAGTTAATTAAAACTTGAAAGGCTATTCTGTTCAATTAATTATACTACCACCTTTTACAATACTAGACAACACAGTATCAACAGTAGAGACCTTCAAATTTCTAGGTTCTATTATATCACATGACCTAAAATGGAAACCTAACATCAAAAACGTCATCAAAAAAGCACAACAAAGAATGTTCTTTCTGCGCCAACTCAGAAAGCTCAAACTGCCCAAGGAGATGCTGATCCAGTTCTACAGAGGAATTATTGAGTCTGTCATCTGCACCTCTATATCTGTCTAGTTTGGTTCTGCAACCCAACAGGACAGACACAGATTTCAGAGGATAATTAGGACTGCAGAGTTAAACAATTACTACCAACCTGCCTTCTTTCAAGGACCTGTATACTTCATGAGTCAAAAAGAGGGCTGTGAAAATAATTACATACTCCTCACATCACGGACATAAACTGTTTCAACTCCTTCCCTCAAAATGACGCTATAGAGTACTGCACACCAGAACAACTAGACACAATAATAGTTTTTTCCAAAATGTCATCATTCTGCTAAACAAATAATTCCCTCAACACTGTCCAACTATTTACAAAGTCTGCACTACTATTACTATTAACCTTCTCATCACACCTTATCACCCCATCCCCTCCCACTTGTGACTGTATGACTGTAACTTTGTTGCTTGTATTCTGACAATCTATATTGTTTCCTAGTATGATTTGATTGCTTATTGTACCTTATGACTATTATTGTTGTACCTTATGATTCTTCACTCTTGACGAATGTATCTTTTCTTTTATGTATATTGAGAGCATTTGCACAAAGACAAATTCCTTGGCCAATAAAGAATTCTAATTCTAATCAAAATAGCAATTCCTTACATCTTACATTGGTACAAAAGCTTTTTTATTTATAAGATTTACAAATTATTCCATTTTAAGTAAACTCTGAATGACATACAGTTCCCATTCTTTTATTTAATGTACAGAAGAAAAACATGGAAAATATGAATTATAAGAACAAACACATCAATAGGAAAAAAGTGCAAAAAGTTATAAAGAAATGCATAGCTTACTTCTAGAGTTTTAATAAATGAAAAACATTGACCCACTAACTCCTTATATAGAAACTAACTTTCCAATAATGTTCCCAATATTTCTTTCGAATAAATATTAACATGATAAAAAATCTAAAAATCCTAACACCTAAAGTGAAATTCTAGTTTTGAGAAGCACCATGGTGAGGATTCAGAAAGCAGAGATGGGAAGTTCTGAAATAACATTCTCAATGGTTTTGAGCAGGCAAGACTTAATATGCTGAAAACCTGAGTAACAGTTCCTCCCACATCCCAGTGGTTTCTTTATTATGTACATGTATCTCAATCTTATTTTAACCTTTGCCAAGTGAAGTCCATGAAAGGTTTCCAAAAGCAATCTTGCAATAGCCTAATCTATGTTCCTCCCAACTATTTGGAAAACAGTATGAACACAGCATAGGAATTGTTGAATGAATGAATGAATGTTTTATTGGCCAAGTGTGATTAGACACACAAGGAATTTGCCTTGGTGCATATGCTCTCAGTGTACATAAAAAGTAAAGATACATTCATCAAAAATCATAAGATTAAGAGTGCAGTGCCAACACTTCCAACTGCAGTGATCCAATTAGCAACTGTGGGAAGAAAGGTCACAGGGCAAAACTCATTTAAGAAATGTCTCACTTAGCAACATAAATTTTGGGCACAATTGTGGTTACAAGTCAGACTATGTGTATATCTAGCTTCTACCCACCTGACTTTTGTTCAGGTATTAACAATACTGGTGAAAGCTAACAGGCTGTAACGCAAAGCACCATCTTGCATCGTTTCCCAGAAAACCTTTGGGACCCATAGATGGTGTACATACAATTGTTAGAAAACAAAAAAGACAAATTACAGAAATGATGGATTACAATGATAAAGAAGAGCAGAGTGGACTTCATAGATCATAGGGTTGTTATAGTGATTTTTTTTTCTGAATTGACAAGATTATTCACAACAGCTGTTTCATGTGACTTTCAATCTTTCAAACGTGGCCTCTTGCTCCAAAGGTTTCCACCTGTGGTGTAGAGGATAATGAGGGTAATAGATCAATTCTCCGTGTGATCCTAACTCTTTTATTGTGGGAGCACTATAAACTATTCAGCCGACTGAGCTGCTTAAAATCAATATCTTGCACAAATTGGTGAAAATTTCCCCAGATCATATTCTATTTATGAAAAAAACTAGTTTCTGAATATTTCTGAAGAACTACACTATGTTTCTTCAGTGTACATGAAATAGGTCAATATACTGTATATATTGATAGACTTAAAGGAATCCATATAAATTTTAAAATAAAGTATTTTATGTAATTGGCCCAAGAAACATTTTTCAGAAGTTTCACTACATTCATGACACCAAAGTCAATCTTAAACCTCATTTAACTTTCTGGTAGTCTTGTTTTACATTTTAGCATTCAACAATAAAGATCACTGACTGAAACATTTTGATTTATAGCCTGAAAGAAAATATATTTCTGTCATACTTTATGAAAGCCACTTCAAAAACTACACTTTAGTTTAACTTAATATTCAACAAACTGGAATGAAAACAGAAGAATGAATTACCATAACATGGGCTTTTCTTCTTACTGACACTAATCTTGCATTGTTGTGTAATCTGACAGACATTTGACTCTGATGGGGAGCGACATATTTTCTCTTGAAATAAGGCGGCTAGGCAACACATAAGAAAATGAAAAGGCTAAGCTGGCCATGGTCTTATCCTTATCAATTCCACAGGGATATTAAAGAGAAGAGCACATCCTGACGTGCAGCTTCATTCTATGCAAAGATTCTTAGTTAGGTATAAAGACTCCTGAACTAGTTAGCCTAAATAAATGATCTATAAAAATCGTCACTGGCTATCAAATCACCGATTCCAAAAAATCAGAAAAACCTCCTTCAACTGAAAAAAAAATAAAATAAAATCCCTCCAGAACTAAGAATCGTAAAAAACGGACAGATTCTCTGAGGAAGACTCCCATTTTCCTTCCATCTGAAGCGACCCACCTATCGCCGCCCAATTTTTCACGGTAGTCCGGCTCTGCAGTAACCCACGCTGAAATATGAACGCTGCCATTTTGGCGGGTACCACATCTATGATCCAGATAGGAGGAGCGGTAAGAGGGAAGAAACGCCCTTGCCGCTGCGGTTGAGACCAGCTGCTTAAAAGGCACTAAGCCAGAGATGGGGAACTATGGCCCTTTTATGACATGTGGACTACAATTCCCAGAATTCCTGAGCCACCGCAGCTGTTTTCAGGCATTCTGGGAGTTGAAGTCCACATGTCGTAAAAGGTCCACAGCTTCCCCACCCCCCGCTAAGCGAAAGCATAGGTGCCCGGCATAGAGTGCTAAGGGAAAGAAAGGCACACTTCTTGGCGGTCCTTTAGCGCCTCTGTCCCTGCAGCGGTTCTTCGTATGTCTCGGCGGTAAGATGGCTGCGCTGGTGGTTGGAACCTTCGGTCGACTCCTGCGAAAGGCAGCCGAATGTCCCGCGGCTGGTGGGCTGGTTGCGGACAGAGTTGGCTGCTGGAACTGTTTACAAGGAGGTACACTGGATCTGGTGTTCAGAAAAGAAAAAGGGGGTTGGAAAGGCTAGGTCCCTTTTTAAAAAGCGATCGAATAAACGGCTGAAATCCAACTCCGGGATTTCTAATGTATAATCTTCAATAACAACAACCACTATTATTTTTTAAGGTGCCCAAAGTTGTTTTTTCAGGTGGATGACCATACAGATTCTTATCAGTCACGTTGCCCCCTTGGGAAGACATTGTGAAGTTGCCCTGTGCCGGCAGGCATGTTTTGTGATTGAAGCAAGTCAATCCGAGCCCCGAGGGATGCGAGCCTCCAAATTGTGGCTTCGAAAGTCAGGCACCCCGAGTTGGACGTGGAGCTGCTGAGACTTTGATCCCTGACTTTGGGAGAGACACTTAACCTTTGCAAGTAATTCAAGCAAGCAAAAAGCATTTATTAAAGTGGGAGGAGAGTGAAGTCTTTTTAGGGCCCAGAATAAAATTATAATACATACAATGGATATATGTGATACATCAGAAATCAAGGGATCAAAAAATAAAAGATATTAATTACATGTAAAACATTCATTCTAGGTAACATTTCACAAGTTTCCCAGTTGGGTTTGTAACTTTCTTAAAATTTGCAAGTGCTTTCAGAGTGTGCTCCGTTGTTTAGTGCTCACATACCAAAAGAAATAGCCTTAGCTAATTTAGCAACATTTTCCTCAAGTTAAAAAAGAGACCTAGATTTTCATGTTAAAATGCCAATGTTATTTTTAAAATGCTAATATTAAAATTCCACATAAGAGTAATAATACGTATTGATTAATCAGGAGCCATATCAATATACAACATGCAAAACAATAATAAGACTTTACATCTATATGTATAAAAGTAAAATACCACTCAGGCATCATCACAAAATCTCCAAAACAGTAAAGCCTACAAACTTGAAATTTGGCACATATGTTCCTCTTGGCTTCTAGGTGCTCACTAAGAAAGGATTTTTTGAAATGACCATCAGACCATTAGTATTTCATATATTATTATTAACATGCTATGATGCTAGGAAGTTCTACTCCCCTTCCCCACCTGAAAAGAAATCTGTTCCAAATGCAAAACACAAGCAGAGGAGAGGAGTTTCAGTTTTAGTTTCACAGCAGCAACCAGCTTTAGTACAGAACAGTCAAGCTAAGCCATGCCCAGGCTCCTTGCTCACACAGCAAATACAATTTCAGTTTCCAAAAAGCCCTCAATTCTCTCACACACTGACAGGATGCTAACCCATGGATGCTGGTAGGCAGAGGCACAATTTTCCCCCATATTTGCGTCCCCAAAAACCAAGCCTGATCACATAGTTTCGTAGCGAAGTATGGGTATAGGGCTACTAATGAAATAGAGTAAAAAATAGAACTAACCACTACAACTTACCCAGTTAGATCCACATATGCAGTTCTAAATTATACAACTTCATTCAACTGAAAGGCCATATTTTATATAATATAGGCTTTAAACACACATGAAATATGTGCATTGTGATTAATTCTAATTTTTTTTTAGGAAATTATAATTATGTGCAGGTGACAGTTACAATAAAAGTTAGCATGCTTAAAATATTAAAGAATTTAACTTCTGTTGATACTTAGTTGGTGCTAAGCCAAAAAAATACAGTTGCCACTTTCATTTATTCAGTTTACAACAATTCTTTTGGTGGTGGTGGGGGAAACCCCTCGATAATTGCAATGATCAGGTAAATCAGCAAGAAAAGTCTAGATTTGGCTAGATCAGCAGCCCCTAACATTTTTGGGCGCACGGACCAGCAGCAGCAAGGAGCAGTGGTGGCAAGAGGAGGGGATGGTTGTGCACATCCTAATCCCGTGCATGTGCAAATAAAGCTTTACACACTCTCCCACTGCTTGCACAGCCCAGTTCCTAATGGGCCACAGACTGGTACTGGGCTGCAGACTGGGTGGTTGGAGACCCCTGTACTAGATCATCCTTTTGGACAAATGGACACATCTTGAATTTAAGAGGGATGTTGCTGGACCCCTCTTGCCTGATATCTGTCTATGCCAGCTATTAACAGCAAAGTCCATCAGGAGATAGCAATTCTGCAAAAAAAGATTTGTGTCAATTTCATTCCAGACTCCATTGCACCCCAGAAGCTACCATATGCATGGGAACAGTTGTAAAAATCTAGAGGCAGAATAATCCTGATCAATCCTGCCTGCTGTTTTGAAATAGAATCAAAAGTAGAATCAGCAGAATCAACCAAATGTGCATTCAGTTGATCATGAGCAAGAAAGAAAGCTGAGCAGTTGCTATACAGGGAACCAATCAAGCCGTCAAGCCACCTTTTCCCCTGTAGGACTTGTGAAGAGTATGCTGATCAGTTGAAACCCCTGAGGTCAGAAGAGGCAAACATTTCCACTATTGGGGATTTTATTATTACTGCCAATGAAAAGTTTGCCCTTTCTGTGAATTCATATGTACTGCAACGGAACCAGAAATAAAACAGTTGTTTTTTAAATTGTTGCATAAGAACACCAACGTCAGTACATAATTCTGGGTTAGTACAAATAGTGTGTTTATTTGGTTGATTTTTATCTGGCCTTTTGTTCAAGAGCTCAAGGTAGCATTCATGCTAGTCCCAATTTGGCACACAGTGTATTCTGGAAATATAGCTTAGGAGAGGGAGGATATTAATTATTTACTCATTATTATTTGGGACTAGAACTTTGACAATGTTCTCTGACCATTTTTTCCAACAACATCCAGAGAGAGCCAAATTAGGGAAGGCAACTCCACAAGTACAAAAAGAAGATGTTTTGTGTTTATATAATGTGTTGTCAAAAAGTCAAACAATACAAGAAACAATTTTAACAGTATTAGGCAAGTATGTACCATATGAATGGGAATCAATGAATAAGAATAAAGGAAGGAATGTGTAAACAGATTTCATAGATTATATTGATCCAGTTCAGATTTAAATTGGATCCATTATTGTGATGGGGTGGACAGTATTAATGCCCAGGAGTAAAAAGAACCAATGGGTTCTTTTTAGTGAAGACTATAATTAGCAGGCCAATACTGAAAAGTGGATAAGACCAAGTCACACATGGATAAGACCATAATGTTTTATTTTTTACATTTATCTTTTCTACCTTTCTATATTTTGTCTCTGTTTTTAAAACTACAATAAGCTTATTGAAGTGATTGTCCCATCCCTAATGTATATTTCATTCTTTAAAATGGCAGGAAAGTATGGTGATGATTTTCAGCAGTTATTAGACAGGCTGTGACTTGTTGGGTCATCCTTTCAGAGATATTTCTTTACCTAAACAGAGAAACAGAATGACCCTGGGTGGACAAAAAGCAGGGGGAACGGGAATGATTTCTGACTTTCTGCTGGCTTCCCCATTGAGATCCTTGTGGGAAGCTGGTAGAGAGCATCAGAAATCAGAATGATGAGTTTGTATGATTGAGACTTGACACTCATTGTTTTTGAAGAAATGAACTTATTCACATTTATTTTGCAAAATCTTTTACTGTTACAGTAGAAGTGATCATAGTGGAAACTTATTTAAGTATTACAATAAAATGCTTATAATCATGACATATCAGATTATTATTAATTGCATAAAGGAAAAAGTCTCTGAGATCTTGTGTCATTTTTCTAGTTGGAAATAACAGTTATTTGTTTAAGGTTAAAACTAATTATTTTTAGAATAAATAAACTACTGTATTTTTTTGTTCCAATTTCAGCAAAACGTTATTTATTAACAGAAGATGTTCTGCAGTTACGTAAATTTCAAGAAAAGAAATTGGAAAATGAATATAAAATATATGGACAAAAAGGTATTTACTCCAAATAATCATTTGCAAATTAAAATTAAGCAGCATAATTTTAATCTGTGATGTACAAGCTATGATTTTGCTTATCTATACACCATGATAGCTAAGGAACTCCTGTCTCTTTAAACATCTACCACCCAAATAATATGCAATGCAATGTTATACAGATAATCCTCAACCTACAACAGTTCATTAAGTGATCAATAAAAGATATAACAACATTGAAAAAAATGACTTACGAACCATTTTCACACTTACAATCATTGTGGCGCCCTCATGTTCATGTGATGAAAATTCAGATGCTTTTCAAGTGACTCGTATTTATGACTGTTGTAGCATCTCTGGGTCATGTGATCCCTTTTGCAACCTTTGGGAAAGCAAAGTCAATGGAGAAGACAGATTCATTTAAAAACCATGTTACTAACCACATGACTCACTTAACAGTGGCAAGAAAAGTCATAAAAAGAGACAAAACTCACTTAACAAATGTCTCCCTTAGCAACATAAATTTTGGACTCAATTATGGTCATAGGTCAACACTACCTGTTATTTTTTTGCTAAGAATAAATGTATTTATTTATTAATACATTTATATACTGCCCATCTCTGTGTTCAGATATCAGTAAACTTTGGGAGTTTTTATTAGGTAAGTGTCAGAGATATGCACTAGATATGCACTATTCAAAAGTGATCCATAAAATATGCTTCAAATACCTCTCTTAAATATTAAAGCAGATTTGTCTTCCATAAAAAGCTTGAAAAAACAGTGAGGCTATTTCAGTGAATGGGATTCTTAAAGCATCTGTTTCTCTTTTTGGGTTATATAGAAACCTGAAAAAAAGAAATAAATGTTTTAATGAGTAGCAGAAAAGTATTATATTTACCCTAGGTTCAAAGCACTTTTTTATATTATTTTTGAAGCATGATAGCTCTTGTAGGTATCAGATCTTGTACTATCAAGTGGATAAGTCCCAACTGCAATTAAACCACAGAAGAAATATCATGGTTCTTTTGAAACTACAGCCAGACTCAATTCTGACACAAAAGTTTGTTAATTGATAACCAGGAGCCACCTTGTAATAGGTATTGTCCTTAATGGGACTTTTTAGATATGGGTACACAGGTGCTATTCTATATAGACCATTAGCTTTAGGAACTGTCAAAGTCCTGATGCTCGCAAATACAGTACAATACATTTGGAGAAATCTTTTGATATGGTAGTTACTACTAAAATATTTTAATGTCAGTTATTTCCAGAAAGATTTCAGATCAAAGTCTGAACTGGGATACTTTCATTTAATGCCTTCATTTTATTTACAAACAATTCCATATGTTGAAATCAAAGTCAAGAGACCATCTGAAAGAACTTCAACGCTTTTTTAGTTTTCATTTTAACTCAGTGTCTACTTTGACATCGCAACTCCAGTCTGACCAGTAAATGATCATTTCTGGGATCCAGAGCATGTCTAAGAATTGTTTAACAATATATATTTATTTATTAAATTTTGATGCTGCCCATCTCACCTACAAGTTGACTCTAAGCAGATTATGGGTTTATAGAACAAGTAAAGAATAATTCAAACATTCAAACTAAAGTATTCCATTCACATAACAGAACGAAGCAAATTGCCGTATTAATTTATTATATGGTGTGAATTGAAATTCTGACAGAACAAGTTTTGCCTTTCAATGAATCAGGTGACTAGATTTCCCAGAGCACACATTAAATTTATAGAGTTATATATTTAAAGGCAGCTCTTTTTAAAGTTCTTGGGTTTATATTTAAAGACTGTCCTGTTTTGCAATAGTTAGAAGTTACAGTAGGGTTGAAAAGATATAATTGTCACAACATTTCCATTGACATGTGTCCAAGATTTCAGTGCTTTGCAACCAGCATGCATTTATTACCATCACAGCCTCCCACAGTTATATGATTGTTATTTGCGACCTTCACTGCTGGCTTCCAACAAACAAAATCAACAAGGAAACCAGCAGTAAAATTGCATATCATAGTCACTTGATGTTTTGCTTAACAACTTTATCATTTAGTGATGGGATTGCCTGTCTCAGATTGTTGCTAAATAAGGACTACCTGAATTCATTTATATCTCCAAGTGTTTCAGAAGTTGCAAAAATCTAGGTAAATCACGAAGTGGCAGAAGTAGAATCTCAAAGTCCTTGTTGACATCCAGAGGGTTCTGGTAGACCAGATTTGGTAGCCCTCATCATCATGATCAGGGAACAGAGGTGTAGTTTTCTGTTCTGTGACTCAGATGAGCCTGCTGTTGCTCTCGCAAACTTGAGCTTCTGGGTGTTAGTGCTCTTGTGGCTGCTGAACCGGGCCAAACTCTGGAAACCGGAATATTTTTCTGGTTTGGGGAATATGCAGGGGTGGGATTCTACCGGTTCGGACCAGTTCGGGTGAATCGGATTAAAGTTATAACTGGTTCACCGAACCAGTATTTCAACCAATCGGCTGGCTCTGTCCTTTCTGCCCCTCCCCTCCCAGGAGTCTCTACACAGCCCATTTTCGAGGAAGTGCAGGGTCCGTGCAGAGGCTCTGGGAGGGGGAAAACTGGGCCTTCTGGAAGTCCGGAAACAGGCCTGTTTCTAGCTTCCAGAGGGCCTCCAGAGCCTAGGGGAGGCATGTGGACCCTTAGGAAGGCGAAAAATGGCCTTCCAGGAAAAAACGGAAGTGGCAAAATGGACCTGTTTCCAGCTTCTGGTGGGCCTCTAAAGCCCAGGGGAGGCTGTTTTCACCCTCCCAGAGGCCCCTGGACCCTTGGGAGGGCAAAAACAGCCCCTCCGGGCTCTGAAGACCTACCAGAAGCCAGAAACAGGAAGTCTCAGTAGGCCATGCCCACCATGGCCACGTCTACCCAGCAACCGGTCAGCAAACCAGTTGCTGGGATTTTTGAATCCCAACCCTGGGAATGTGTCTGATATATAGGATACCTCCCGCCAAAGGTGACTGTTTCAGAAAAAGTAGAAAGTTAAAAAATCCTAGGTATAAACCAAAACAACATTCAGCTTCATTTTATTTTATCAATTCTTCAATATTCTATGTAAGCTAATTATAAATACAATTGAATACAATATAAACAATTAACTCTTTTTTTCAATTTCAGATGAATTTTTCAAAACTGTTGAAAAAAAGTTAGCAAATAATACCCTTATCCTCAAACCTGAATTAATAAATCTACTATATCTATGTCAATCCAAAAATGAAATGGAATTAGTCAAAAGAACCATATACAGGTAAGAGTCATTCAGTAATGTGAATATTCATTTGTATTATGTTTGGTCTGTTTCTGATTATGTTACAATAAGGAAGTTTTATCATGAGACTATTCTTAATTTTATGTTTGGTTTATTTTTGTCTTTTTCATTCTTTTGTCTTTTATTGTTCATTAGTAAAATAATGTTCACATTTCATTCTTTTGAAATAATGCAAACCACAACATAGTAAAAGGAAAAAATATATAGAATCTTTTATCAGCATACAAAATTCATTTGATAGAAAAGAGCTACTTTAGGGAGACTATTATATAAACTCTTCTCTTTTTGAATGGGGAGCGGTTGTCACTATTTTTTGTTGAATGGTATTGAGTGACATTGGTTTTCTGGAAACTCTAGGCAAGTAACTATACAATTTCCCAACACCTTGGATCCTGTCTTGTGGAAGATTGAGTATGAATATACTCTGTCCTGTCTGTCTGATCTTCAGGCTTAAATAATCATAACAAAAACTATCTTCTACTCAGGTATCACGAAGAGAACAGAAACAGGGCCCTTGGGGAGTTCAGATTTGGACCCATATTTATGAGGTTATGTTATGAACTAGACCTTGAAGCAGTTGCACTGGAACTCATCAAAGACCAGGTAAAATTCAGGACTATCTTTGTATTATTTTCAGTTTCTATCATTCCAATCATGAAATTCAACCCATAGGGCAATTTATTTTTCCTTGGCAACTGTATTAAAATCAGTGGAGCTTTTTAAGGCCCATCGGTTTAGTTTGGAACATTTGGGCTCCATTTAAATTCCTGAAATATCTGGAATCTTGAACCTCAAGTTATACAAATGAAGCTGACAAAAGTTTGGAGATTATCCTGTGCTACACTTGGAGTGAGGGATAGTGGAAAGACAGAGAAGAAAATGGATTCACCTTAAAATTGGAAGTTCATCCACCAGCTGATAGACACAAAAACAAGCATTTCAAGAAAATTAATCAATTCACTGTAACTTAAGGTTGAAAAATTCTTAAGAGTTTTCAAGATTCTTTACTTATCTCAGATTAGTATTAAAGATACCTTCCTGAAATCCTAGTTATTTCCTAATCCTTGGTCTTGCCAGTTACAAGGGATTCAATGCTTGGAAATAAGTCTTGTTTCACTGGGGATTATTCCCAAGGTTTGAGCACAGTCTCTAGTCCATGATTAAAATCCAAAGGAACATATTCCATGATCTGCATTTCCAAGAACTTTTTAAACAGTCTTCTAATAAATCATATTTTAACCAAATCACCATTGGATAATTTATTTTCAGAAGCACTGTAGTAATAAATCTATTTTGATAATTATGTATCTCTTATTTGGAGCTTGAGAGGATGATCCTGAAATTTAAAGCCCTGAATTTTTATCCAAGTGTTTGTCAAGCATTATGAATAGAGTTATTTCCATAGAAACGGTTATTTAGATGAAAACAGCCAATACAGCTATAATTTCTGTTATTTTCAGACTCTAAATGGCTTCTTTGGAGATTATACAACATTCAATATATTAATGGACATGTTATTTGAAAAGGGTCATTTTGAAGGTAAAGGAAAAATAATATTAATCACATAATATAATATAATATAATTGCCACTGAATAATTTGATCTAATAAATTTTGCATGATTACTTTTGAATGTTACAGAGTTATAACATATCTTAAAAATAATTATAACTTTCTTAAGTCTGTGTTCATTAGATGTTTGTTTTCATTCAGTGAATGTGATGATACTTGGTACATTTTTGGAGTTTTTTGAAGTTTTTTTAAAAATTACTTTTTTGGGTAGTGAGAGCTTGGAAAATTTCAAACTTTGACAGGATTGAATTTTTTTAAGACCACAACATTAATGTTGCCATGGCACATAACATTGAATGACTATTAGAAAGGAAGAGACATCGTAGACAATAAGATTTATCCAAGAAACTGTGCATAGTACTTCAGCTTTATGACATTTAAAACTGAAATTACCACAGTACTTCACAGACCTCCAGAATAGAATTAAAATTCTTTTTTTAAAAGAATCCCAAATCTCAAGACAAGTTGCCGTGAGGTTTTGGAAGTTGTCTTTCACTTTTAATATTTTAAATTTTGGATTATACCTTTTAATTATTGAGGATTTTGTAATGACTCTGGTTCTCTAGAAATATTTTTAGCATTCAGTTTTGAAAGAGCCCTGACACAGAATAATACATCAAGTTTTTTGCTATCACATAGCGTATTGTTTTACTATTATAGATACACGGTTTCCACTGAACTATTGCGACCTTAGAATTTAGGTATAAATTATTTCCAATTGCATCCCCAACATGGTGAATATTGGCTACATTGTCCATAACCGTATTCCTTGGCACCTACCAGGTTCCTGCTCCACCCAGTGTAATTTTTAATACATTCTTTAATTGCATTGCAGTAACCTGTGGTATAATCTTGGCTTACAAGAATGCATTTGAATCCCAGAGGCATTCTTGGAAAGTAAAAGTGGTAAGCAGATATATCCCAATGATTCCTCTGGAAATGTTCTTGTCTATTCAAAGATGGGGAAAAGATAACTAGATGAAGAACTTCACAAGTTTGCTTCCTGCTAAATTGTTATTTTTGACTGCCCCACCCACCGTGACAAGCACTGCATAAATCAACTTCTTATCATGGCGAATTTTTGTGTGTGAGTGTGTATGACAGGCATTCATATGTCCCAAAAGAACCTTTTGCCTAAAGAGTTGAGAATACTTGAGTAAACATAAAAAATCAAGTACTGATAGAGGAGAAAATGTGTAGCTTGGGATTAAAATAAGGAGTCCTTGGTGCTCTCTGAGCTTGGTTGTTTTGTTGCAGATGTTTCATTACCAAAAATAGGTAATATCATCTGATAGTGTGATGTTATCTAGTTTTGGTAGTTAAACATCTACAATGAAACAACCGAGTTCAGAGAACACCAGGGAACCCTGAAAGAATCTAGTGGTATATAATTTATTCCCCCAAGTGTTTTTAATAAATAATTTATTTCATTTGCAAGTATTATAAATTAGAAGCTGGGATATGTGATTATCTACCAATACTGAAGTAATGCTTAAAATTATATTCCACAGATGCTCTGAATGTGCTATTAGAAATGGACAGAGAAAATGTCAGATTCAGCCAAGACACTTACTTGCTTGCATTTGCAATATGCTACAAACTGGTAATGATATATATTATTTAAATGGTGTTTAATATGATTTTGTGTTTACATTTCTCTTTAATTTAGATGTTTGTTTAGTCTTTGTTTTTCTTATGACTAAACCTATGGTAAAAAGAATATCATTGAATAGCTGCATTTTTTTTCTCTCTGTCTTGGTGATTTCCCTGGAGTTAAACAGATGGTGTTTTATAGCTATTGAAGTGGAAAATTACATGTTTTGCATATAGTCATAGATGAATCAAGAATATCTCTCTTTGGTTCCCATTTAAATTGCCACATGAGCTGTGAAGACCATAGAACAGCTACACATTGTGTACATACATCAATAATTGCATAAAACTATGATACACAAAAGCAGATATTTGCAGTAATACAAAATACTGCAGTAGTCTTTGTAGAGGATATACACCAAAACACATGTGAATCAGTCATTTGACCTATGTAAAAAAATTCAACAATGTCTTGTTAATAAATTAAGCTTGCTTTCCATAAAGAAAAGTACATACAGTGTTCTTTCTCCATCTGGCTCTCTTCCTCCTTCAAGAAACAATAGTTTGATAGCTTGGAAATAATATATCTATGTGAGGGTGTGGAGGAAGTTTGCTTCTTCTTTTACTTGTACCTGACACAGAGATTTGCTGAAGTTTGCTACCTATTGATTTCTAGAAATCCATTAGAGAAATATCAAATATTAGCTTACCCGAGGTGTTCACAAATTAGTTAAAACAGATTGAGCTCCACTTTTCATGGGAGTTTATAAATGTCCTGTTTTCAGTTTTGTTTTGCTTTTATAATTTGTGAATGGGTTTTTTGCACAAAATTTTAAGAGAATTTTGAGCAATTTTCATAACCCAAGCATTTAAAATTCACTAAAGTCCTGCCATCTCTCCATTATAGTCTGCATTGTAATCTATATATATATAAAAAAAATTATATGTATATGTATGTATATATGTATGTATGTATGTATGTATGTATGTATGTATATATATATTTGTTTTCTTAAGTTTTTTGGGTACTTACATGTATGCTGTTCAGCTTCCTTCAGGTATTATCACACGTCATTGTAGTTGTACTTTTAAAGTTGTAGCAACGTTTCAGCAGAATCTCATCTGCCATCATCAGGCTTCTGTATTGAGTACGTGAGATAATACCCGAAGGAAGTTGAATTGCATTCATGTAAGTACCCGCAAAAACTTAAAAAAAACATACATACATACATACATACATACATACATACATACATATATATAATGTAAATCTTAAAAAATCTTGCATCCTGCAGAACAGCCCAGAATCTTGGAAAATTGTTAATACATTACTTGAAGATAAGCGTCTCCATGGACATGAGCTTTCAAGAAGAACACAATATTTTATAGTAGCACTTGGTCTGAAACAGGTATAGCATTATTTATTTCTACTATCAGTGCAGTTTGATGTTCTGTATCCTTGGATGTATGTTTGTACTGTAACTTCAATGCCCACTGCCAGTAATTTGACAGTTCCATACTGTCTGGCTCAAGGATGACTTAGCCTTCTATCCTTCCAGGGTCAGTAAAATGAGGACCCAGATTGTTGGGGCAATATGCTGATTTTGTAAACCACTTAGAGAAGGCTGTGAAGCACTGTGAAGCGATATATAAGTTTAAGTACTATTGCTATGCTATTAAAAGGGATTAACAGTAAAACAAAAACGTAAGGAAACAAATTATAAGAATCCAATGGGCAAAATCTCTTCAACAAATAAAACATCCTACAGGAATTTCATCACATCCTACCTCCCACGTCTGCAGGACAGAAAGATTTTCAACAACCTTCTGAACATCATCAGCGTGAAGGGCATATGGGTTACACAAGGGGTGTTGCCCCAGACAGGCATTAACTAAAGAAGTTACACTTCCTAAGTCCCATAGATGACATAGTTTTATTGAGGAGACTCAAAGCGCATCTATTCTTTAGTATCACCAGATACATAGAAATAGTTGGAGATAGGCTGTCCCTTTAACTAGGCCCTTAATGCTATGAAAGGCTTTTTAGACAGTAACCAGCACCTTGAACTACACTCAGAAGCCAACTGGTG
This sequence comes from Laticauda colubrina, assembly GCA_015471245.1. Classification (NCBI taxonomy): domain Eukaryota; kingdom Metazoa; phylum Chordata; class Lepidosauria; order Squamata; family Elapidae; genus Laticauda; species Laticauda colubrina. Next base: position 35,142,711 of record BLBF01000010.1, on the reverse strand, counting down.
ACTAGTGTACTTTGTGGAATATTGCATTATGCCCATTCTGAAATAGCTGTAGCTTCCATATGGATTTCAAGGGCAGACCTACATGATTTAGAACAATGTGTATATGGTAGGCCTATTTATTACTGAGAGGTTGTGAGAGCCAATTGTTAGGATTTAAATAAAATGTTAGACAATATTTAAAAGTATTACTATTTTTGTTTCCTTCTACAGAATGATTTTTTGAAGGCCCAGTACTATTTTTCACAGTTGCAGCCCACTGAAAGTATAGTATATGACAATTTAAAGGTACATATTTTTCGGACTATAAGACACTCCACAGTATAAGATGCACCTAGCTTTTGGGGAGGAAAACAAGAAAAGTGCCATCAGCTATTACCGCCTCTGGGTGCCCCATTTTCGGCCTTCACGGATAGGTGGTGGCGATATCTGCTGACTGAAACAGCTGATTGTAGGTATTGTGGGAGGCTATTCCAACCAACAATCAGCTGCTCATGCTAAATCAGGCTGTGCTGAAGCTGACCAGGCTGTTTGTTGTTTGCTGCAAGGAGGCAAATTGTTGGGAGGCGGAAGCTGAAGGGTGGGGGCCGATGGGTGGGCAGGGCTTCAGTATCATTCGCTGTATAAGACGCACAGACATTTCCACCCACTTTTGGGGGAGGAAGTGTGTCTTATGCACTGAAAAATATGTGTAATCTGATGATATATTTTAAGATAGAAGATATCCCTTGTCTTAAACAACATATGGCAATCTAGCCTGTTCTGTTCCAATGCTAATTAAAAACATTTCTGCCTTACACTGTTTTCTTTATGCCCTTAATTTTTCAAGCGTTTCGATTTGCTTTATGTCGGATCAACGCTGGAAAAACATAAGCAGTTATTCATTTGCTGTTCATCTACTGTATATTTAAATAATCAAAAGTTAAATTATTGAAATGTGCCGACATTTCTATGATCACATCAATGATATGATTCTAAGGAATCTTCTTAAAATCTTTTGTTAATAAAAATTTATATGGCAACAAATGTAGGAGTAAATAACTCACAAGATGTTGAAAGAACAGTGAAAAGTGGGCAAGCAAAGATAATCTCAGAGAAGATATGGCATTAAAAACAGAAGCAATTAGTATTCCATTTTTTTCTATGTAATCATGTATGACTCTCAATATCCCAATTTCTAGTGGTTTCAATGCCATAACCACTATATTAAAATATCTTTATTTAAAATTGAAGGTACAAAATTCTATATGGGAGTGATAGGAAGAGGGGCAAGTGGAGGAAGGGACGGCAGATATAGGACAATCAGTAATCTAATGCTTATTTAGGAACAAAACAATTTTTTCTTCAGATATTTTCCCCATTCCTCACTCACATTCAGATCAATTTTATTGGTTTGTTGTAATGAGTTGGACTTGAAGGCAATGATGATTTCCGTAGTCATAGCAAGAATGTTCCTAAGCAGCCCATTTTAGCACCATTATTTTGGGCTGCATCTCCTGGGAGGAGATTGTCAAAATAAAGAAGGTTGCTTTGAAGTTTCAATCCCAGCACGTCCTTTCCCTTAGTTGTGTCTGTTACTGTGAATAAAATGATTAAAGAAACAGAAAGGTTCTGTATCACAAGTTTTATTGTAATTTTTATAATGAGAGTTTGATACTGAAAAATGTACACTATACCTGGAATTTGCCACAATCAATGATCAGCAATAGCTATAGAATCCTTAAGGGTACCACATTCTCCATCTTTTACAAACAGTGCATTTGGTTAATGATCATCAGGGCTACTGGTAAAAAGACTCTTGACCTGCCTGCTTGGCAGGTTTTTCTTCTGACACAATCCAGAATTTATGAAAGCATTATTCTTTTGTTATGTTTGTATTGAAGATTCTTCTTTTGGCTGCCTTTGGAAATCTAAAGAATCTTTTGCAAACACTGGAAAAAGCTTCAAAAATCAATACATATTTTGTGAGAAAACCGAACTTCTGTAAGGATGTGGTAAGTGAAAATTATTTGATAGAAGCAGGCTTTTTTCACAGCTAGAAGTATAGCTCTCTCTTTTTCCCTTTCAGGAAGGAGGGGGGCTATCTTGATGCATACATAAGTGTACTCAACACTTTTTTAGCCTTTTTTTGCTGCATGCTGAGAGTACTATGAAATCTAATTTCTCTCTTGAGCTGTTTCTGTAGCAGCTGAAATGTCACCCCAAATGCAGCTCAAAGGAATAAATTGGAAAGCATTTTATACCAGGAATAAATGTACCCATGCTGTTGTGGATATCTCAGTTGTTTTTCTGACATCTCACTGAAATTTGCTAGATTGTACTACTTTATATGCTTTATATCAGCCACAAGCATTACTGTTCAATAGAACACACCCCTGTTCCTGATTTTTCAGATCAAGGTAAATTACACTGTATATAGTGAGAATCATTGATCACTGTTATTTATAAATAAATAAATCTGAAAAAATTTGCCAATAATTATCTTGAAATGACCATTCATTTAAACAGGCTCTTAACATATTGATAGAGCTTGCTGAATTTGGTTACCCGTAGGAATATTTTTTCATCTAATTAGTCCCTATTAACAAATATTTGGGGATACCTCTAACAATTCACAAATTTAAAACATCTCCAGCTTGTAGGTTTCAACTGCACAAGTTAAGCATTGATGCATAGAGCTGCAGATAAATGTAAGTTCTACAGATGTAGTGCACCTTCATAACAAATCGGCAAGAGGAATTGGATTAGGGTCTTGTTTCTATAAATTTGATCAAAATTTATCATGCTTTGGCATAGAAAAGAACAGTTCTTTATTGATCATGGTTTGCTGGTTTGTTGTAATCTTACAGATCATCGCTGTCAGGGAAAAACTAGAATTCGATCCAGACTTCATTATTCAGTTTGAAGAAATTGTCACCAAGTTAAAAGTCTCAGGACAGATAAATGAACTGACTCTGGATGACCTGTTGTGTGAGGTACCACATCCCAAAGGGTACAAAATGCAGCTGTTGAAAGAAACAAAACGGAGTCAACGAACTTTACAGCCTCTTCAGTCGTTTCTACTAAGTGATTGAATGCACTTTCTCCATCAAGAATTCTGTCCTAAAATCCACCTGCCTCTTTTACAAGATTTTCATTTAGTGTGGGTTTTTTTGGAGGAATACTGATACTCATAAATTATATGAATGGTTTTGCTGATATACTTCCAAGTAAATAATGTAAAGACAAAACATAACTTCATAGTAGGCATTCTGCAGAACCAGTTAAAACAATCTGCAGAGAAAATTAGGGTTTGCCAAGCTAATCAAGGCTTTTCTTGATTCCATATTACCATGTTTATTGGTTTCTATTAGAGAGAAAGTGATATGGAGAAGACAGAAATGACTTTTCCTTGTTCTGTTCTTTTGAGCAATTCACTAAAGAGAAGAACCTCAATTAGATAGTGTTGGGCAAGGGAGATGGAGGTTCAAGTCTACACTTAGCCTCAAAGTTCATTGGGGTTTTTTGGGCTATTAATATATCACATTCACCCTTGGTCACAAGCATGATTGGGCTAGTAACCAAATTGACTAGATTTATTCAATATGCCAAACTATAACCATAGAGGCTAGATTTATACAACTATTAAGTCAAAGTCAAATAAGGCACATTTGGATTGAGTTCACCAAATTGGTCTGCCAGAATGGAATTAGTTTGTGAATTATTGTTATATTTTTATCCTACGTTTATCTTTCTGCCTCAGTAGTGAACATGTCTAATACCCCATCTGTAATTTTCCCCTTGATAGCCACCTTATGAGGTGGATTGTACTGAGAGAGATTGCCTGGCCCACAGTCAACCAGCTAAGAGAGGCCTACAATTCAGTCTACTGGAGAGCAGTATCTTACCAGAATTTATCATAAATTGATATGGTTGTAAAGCAAATCATTGCATGACCGAACCCAATTTTAAAATCATTTTACCACAGTGATTGTTGTTAAATGAAAAATGTGGGTGTTAAGCCAATCTGATTTCACCAATTAACTTTGTTTGTCAGAAGCCAGCTGGGAAAGTCACAAATCATGATCACACGCACATAAGTTGCTGCAACCATAGTAAATGCAAGCTGGTTGCTATGTTCTCTAATTGTGATCATGTGACCATGGGGATGTTGTGGCATTCACAATGTTGAGGGTAGGATCTAGCTCACACTTAGTAATGCTGCCACAGCTTCAAACTATCATTAAATGAACAGTTATAAGTCAAATACTACCTGTATAGCAAACTGGCTCATGATATGGCATAATGCTGCAATACAGAGTTTATATTGTTAATTTATGGTTCATCATGTAGTGGGAGCACAGTCCATTGGACTCATTCAGATAGTCATAATTAGTTAATTTTGGTATGGGGTTTGTATGGTTTCAAGCAAACCTTTTGGAAATTTCTGATCCAAAGTTCTGTAAAAGATTTGGGAAGTCCTTATCAAGATCATGTGAAGTGTTAATATCACTTTATAATGCCTTGGTAAGGCCACCTACTGTATTGGAATACTGTATTCAGTTTTGGTTGCCACGATGTAAAGAAGATGTTGAGGCTCTAGAAGGACTGGAGAGAAGAGCAACAAAGATGATTAGGGGACTGGAGGCTAAAACATGAAGAACGGTTGCAGGATCTGGGTATGTCTAGTCTAATGAAAAGAAGGACTGGGGAGACATGATAGCAATATTCCAATATCAGGGGTTGCCACAAAGAAGAGGGAGTCAAGCTATTCTCCAAAGCACCTGAGGGCAGGACAAGAAGCAATGGATGGAAACCAATCAAGGAGAGAAGCAACTTAGAACTAAGGACATTTCCTGACAGTCAGAACAATTAATCAGTGGAACAATTTGCCTCCAGAAGTTGTGAATGCTCCAACACTGGAAGTTTTTAAAAATAAGTTGGATAACCATTTGTCTGAAGTGGTATAGGCAGGCAAGGTCCCTTCCAACTCTGTTATTCTATTCTAAAATATCTGTCCTCTCTGCTGTTACCTCCCTCCACCTGTTCCTTGAGCCTACCAATTTATAACAAATTCTTCCATAGTCCTGCCTGATTTCAATTTGTCTTGCTGACTTGGATTGAGAGTTCCTTATTTTTTTAGCATGTATACATTGTTACTTTCATCCAAGTGTGTTTACCAAAATTCAGAATTGCCTCAGTATTACTTGGGAAACATATTTCATGATATCTTAGTCAGGATTCATTTTCTAGGGAAATAGATATACTATACTGATAGAGTGATAGATATAAATGTGATGCCAAACATGGAAATATCCAGGAAGCTGAAATCCTAAAACACTCTTGAGGTGGAAATAAGTACTGTTGAACTAAGAGTAGTTGGGGTCAGCCTAAACTATATGTGTGTAATGTCTGTATCAGACATAAATCAACAAGATTTTATTAATTTGCTTTAGATAGATTTGTATATAGCAACAAAACACATTTCTATGTTCTCCTATCTTCAAATAATGTTTTAAAACTGACTTTAGAAAAAGAGATAATGTAGGAACTGAATTTTTGATTTTTCAATATCTTGTCAAAATACTGAAACAGACAGTAGAGGGTGCAGTATTCATTCTTTGTAAAACAATCCGTCTGATTTGAATGGTGAATGCAAATTATGTTGGAGGCAATTTTAAAAATGTATGACCTTTTGTGTTATAAAGTTAGTTAAATATAAAATTAGAAATACACTGAGTGTAATTCTCGCTGTGGAATGATTCTGAATTTCACATGGGAAACCACATTTTCAGGCAAAGAATAACTTTGGTATGCTATCTGATAGGTCTTTTGGACTTGCCACATTACCTGCAAACTGAGGAATAATGCATTCTCTCAGGAACTAGATTTAGTCTCAATTTCCCACTTTTAAGAGAGAATGAAGACCTTCCTTATCACCCAGGCTTAGTTTATTTTAACTGCAGTTTTACCTGATTCCCCAAAAGCAACTTACAATCCAGTTTTGAAATTATAGAAAATTGTTGCCTGCACAAAATTTGGGTGGGTTCACCCTTTCGGCCAGCCACAGAGAAGCTACAGCAGTGTCCCCCTCAATCTCCCTCATTCCATATTGCTGGGTCCCTATATGCCTTGGGCCTGCTTTCCTACTCCACTAGTTCTCTGCAGCCTTTGGGCCTGCTTCCAAGCCCACACAGTTGCATACCCTCCTCTCCACCCTCCATCACTGATCATTCACTTACCTTCTGTACTGTACAGCCCCAGAGTTTACACTGAGAGCAAACCACTCCATTCCTCAGCTTGCTTAGGCTTCAAGGCTCTGTTTAGGGGGACGCTAATGAGCAGACACGCCTACTGCAACAACCCACGGGTTTATATATTTGTTTATAATACTAACCAAGTACTGGGAAGCTAAAACAATTATTTCTTAGCATTCTTTTAAAAAAACTGCATGGATGCTATCGTTAGGAATCAAGCTTGACCCAAGAACATTTTTTATTCATGTACAAATGGAAATGCTTTATTGGAAGGAGAAGAAAAGGGGGGATGGTAAACTGAAAAACTCCTTAAAATCTCCAAATACATCCCTGGCTTATCGAGGCACATCCACTTAAGGTTATGAACTACCTTCTTTATTCAAGACTGGCAAGTTGCTGTCAATCACTGGAGACGATACTGAAGTAGATAAATGATATGAAGTAGATTCCTAGATTATTCTACCATTGCATGTCAAATCTTCCCCAAATTGCAAGAGATAATGGATCAAATGCAGGTAGTCTTTGGCTTACAACTGTTTAGTGACCGGTAAAAGTTCCTACGGCCCTGAAAGAAGTGATGTATGACTTTTCATACATATGACCTTTGCATCATCCTCATGGTCACATGATCAAAATTCAGAAACTTGGCAACTCTCTCTCTCTCACACACACACACGCACACACGCACAAGTTGCAATATCCCAGGGTCATATGATCACCTTTTGCAAACTTCTGTCAAGCAAAGTCAATGGGGAAGCCAGATTCACTGTGTTACCAACTCAACAACTGCAGTGATTCACTTAATTGTGGCAAAAAAGGTCATAAAATGGGGCAAAACTCACTATAAATTGTCTCAGCAACAGAAATTTGGAGCTCAGTTGTGGTCATAGGTCAAGAACTACTCTAGTTGGAATTCTAAGAGCCGCCATCCAACATATTTGGATGGTTGGAAATGATGAATTAATGGAGTAGAGCACAAATACATAAATTTTGCAGAAATTTCATTTTGCAGTTCTAAAAATAATTGCATTTTGGGGAGGAAGAGAAATAAAGCAGCCCATTCTTTGGGAAGAATGCAATGTGTCAAGCTTTGATAGTTCTCATTTCAGAATGTCCAAAAAAGAGAGAACTGGAAGAGAAAAAAACTGATGCCTGTATAAAATTCTCTCTGCGGTTAAGCAGTTTCAGGGGAAATTTAAACCACAGAATCTGTTTTCTTGTACTTTTACTACCTTTTAGAGAGGAACCTGGATTAGCAATGAAGATAGATTATGGGTTTGAAGTCTCGGGTTTTTCTGAAGATTGAAAAAAGATTTGTTCTTTTAATGTCAAAAAAAAGGCGCAAGAATATTTTATAACCCCATTTCTTGACAACAATACAGATGAAGTTTAATATTCTTCCAAAATTGGGAGTAGGAGAGGTTGATTTCCTAGTCTAGCTTATAACCTTGGATGGGTTCCATCCAAATATTAACCTGCAGATCATCCAAGATTGGTTTGGTGCTGTTACTGCTTTGGCAAATAGGGACAAGCTTAGACATAAAAACCTAAGATGAACTGGTATTTTTGTTATAATTTTAATCTAATTTTTAAAAATTAATATTTTAAAAAAAATTAATTGTAATTTAATTACAATTGTAATTGTGATAAAATTAATTGATTATTAAATAGTAAATTATTATTTATTGTAATAAAACTTAATGACAACTAATTGTAATTAATTTAAATTTAATTTTTCTTAAAATGGGTTACATATTAATAACAGTAATGTATGATGAAGGTATGTGCATAATCGGTCTGAATTAACACACTGTAAAATAAAGGCTTCTTCATTGAAAATATGAGACCATAATCTACCACACTGGTTCTGTATAGGTTGGGAGACAGATGTTTTTTGACCTCCCAATGTAGTTGAGAGAGACTGGTCCAAAGGCATCCAACCATCTTCCATGACAAAGGAAGAACTAGAACCCATTCCTAATGCAACACCTGAACTATTATACCACACTGTCTCTCATAATTATTAGATAATAGATTATGTTTCCAAACAAAATAATTAAAAAAATGTAAAAGTCTCAAGCAAACAAATTATTATTCTAAACAAAACAAAAAAAAACATGAAAAAGAGAAAAAAGGAAAAGTAACATTTAAAATCCTATTAATTAAAATAGCAAATTATTCAAATATATTAATTATATTACTATTCTGCGCTTTGATAATTTTAAATTAATTCAAATCATTAAAATTTTATTTGAACCATATTGAGTCACACTGTTGAATCTTGTCTTCTTGAAAATGGGCTAAGAGGCAGTGGTGGGATTCAATTTTTTTTACCAGTTTTCTAGCAGTTCTGTAGGTGTGGCTTGGTGGGCATGGCAGGGAAAGGATACTGTAAAATCTCGAGTCAGAGGTGATATTTGCCGGTTCTCCAGACTACTCAAAATTTCCACTACGTTCTCCAGAATTGGTCAGAACCTGCTGAATGCCACCTCTGCTAAGAGGTGACAAATTTCACTAAACCTATTTTTAAAATCTTACAATACATAAATATCCTTCAAGAAACATCACCTTTTCTCAAGAGTTCAACCATGATATACTTAATGATTTTCATAAACTCAGAGAGTCCCAATTTTTCTCCAAGAACTGGCTTACTTTTAGCATTTATATCTGACCAATAAGGAATTAGCAATTGACATGTTCACGACAAATTTGTTACTTTTTCAATTTAGAAACCCTCTTTTTAAAAAGTGAGCCAACCTCAAATGAACACATACATCAATACCTAGATTTAACTCCTGTGTCCTAACTTACTAGTGCTTTTACCATCTTTAATGTTTTAAACAGAGTATTTGTAAATGTTAACTCATGACTTGTATGAAAAAATGCTACTGTAGTAATGGATAGAAAAGACTATGAAACAAAATTGACAGACCTACTCCAAGACTCCACATACAAACTTATAAACAGACCCAACCACATATCTGGAAAAATTAACCAAGAAGAAAATTCTAACCAGCCACATAAGCAAAGAAATCCAACAGACGATCATCCCAAGAGAAAAATCTTCCAGATGCCCCAAACTATACAGCCTCCCAAAAATACACAAAGAAGACATACCTCTCAGACCCATAGTCAGCTCCAAAGGAGCACCACTACAAAACCTAGCTAAACACTTAGCAAAACAACTACAGCCCCATGCTGAAACCGCAGCTTCATATGTACAAAACTCACCACTTCTTAGAAAAGATCAAAGATCTACATGTGGAACAAGAAGATCTGCTTGTACGTTTCGATGTGGTTTCACTATTCACTCAAGTCCCGATAAAAGAAACTCTTGAAATCATCAAAAATAAATACCAGCCAGCTAAACACCTCATAGAACTAGCAGAACACTGCTTAACCAACACATTTCATAAACAAAGGACAAAGATACAAGCAAATTGAAGGAGCCCCTATGGGATCACCACTGTCACCTGTCATTGCAAACCTGTTCATGGAAGAATTCGAATCCAGAGCCCTAGCTAATGCCACCCACAAACCCAAACTATGGTTAAGATATATCAATGACACATTTGTGATTTGGCCCCATGGAAAAGAAAACCTAAACAATTTCCTAACACACCTAAACAGCACACACCTCAAAATCAAGTTCACCATGGAAACGGAAAACAAACAACGATCATTCTTAGATGTACTAATCTACAAAAAAACAGATGGCACACTAGGACACACCATATACCAGAAGAAAACACACACCAAACGCTACCTCAACGCCCAATCCCACCACCACCCAGCAAAGATATACTCCGTGGCCAAAACACTAATCGCCAGAACCAAACACCCGGCAGACAAGACACACATAAAGACTGAACTATGCACCCTGACTAAAGTACTGACAGCTAACGGGTTCCACAAAAGCATAATCACCGGCTTCCACAAAAGCAAAATCAACAACACACTGAGACATCATAGAGACCTAGAGGATGAACAGGCCTATGGAACAGCTGTCCTGCCCTACATAAGAGGTACTACAGACAAAATCAGTGAGATACTACACAGGCATCACATCAAGACTACCTTCAAAAAAGACAAAAAATAGCAGCCATCCTCAGAAATCACAAAGATAAAATTGACCTGGAAAACCAAGGCACATATGAAGTCCCCTGTGCATCATGCCCGGCCACATACATTGGACAGACCAATAGAAGAATAAGTACCCGCCTGGATGAACACAAAAATTCAGTAAAAAAGCTGGAACACACTTCCTCACTAGTCCAACACATGAAAGCCACAGGTCATAGCATCAACTTTAGTGGTACCAAAACTCTAGCCACTATAGAAAACCCCAGCCACAGAATTATCAGAGAAGCCATAGAGATTGAAAAAAGACCTGAAAGCATGAATAGAAGAGATGATTCCACCAGACTGTCAATCATTTGGAAGCCTGTACTCTCAAACAGAAAGATCTGCACACCACAAGCCAGGCAAACGCCTGGGCACAAACAGACTCCCCCTGATACCTTCAGCTCAAACACACCCCAACCAGGCACCCAGATGAAACCTAGCTTCCTAATAAATGATAGCTGTCCATTTACTCGGAGCCAAGCTGCACTAAAAGCCTCTAATACAAGAACACAATGTTGCCAGCCATTCAAGACAAAAAAAGCCACAAAACAGACAGAAGAAATTAGAAACACCAATCAAGCAGAATACAGCAAACTCCAAGACCAATAAACACAGACCAAGACTCCCAACAATCAGGTTGAAGAAAAAACCATTCTGGCACAGCAGTAGGCTAGCCCCAAATTTAAAACTAAAACGGCTGTGAAAGTCTGACTTAGACGAACTCAACAGAAGCCTGATGATGGCAGATTAGATTCTGCCGAAACGTTGCTACAACTTTAAAAGCACAACTACAAATGACGTGGGATAATACCTGAAGGAAGCTGAATAGCATGTGTGTGTGTGTGTGTGTGTGTGTATGTATGTATGTATGTATGTATGTATAGTGTACACTTCTCTGATAATTCTGTGGCTGGGGTTTTCTATAGTGTACACTATAGAAAACCCCAGCCACAGAATTATCAGAGAAGTCACAGAGATTGAAAAAAGACCTGAAAGCATGAATAGAAGATTCCACTAGACTGTCAATCATTTGGAAGCCTGCACTCACAAACAAAAAAAATCTCCACACCACAAGCCAGGCAAACACCTGGGCACAAACAGATCCACTCTGATACCTCCAGCTCAAACACACCCCAACCAGGCACCCAGATGAAACCTAGCTTCCTAATGAATGATAGCCATCCATTTACTTGGAGCCAAGCTGTACTAAAAGTCTCCAATACAGGAACACAATGTTGCCAACCAATCAAGACACAAAAAAGCCACAAAACAGACAGAAGATAATAGAAACACCAATCAAGCAGAACACAGCAAACTCCAAGACCAATAAACACAGACCAAGACTCCCAACCAATCAGGATGAAGAAAAAAACCATTCTGGCACAGCGTAGGCTAGCCCCAAATTTAAAACTGAAACGGCTGTGAAAGTCTGACTCACAGACAAACTCAGTACAGAAGCCTGATGATGGCAGATGAGATTCTGCCGAAACGTTGCTTCAACTTTAAAAGCACTACAATGACGTGGGATAATACCCGAACGAAGCTGAACCGTGAAAACCTTAACGCCCAATCCCACCACCACCCAGCACAGATAAATTCCGTAGCGAAAACACTAATTACCAGAACCAAACGCCTGGCAGATAAGACACATATAAAGACTGAACTATGCACCCTGACTGAAGTATTGACAGCCAATGGCCACAAAAACAAAATCACCAACTTGATCCACAAAAACACACCAAGACATAACAGAGACCTAGAAGATCAACAGATC
>BLBF01000010.1:35114005-35130179 GCA_015471245.1 Laticauda colubrina | reverse complement strand
GTGTGTGTGTGTGTGTGTGTGTGTGTAAACACAGCAAATAAATAGATATTCTTTGAAAACAAAGTTACTTTAATTCCTTAGTAATGGATATGAGGGAAATTGGAAGTTCTGATTTTGGAACAGTACCAAGAGTGGAGCTTGAAGGGAAATGGACAGGGAAGAAAACTTAAAAAATGAAACCAACAGGAGTGAAAGTGTCTTGAGTTCAGGAATAGAAAATGTGAGTATTGTTTGAAAAAGTGTCAAGTAGACTGTTTTCCCAAGAGAATGAACAGAAAGTGGATGTAAGGGGAAAAAAAGGATGCGAAACCTGCCTAAAGCCTTATGGAAAAAAATTCTATTATGCCAATGGGAAGTATGAAAAATGATGTTTGGTGAAATGTTGAAGTGAAAACGATTGTGTGAATAAAAGAACATGCATTTAAGAAAGTACTACAAAAACGGGAATGAAAAAATGGTATATAATGTTCGTAGAGAAAAAATTATATTTTCTTATGTATAATTTTATTAAAACTTTTAAAATCAAAGGTAAAAATTAATACAAATTAATGCAGGGTAAAAAAAATCAGGGAGCTAAAAGTGCAAAAAAGAAAAATAATAGAAAATTATAAAATAACAAAGGAAGGTAGAAAAAGATGGCTTCTCATCTTTACAATAGTTATAAGCACTATTTCAAATGTATCTTTCTCTAAAGTTACATCATGACATTGTATAATCTATCTTATTTAATTATCAGAACCATATATCATGTTTTTTTTCTTTTAGACAAAAAGTCCACAATTGGTTTCCAGTCATGAGAAAAAGATATTTTAAGTAATATAGTCAAAGAGGACAAGGAACCATGAAAATTAAAACCGGGGGGGCGGAGGGAAATCTGCAGAACAGTTTTGATAGAAAGAGAAATTGTTTTAGAAGTGAGCAAAAAAAATTAAACAAGGCCTCCAGGAGAGTAATAGGTTTAAAAATAAAACTGATAAAATGATTGAGGATGAAACTGAAGTGAGGAAATGTTGGGGTATTTTAGAGAAGTGTATTAAGAATTATATGTGTAGAGTAGAAATAAATGAGGAAAGGAAAGTTATAAATGTAGGATGAAGGTGTGGATTTTGGAACTGAACAAATGTTAAAATATTAATCTGGTTTGTTTACAGATGTGTGACCTACTTAATAAGTATGAGCAGACTCCCCAGGCTGTGTGGGGATTAGAAGAGCACCATTATTGTTTCTCTACCCTTTAAAAACTATTTTGCATGAACCCTGTTTTCCTAACATGTTTGGCTTGGTCATTTGGAAGTAGAGGCAAGAGACAAGGGTTGTAGAAGCACCAAAAAGAAATCAGTTAAACCAGTCAAGTATCTTACCACATTTAGTCTGGAACCCCCAAACAAGCAGCCCATGGACACTCCTCAAGACATTTATAGTGGCCTTAAAAGAACTTTCTGGGTTGTAGGACACTGCCTAGTAATGTTAGGATTTTCACTGCAACATAGATGCACAGACTGGGCCACAATACTAGCCCAACCTAATGTGTCTCCTGGCAAATGATAACCCTGGTTGGCTGAGCTGGGCAATTGTGTCAAGTAATCCTGCTCTGTAGAAAGGCCAATTCATTCTCATGCTTCATGTCAGATCCAGCATCAAGATTGTGACAAACAGACTGAGCAGGAACAGGAACAAGGGAGAATAGACTACAAGGGCAAAGGAGAATAGACTACAAAGGTGGAAGTGTTCTAGGAAGAAGAGAAGGAAGAGGCATCACATCATTAGCACCTGGATGACACGGGACAATGATGGAAAGCAAGTATGGCATGGAAAGGAGAAGAAGGGGAAGCACCTAAGAAGAGATCCAAAGAAAGTAGAGTATGCTATTGAACTGGATCCCCATGTAGCAGTCATAATAATTTTGAATTTGAAATTCCTGAATTCACCCAAAATACTCTCAATCATACACTAAGTAAATCAACCCTGTTCAGTTAATCATTTATGGGAATGTTTGAACCCTGTGAATCAATCCAATGTTTATAGCAACATTTTTTAAAAAGAGAGAAAAGTATTGCTCTCTCACAGAGCATGCCTTTCCACGAAAGCAAACAAGCAAACATACAAACAAAAAAAATCTCTAAAATAAAAAAGTTTAGACAGGGCTTCCCAACCTAACAGGTGTTAACTGCAGTAGCCAAGCTCCTACTCCTCCTGCCTCTCTGAATGATGGAAAGTGACCAATGATATCCTGACAGTAACATATTTTAATGCAAGGGATAATCTTCAGTTTCTGAAAAAGTAGATGAGATCTCAGTAGGTCCCAAACCAATGACTTTTGACTCAGTTATTATAAATCTATGTTATGGGAATATTTGATATGGTGGATGGCTGGCTTGTGCATTTTGCAGAAACAAGACTGGTCTGAGCATGCTCAATGTACTTCGTGCATGGAGTGAGAACAGGTCCCCGTTTGCTGTATTTATCAGGAGATGTTTTTGGCATTTTTATTTCTGGGTGCCCTGTACCATTTTTTTTAAGGCCAGCAAAAGTTCATTTGTAAAATTTTAGGAGACCTGCAAATATCAGGATCACAATTTGGTCTACAGTTTGAATTGCGGGCCTGCATGTCAGTATGCCATTGAGTTTAATAGTGTAACAGCATAAATCACTATTATTTCAATCGTATAGTTATGCATATATTGACCTATGCACACAGGTCACAATGAATACCTTTATTTGTAACCAGTTTGGAACTTTGTACCAAGAGACAATAATCACAGGCTCACCATTACTGGAGAGGCCACAATTTGTTTCAGTCATTTCCTCTTTTTTATCTAAGCATTCCAGCGTTTTCCCCAGGAAATTCTTTCCTATTCATTTTGAGTGTCTTTCAGGGAAGCCAACAACATGAAAGTTCTGAAAAATGTTGTCTTATTTTGACATCATAATCAGATGTTTCCCCTTTCTTTCAGTCTTTAGAGAAATAGTCCAACAGCCTTCAGAGTTGAGAGAGAGAGAGAGAGAGAGAGAGAGAGAGAGAGAGAGAGAGAGAGAGAGAGAGAGAGAGAGAGAGAGAGAGAGAAAGTGAGAATAAAAGGACCAGTGATACAACATGCTTAACTGGGTCTTGGATGTGAGATAAATGTGTCATTTGAACTCCAAAATGGAGCTAAGTGACAGTGTCCACAAAACCCGCCAAGGCTTTTAGATTTTATTAGAAACAGACCCTGCATTGTTTGGAGTTAAGCTAACTTCACCCACTGAACTAACTCTGAGTGTTATTTGAAATTCCTGACCTCAGGCTGATACCTCTCACTCACCATCTACTATATAACAGAGGCAGACTGTGTAATCTTTTTCTCTGCAATTGTTTCAGGTTTTGTTCCTGATGCTGAGGCTCTCCAAAGTAGCACTAACCTATTGGTGCAAAGATGAAGAAGCAAGAGAAATCTTGAAACAATGAGTTTCTGGGATGTAGACATGCAACATAGCTTAAATTTAAATACTTTAATAATTTCAAATGGAAATTTATTTGGCTACATGGGATGCACGAGAGCTTATTCTTAGGCCTAATTTAATATATTGCCATTTGCTTTTTCTGGAAGTTTACTTCAATAAGGTTCCCCTGGAGGAAGAGCTACTATAATTAAATATTATTGGGGTAAGCAAGGAAAGCTTATTTCATTCATTTATCAAGGTTGATCATATATGTATGTATGCATGTATGGTATTTAGGTTTCTTTGGGTATTTTCCTACTTCTTAATATTTGTGCTTTCATTATAGCGACATTTCAGCAGAATCTCATCTGCTATCCTCAGGTTTGTGTATTGGGTTTTTTTAATCTTGTGTGTCAGGCTTGGCAGCCGCTTTTTGGTTAAACAAAAAACGGCTGCCAAGCCTGACACACAAGATTAAAAAGCACCCCAATACACAAGCCCGAGGATGGCAGATGAGATTCTGTTGAAATGTCGCTATAATAAAAGCACAAATATTAAGACGTAGGAAAATACCCGAAGAAACCTAAATACCATACATATAAATACCCATGAAAACATAAGAATACATATATATATATATATATATATATATATATATATATATATATATATACACACACACACCCCTCTCAGAGTGAGCAATGTTATGCAAACTGTAGAAAAAAAAGTAAGAAATGGGAAGTCAATAAAAGGTTTGAGAAAATAAAGAAAGAAAATATAGTTCACACCAACTTGACACCAACATTATCCATTTACAATGAGACATAGGTTTTATAATATAGGATACTCCAATTTTCCAAATATCATGCATGTTATTCAAATTTATCGATGTAAAATGTTCTAATTGTCAATTATGTGTGATTGTTGATTTGGGCTTATGAATGCTTTTTTCAGTACTTTCAAAACATCTGATCCAAACAAGGAATATAGTAATATACTTTAACTATATGTATAACCATTCATTTATTTATATTTTATTTGCACTCGTTCAGAAATTGTAAAGATGGCATTTATAACTAACTGATTAACAGTGATAATCCAATATTTTACTCATTCCACTGACAACTCACACCCCTTCTCGTATCCAATTTTAAATAAGAGCTCTTCTACAGCATCAATTTCTCATGAAAACTATAGACACATTTTAATTTCTTAGCAATAAGGCTTCAACATGTATAACTCTCAAGTGCAATAAATTTAGTTGTACCTTCATATAATGTTAAAGTATTTGCTGGATTTCAAAGATGCCAAGTAATAACTCCCTGGGCTCGTAACAGTATGTTTTCAATATTATTTTAATTCCAAAACATTACTGATAGCAATATCTCACATTCAGTTGCTGAGGCCCAAATATCCAGAATAGTCCGTGGTATCTTCTTAAATATACCAATGTTTCCAGCACCATACTAAATATTAAGAGATAAGGAACATCCTTGCCAAGTTTTAACATGAAATATTCCCTTTTCATTCAAAAAATAAAATGTGATGGAAATTCAGTTTGTTTATAATCTATGTTGTGGTATGCCAAATACTTTTTCAATATCCAAAGAAGCCAATGCTTCTATTTCATTATTATAATACAATGCTAAATGATTTAATATTGTTGGAGATTTGATGTTCTTTCATAGATCAAAATTGTGCAAGATTAATTGTTGAAAGTAATGCTTTTAGTAGTCAAAGTGGCTGTCATATCTTAATATCTACATCTAATAAGGGCAATTTGGATAATAGCTCACAATGGGATACAGATAATCCCATTTTCAAAAGATCTCTTATATGTTGCTACAAGGGAGCAGTCAGATTCCCTTACAGTTTTTATTTCACTCACTGGGGATCCTGTCTGTTCCCCTTCACAGCCTTTCTGAATTTCTATTCTCCAATAATATAACATATCATTCGCAATTTTAAGAATGTAGCTAAATCCTGTAAATGAATATATTAGATCTTTGGAAGATTAATTCTGATTTTCAAAATTAAGTACAGATTTATCATTCAAAGTATGAATTCTTCATACAAACAGTCAAAGTTTTCATTTAAACTATTTTCTAACTTTTCTGACAATTGTATTTAAATTTAAATGATATCCCAAACTAAACCTCAAACTTGCTGATTCTCTGTCTGAAAGAAAAGAACAATTTCTTTTTTGTTTTATTTTGTTCTGGTGTTGTTTGTAATGATATCAACCTTCCATATGCCACAGTCATCCCAAATGGGCCCATAGATATTGGCATTCTACAACCACCAGGGCTCTGATTTAGCAAAGCTTTAGTATAATCCTTTTTAGTATGATGCAGAAATTGTAGACAAGGTTATCCTTTTGTTGCACTTGTTACACCACATGCACATATTGGAAACTTGTCAAGGGTGATGTCTCTGGAATTATTCCAACTGAGATAACCAACTGTGTTTGATTTACATTGGCTGAAATCTGATTTAAGATATTTTCAGGTAGTGCTCAACTTACAACTATTTGTTTAGCAATCATTCAAAATTACAATGGCATGAAAAAGTGACTTACAACCAGCAAACATCACAATTTAGCAACCAAGCTAAATAATACATATGAATATCACAATCTGGCAACAGCATCTTAACAGTAGCAGAAATAGACAAGCCTTTGGTGGATGGAGCAGAATTTTTGAGAACTCCTTTGTAAACTGTAATTATGCTTATCTGAGGATTTATATTATATTTTGCAGCTGCTTTAAACCTGCAAGCATATGTGTTCTGTTTTCAATAACTAAGTTTACCAAGTTTTTAGAAATCAAGAACTGAAGCATCCCGCTGAATGATTCATGGAAACCATATCATGATATTTGTTTGGATCTATAGGGGTCATTAGCAATGTCTTGCAATGCAATTACAATGCCTTGTTAGAAATTCTGTATATAGCATAGATATATGTGTATATATATGTGTGTGTGTTTATACATTTGTGTGCATGTACACCCACAGAGAGACACAGACACCCATGTGCTGCACTTATTTGCTGAAGCCAGCTATGCCTGGCCCATAACTTGTTACAAATTCTGTTTATATAGCCCTACAGTTAAGCAGAAAAGCACGTAGTTACTGTGCACTTTGTTTGTTCTTAGGGCTGTATAAATATAATTTCCAACATTTGTACAACCTACATCTTGGAGGAACAATCAAGTACAAGACAATGCTAGTCTAGATAGATAATCGCTTTAGGCCAGTTTTCTGAAGTTCTACTTTAAGGGATTAAGGCATTGTTTTATATTCATATCCATAGACATCACAGAGAAAGGAAAAGAAAGGGGGAGATACAAATGGAGCAGCCAAGTAAGTGCTCATTTTTTATCAAGTGTGGAAAAAAAGCATTTTTAACAATAAAGTAGCAGAAATTGTTTAACAAATGCCAGTAACAGTCTTAAATAAATATCCCAGTTTAGGAAAATCTGTTTCAGATTTTAGCAGGTATCTCTTGCTAAAACCACTGGCAGATACACAATTGAAAATAGTATTTTCGAAATATTCAGTCTTATGCAGCTGAGGGAAATAAGCAGTTTCATCTTCCTGACTCTCTTTTAGCTTTATAAACCCTAATATTAGTGAGTTGGGAAGATCATAAATGCTGTCTAGAATTTCCTGTCCTAATTTCTCAGAGTAATGTGATAAAAGATTAGAACCCACTTTCTACATTGGGTAGAAAGTAGCTTTCTACAATGGACATTTTCTTTTTCTAAAGTGGAGTTTCTTTTACTATATAATATTCATAGATACATGTGATTATTGCCTGGCTTAAAAAAAAAGAAGGAAGTTTGTACATCATAAAAATTGCTTCCTATTGCAGTGTGAATAACTCAACTGGTAGCAAATTGGCTGTTTGCCACTCAACATTTAAGTATTGAAGTGTGTCTATAACTAGAACTCTACAACTGTGGTTTGGTTATCACCTACCCAACTGTGGGATGAGGAGAACAGACCTGACGGAAATGTCACACAACACATTTGACTGTCTTTTATTATCTGACAGTTAATAGATCATTCCAGGTTCAAGGGTCTCAAGTCACCTTGTTTAGGTGCATCCCGTTCCATAACTAATAAGACAATCGTGTCCTGGAATTTAGTTTCTCCTCTGCCCTTAAACTGAAGGATGTTAAAACTTTCTTATAAAATTTTAGATCACAAAGCTAGAAATTACTGTGAGGGGAAGTTACACAAGGAAGCAGACAGGGTGTAGATAAGAGAAAGAAAGGAAGCCGCTTTCTGTTGCTCAGGATATTTCTCTGTCTTGTCCAGTTTTGTCCATCCCAGAGGTGAGCACCCTAAAACACTTCAGCTGTTAGATTCCAGTTCCATTAGCTCCATCCAGCAAAATAAATTTTGAGTCCCAATGGGGTTGTATTCTAATTGGAAGTGACCCAGACATTAGAACAGACTGCCTTTCTGCAATCATCTTTCAATCTGCCTATGTATTAAATGAAGACACCAAGAAATGCAGATGAACTCTGTCCAAATCGGATATTTTAATTCAGTGGTCCCTAACCACCAGGGACTGGTTCCATGGAGAGAGGTTTTTCCGCTGCCCGGAGGAAGTGTGATTTCATTTGCTACCTGCATCCCACAGATGGGACTTCACTTGTTTGTGTGACTCGGTTGCTGGGATGCCGCAGACCAATGCTGGTACACAGGTGGGGGGTTGGGGATGCTTACAGAAGACAATGTTGAAAAAGTATTGTACAATCTAAAACCATCTCTATCTATTGGACTGGATGGAATATGTGCCTACTTCTTAAAAAAGCTATCCACTGCCATAGCCGAACCTCTAAGCATAATCTTTGAAAAATCTTTCAGGACCAGCTCCTTGCCTAACCCATGGTCACAAGCCACAGTCATCCCCATCTTCAAAAAGGGAGAGCCCAGCTTAGTTGAAAATTACAGACCAATCTCTTTATGCTGCGTCACCTGTAAAGTAATGGAATCAATTATTAACCAATGCATTATCCTCCACTTAGAGACAAAAAACCTACTCTCCATTAAACAATTTGGTTTCAGAAAAAAACTATCCTGCAATCTGCAACTCTTACACTGCAAAAACATATGGACTACATAACTCAATCAGGGCAAAGCAATAGATGCAATCTACATAGACTTCTGTAAAGCCTTTGATTCAGTGGTACACGACAAGCTACTCCTAAAATTAAAATCTTATGGTATCTCTGGACACCTGCATGACTGGATAGAAGCATTCCTGTCAAACAGACAACAAATGGTCAAAATTGGGAGCATCCTGTCAAATTCTGTACCTGTCAACATTGGTGTCCCCCAAGGCAGTGTTCTGGTCCAACTCTCTTCATACTCTACATAAATGATCTCTGTGATCATATTAATAGCATTTGTGTTCTCTTTGCTGATGATGTAAAGCTATTCAACACCACAGACAATACTGCTACCTTTCAAAAAGACCTCGACTTTGTATCAGAATGGTTATATAAATGGCAACTTCAAATCTCAACAAAGAAATGCTCTTTCTTACATATTGGCAAAAAAAAATATCAGAAAATAAAACACAAGCTGAATAGTCAAGACCTTGTTGATGATCCAAACTCAGTCAAGGACTTTGGAGTACTCATCTCTAATGATCTAAGTGCTAGAGCCCACTGTAACTACATAGACAAAAAGACATTAAGAGTTGTTAACCTAATCTTACATAGCTTTTTCTCTGGTAATATCACACAACTAACTAGAGCACATAAAACATTTGCTAGACCAATACTCGAATACAGCTCATCAGTCTGGAACCCACATTATGTATCTGATAGTAACACAGCTGAGAAAGTCCAGAAATATTTCACAAGAAGAGTTCTCCACTCCTCTTGTTGCAAAATACCTTATGCCACCAGATTTGAAATTCTAGACCTAGAAAACCTAGAACTACGCCGCCTTCGGTCCAATCTAAGTATAGTATATAAAATCATGCTTTGTAATGTCCTACCTGCCAATGTTTACTTCAGCTTCAACCATAACAATACAAGAGCACACAATAGATACAAACTCAAGGTAAACTGCACCAAACTTAATTGCAGGAAATACGACTTCACCTACAGAGTGGTCAATGTCTAAAATACTCTACCTGATTCTCTGGTTTCTTCCACAAACCCCAAAAACTTTAACCTTAGACTGTCTACCATTTCACCCCTTTCCTAAGAGATCTGTAGGGGGCGTGCATGCCAACGTGCCTGCCATCCCTGTCCTATTGTTTTTTTTAATTTTTTTTATATGTATCCATTTCATGTATTCATAACTATGTTTATACTTATACCTGTTATCTTACAATTGCTTGACAAATAATAAATAAATAAACAAATAAACAAACTAATACATTCTCCCCATGCAGACTTGGGAAGAAAAGAATGGTAGTGACCATGATACAGGATGATTTCATTCTTTTTATAATCATTTTATCAGATGGTGAGTTTATGACCTTGCTTTCTCCCAAGGGCAGGATTAGTACTAGCCAAGCTTTTCAGGTGCTACAATAGACAAACCCAATTTCTCTGACCCAAATAGCTATTTCTCATTTTTATAAATAACTCAAGGCAGTAAAACATATCCAACACACCTTCCTCCTATTTTTCCCACACCAAAAATGCTGTGAGGTGAGTTGAACTGAGAGAAATGTCTGGTCCAAGGTCACCAAGCTGCTTTCATGGCTAAGATGGGATTTGAATTCATGGTCTCCAATTTTCTAGCTTGGGGCCTTAACCACTAGACCAAAACCAATACCATAGATGCCTGTCAATAGCAAAATAAGAATGCTTTTTTATAGAGAAAGGTTTTTCTTTTTCAGCTTAAAATGTATCTGG
Source organism: Laticauda colubrina (assembly GCA_015471245.1). Lineage (NCBI taxonomy): Eukaryota > Metazoa > Chordata > Lepidosauria > Squamata > Elapidae > Laticauda > Laticauda colubrina. The sequence continues at coordinate 35,119,869 of BLBF01000010.1, read as the reverse complement.
ATGATTATTATTGTATTAAGATATAACATCTCCACAGAGTTGGAAATGATCCAACAAAGATCTCTGACTGCATGCTCCAGTATACTAGAGATGCCAATTATTGAGTACAGGCCTCACATACATCATAGACTCAGTTTTACAAAATAGCACTATCTGTCATTAATTCAGCTACCTATGCTTGTATTTTACTGCTAAATAAAATAAAGCAAGTTAAGGGGGACAAATATATGTGCTAAAAGATTATTAGAGCTGAACCAGATCCAGTTCAAGGATTGTAAACTTGGGGAGCCCCATATATCTTTTCTATCCATTGGTTATGATACTTGTGGTGGTTATTGTTGTATCCATCCCTATCCAGAAGGTTACAAGCTCATGAACACTTGTCTCTTTCTTGACCCCTTTAACGTTTTGCCCACTTGTGGCTGTCCAATATGCTGTGAGTGACTGTAGCTCAGTGCTTTCCAATAAAAAATGTTTTCAAGGGCAGAGCATCTTTAGGTGAGGTTAAAATAAAAGTCAAGTTGGTGGCTGTAATAAAGGTTGATCATAAGTTTGCAACGGCCATGTTGATGTTTTTGACTCTCTCGTAACCATCTTCGTTTATCACTTAATATTAATAGTATTTATATTTTTGGTAAATATGAGCAATACAGTTCTCAGTCGATTAAATGAAAAAAATATTAAATATATAGTCTCTTCTTTTCTGACATTAGAGTGCTGGAACTCATGTCTGGTAGTAATTATTCCATCATTACCAGTGAAAAACAACACTCTAATTGCTCACTGAAAACAAAAATGCAAAATTAACTACTAGAATTTATACAATTTAACTTTTGTTTGGGAGTTTCAAAAATCTTTGGAACTGTTTGCCACATGCTGGCTTGCTTGAATCATCATTGTTTACTTCCAGCTAACCTTTTTCTTCTGTTGCTTAGATGTATCTAGCATGAATCATGTTCCATGATTCATAGAACACCCACAGATCCTTAGTGCAGGTATTCAGTATGCTGAAAATAAACAAAAGCCATTATCTATATTTGCTCTAACCCAGTTCAATTGCCACACTATATACAGCCATTCAGATATGCCTCCATAGAGTTTTATCACCAGGTTTTGCAGACTATGCAAAACTGTGATATATTGTGATACAAAGCCATCATTTCTGGGATGAAATATGATTAATTATTCTCACATCATATTGAGCAATATGCTCCTGTTTAAAAATCACAATGGTTAAGGTCACAGAACATATGAAGCCAAAATCAAAATAGCATACATTATGATTTAGAACAATGTGCAAACTCAAAATAGATATTTCTGCTTGGAGGGCATTAGTACAGCAAAAGTCATTTTTCTCTCCTGAAGCTCCAATGTTGTTTAAGATCAGTTACTGTTGTCAAATAATTTCTTCTTGCAGCACTTTCATTACAGATACATTCAAAGGTTTTTATTTGTGGTGGTGAAGAGCCACTTCTGAAAAATTGGGTACTTGAGGATTTTTCAGTTGAACAGTAGGTAATTAACTTTCAGATTAAAACCCCAGTGGTGGTACCAATCTGAGAAGTGTCCTATGGCTATGGATGGGATTCATATATAGTGCAAAAGCACAATGTTTGTAGTTATATCCTAGTATGTTGTGTAAATCTTAATTTATGCAACACAGTGTGGAGAAGCAAGTTATAACAGTGTATTATTTGAACCAATTCTGTATACATGTCTGCTTCTTCATCAAATGATTAGACTATAGGGAATTTTCAGAGATGCTCTATTATGCAAAAGGAACTCAGTCCAAAGGCCAACAAAGATGCTGAAACAAATATATTATAAAAAGGTCAAGCCTTTTGTACCTCTTTAAAATTTGTTGTTGCATCTAGTAAAGCGGAAACGCTAAGAGCCACATGAGAGTACGGTGGTCCCTCCCAGCTATCAAAGGCACAGAATTTCCTCCACATGCTGAACGAGTTTACAGTGTTTCCAAAGTACACAATCAAAACCTTTCTCCATTCACGTTGTTCCCTGAAATGAATACTTTACAAAACTACAATTACTAACCTTTGCCTTCCAAATTGTCCTATTGTTGTAAATTGTTTTCATGTGTGTTCCAATCATTATTTATATTAGTATCATTTTATTTTCACTGGTTTTTAAGCTCAATCTTCGTTGCTTTTAGGAAAACCAGGTCAATAAGGCATGTGCCAATACTTCGCTGAGATTACAAAACTGCTGCTTTACTGCTATAGTATAGAGCAGGGCTGTCAAACTCACGGCCCGCAGGCTGGATGCGTCATGCACTGGCCACGCTCATGCTCAATTTAGCTAAGGGGAAAAAAATCACGATATATCATGTGACGACACCATGACAATACAAGTTTGACACCCCTGGTATAGAAGATTATAACAGAATTTTGAAAACTGTGAGTTTCCTCCACTTTCTTTTATGCTAAACACAATCAAGGCAAGATTATTTTGATTTTTTTTCTGACAGCTTCCCCTATCTCCACATTTAATATATACCTTTACCAAAGATTACTCTACACCAAGCATTTCTCGTTTGCAAATTATTATTCTACCCAAATTTGACTATTATTTATTTCATCATATTTATATGACTGCCCATCTCACAAGCAAGTGAGATGCATACAAACATAACAATATATAGACAAGTATTAATATTACTAAAATGTGTGTGTGTGTGTATTGTGTGTTTTAGTTTTGTGCCTTTTATAATTTTATAGCACCTGTTTATTTTACTGGAGCTCCCTCAAAATTTCATCAGTCCTCTGTTAACATTTAACAAACAGTGTTATACAAATGTCTTAGCGTGGTAAATTAATCAGATCTGTGTATCTTTACAATGATCCCATCAAAAATATTCATAAACATGTGTCTGCATACACAGAGAGAGATTGATTAACTTTCCCAGAAGAATACTGGCGTCTGAACACAGTAATGATGTAGACAGAATGATCAGTTCTATTCATAGGTGGGTAAACGATTTTCTTAAATCATTCTAATGCTTGGAATATAAGAGCTATAGTGGAGAAGATGACTCATTCCTTCTTGCTTTTCCACCCCCACAGCAAAGGCTCGATTTGGGGTCTATTTGCAGAAAAAAACAATAGGAACATTTTTAGAAACAAAATAAACTTTTGTAGAAAGACTGAGAGAGAACTTTGGTGCAGACTTCCCTGTACAGATCTTAGATGGACAGTATAATTCTCGCTTGTAGAAGCATTGCTTCATGTCTCCACCTACCTCCAGTTTATTTGTTCATAAATGAACTAAAAGATTGTCATAATCTCCTACATCTCCAGTGCCAATTTCACTGATAAAAGATAAAAGCAAGTAAAAGATGCCTCTGAATTTGTTTACTTCTTGAAGAAAGCAATATGGGACATCATAACTGAACCTGTTGGTATATCTGAAAGATATCAGTGATAGTTCTGTATGTACTTGACAGAAATTACAGTTCAACATAGATATGTCTACTTTTTATTTTATTTAAATTAACAAAATATATTTTACATGCAACTCTGAAATGAATTATTAGATATCAAGAGTAAATTGGAACTTTGGCTGGATTCTATTTACAAGATCACATTAATTGTTACATAGATAAAATATAAATGGTTAATGTTACACCTTATTTGGCTTAGTAAACACAAGACAGTGAACAAATAGCAGAATTCCATTCAACATAACATAGGCCTAATATAAATATTATATTTCAAATTACACTTTCAAGATTTGCACCATCAGCCTCAAAATGGAACAGCACCATGAAGCAGTAAGATATGAGAGATGATATCCCTGGGCAAATATTTCAACGGAATAAAGGGATGCAGAAACAGGAATCACCTGGTTGCTGAGAAAAATTATATAGATATATAACTATCAAAATCTAATTAACTTATTTTATTCACTATGGTACCATCCTCCCTAAATACTCAACAGTGAAAATAAAATTGCAATCTTATGCTAGACAGCCAAAAAGATTTGAGATACAAAAATAGGAACTATCTTTCATATTATGCATTAACTGGGAACTCTCTTTTTGCCACTTTCTGAATATTTCTTGTCTTATGATTATGATCCACTTATGATGAGAGGCAATCAATATTTCTTTCCAAATTTTCACTTGCCTGCTATACTTCTGCATCTTGCAGAATTCTATACAGCTCCCCAGAATTCCTGTACCTCATGCAGGTAACCCTTGAATTGTAATCACAGTTGACCCAGAATTTTAGTTGTTAGTCATTGCAGTTCTAAGTTCAATCATCATGTGACAGGACTTGATTTACAACCATTTTTATGACAGTTGTAAAGCAAATCACTTCAGTCATTAAATCAATCCTGTGGTCATAAGTTCAAATTCAGCTTATCTAATGGGCATTTTTTTTGCTAGAAAATGGCAAAAAACAAACAAACCACAAAACAGTGTGACTGCGGGATGCTATAACCAGTTGCCAAGTGCCTGAAATAAGATCATGTGACTGCAGGGGTGATGTCATAGTCAAAATGTCAAAGATGGATCACAAATGACTTTTTCTGAGACCTTTGTAACTTTGAATGGTCATTAAGCAACTTTTCAGGAACTACTGGTACTGCTTGTTCTTAAACAAAGTAATTTATTTTTAGGGATACTTTTAAGATTTACTATAAAGAATGCTACAACTATAGATTTGTGAATATACTCCTGTTACAGAATACATGGGAAAACTACAATTACCAAGGATCAAAAGGAACATGACAAGAAAATTAGCGTAAGATGAGATCTCATGTCTTTTCAAGAGGTCAGTCTGTATAGAAAACTTGTGTAATTTAGCCAGGAGGATTGTTTTTGTTTCATGAATAAAATCGTAAGCAAACTTATCACACCTTAACTGCAGGTTAGTGAAGTTCCATATTACTTAATGGAGGAATTAAGCTGAGCTTCCAAGGTCATGTACAACCTCTGAGGTTTTTCTGCCAAATTGAAATGTTCATGTAATGCTTTATGGAAAATTATTATGTACATTGTGATAAACCACCATGATAAATTTATTTTGGTCTTTGTCTTCTGCTTGTTATTAGAGTGCATCTCCAAGCACAATGACCAAAGGTCAAATACCATCTCCACTTGTTCAAAAAGTAATCCACTCCTAATTGAACACTACATCTGAACATCCCCTTGGCCAGTATAGATCTGCACAATAAAGTTTTCAAACTTGTATGCAATGAAACAGAAGAAACATGCCTACTGTTTATTGTTGACCTTTTCACATACATGTTCTCATTTTAATATCAAAGTACTAGGATTCAGTAAGATGCAAATCATATTATTGCCATAAGCTAAACTAAGGCCATAGTCATATGCACATATACTTACATAATGGCTGCAAGGCATACCATTATTCTTATTTCTGTGCTTTGAAGCAAATGCCAAATTAGCCCTGATACTAAGTGTAGCTTTACAAATAAATACTATATAGATTTTTCAAAATGCAAACAGAATTGAGTGGGCAAGTTGATGATTTTTAGGTTCACAAGATAAACTGAGAAATGAATTTACTTTTCCTTGTCCTGTTGCCATTACCAGGGAAATCCTTTTTCTGAAGATATTTGAATGGAGAGGAAATGTATTTGCACCACATAATTTCTAGTTTGTCCTACCGTGTATATACTCGCATATAAGCCGACTCTAAAACTCAATTTTTTTTTAATCAAATTAGGGGGTCAGCTTATACGCAGATAAATCTGATCTCACATAAACGAACTGACATGACGCCACTTCTCAGATCACGCAATATCATCGATATTACCATTCAGTCATACACACAGCCATAAAAATTGAGACTGCACTAAATAAAGTTAATTCCGACAAA
>BLBF01000010.1:35090677-35104005 GCA_015471245.1 Laticauda colubrina | reverse complement strand
TTAAAATTAATATTGAAATTGAGTTGTAGTTTGTCAGAATTAACTTTATTTAGTGCAGTCTCAATTTTTATGGCTGTATGTATGACTGAATGGTAATATCGATGATATTGCGTGATCTGAGAAGTGGCATCATGTCAGTTTGTTTATGTGAGATCAGATTTATGCGCTTATAAGCTGACCCCCTAATTTGATTTTAAAAAAATTGAGTTTTAGAGTCGGCTTATATGCGAGTATATACGGTATTCACACACAATTGCTCTCCTTCTAAAACAACCTTCTTGGAAGTTGTTCCTTCAAGGTTGAATGGACTGTCACTTCCAACCTGCCCAGTTGCCATTCCCTGGTGTGATGGAAATGCAATGTATCTGAATGTGTCAGGTTAGGCTAACCATTCTTGGAGATGGTGTGTGTTTACAACTGGGAATCCTATTGTTTAAGGGAAAATGCATGGAATGCTACAGGAAAACGAAACAGAGGAAGAGGAAGTTCTGTATTTCCTCTTCAAGCATGTTTCTATTTCTTATTTAATCTTTGATTTGCTCATATTTCTTTCCAGCTAATATTTAATGGATTCTTTGTTCTCTCTTGCAAACAATTGGATTTACTGGGAAGGGAAAAAGGGAAGGAAGAAAAACTATTATTGTACTAAAGCAATTTAGCTCAGTGAGGAAAGTTGGCCACTGAAATGCATTTTGGCTTTTTCTGTTGGAATATTCTGAGAGTAGTTCATACAAAGGCTGTATACTTCATATGAATTGATTGCTTGTTAACTTTTGAGACATTTTAAAAAGAAAACATTATAATGGCTGGCATGACAGAGCAATTCTGTCATTTTAAAGTCTTGTTTTATTTCCTCCAAATATATGTTGACTGTTCTACTAGACAAATTTGTGGAATAGAATAGAACAGAGTCGAGTCGAGTCAAGTAGAGTAGAGTAGAACAGAACAGAATACTTTATTGGTCAAGTGTGATTGGACACACAAGGAATTTGTCTTGGAGTAAATACTCTTAGTGTACATAAAGAAAAGATACATTCTTCAAGAATCAAGAATCAAGTCTTGTTTTATTTCCTCTCAAATATATGTTGACTGTTCCACTAGACAAATTTGTGGAATAGAATAGAATAGAATACTTTATTGGCCAAGTGTGATTGGACACACAAGGAATTTGTCTTGGTGTAAATACTCTCAGTATACATAAAGAAAAGATACATTCATTAAGAATCAAGAACATAACGTACAACACTTAATGATAGTCATAGGGTACAATCAACAATCAAATCATACCAGGAAACAGTAAATATAAATCGTAAGGATACAAGTGACAAAGTTACAGTTCTACAATCACAAGTGGGAGGGGATGGGGGACAAGGAGTGATGAGATTAGCAGTAATAGTAATAGTTGTGCACACTTTGTAAATAGTTGAACAGTGTTGAGGGAATTATTTGTCTGGCAGAGTGATGGCTTTCGGGAAAAAACTGTTCTTGTGTGTAGTTGTTCTGGTGTGCAGATAAATTGATCAGCAGAGGTTTGTCAGTATAACAGTAGTGTTTAAATTATTTTTAAACAATTCAATAGTCAACTGTCAGACTGGTACATATTTTGCAAAATGAAGCAATGTACAACTAGATAATTTTAGGCATCCTAAATATCCTTGTAGACAACCCATTCTAATTAGTCCTATTGCTATGAAATGTTGTTTAAAATGGAGGAAAGGGGAAAAATGGTGTGCCGAGCAACATCAGTCATGGTATAACTTGATATATCTTTGTGAATATTGGCACCATCTTCTGCTACTTTCCTGATCATTTACCATTCTCTTAAAGGTCATTTGAGGCCCTTCTTAAGCCCATGTCACACTGAACCAACGGATGCAAAGAGGATGTAAAACGGACAAAAAACCATGCCATCTGTTGGTTAACGCGATGTATCCGTTCTGTACTCACTGCCTCCGTTTTGCTTCCTCTCTATCCATCCAGCATCCAGTTTATGGACGTTTCATCTGCTCCAAAAGTTTTGGGCTTCCTAAAACTTTTGCACGGAAAATGTATCCAGTTCGTCTGTTCTGCATCCGCTACGCATCCGCTACGCATCTGCTACGCATCCGCTATATCCGCTAGGCATCCGCTGCGCATCCGCTACGAATCCGCTACGCATCCTCTACGCATCTGCTATATCCGCTAGGCATCCGCTGCGCATCCGCGCAACTCGCATCCGCTCGGACGCAGGGAGGAAGCGGAACGGACGCAGAACGGATGCAGAACGGATGCCTAGCAGATGCAGCATGGAAACAAAGCATTTAAAACGGAAAAAACATTCGCAGAGGGGACCTATCTCGGATATTAAGGATGTCTAGAGGATGCCTAGAGGATGCCTAGCGGAAAACCTATACTGCCTATAAAAAGGGGGAGCAACTCGCCTGCATCGCACTCTCAGAACAGCAGCCCAGCGGTGCAGACCTCTGCAGCCTTCATCTTCCTCTTCCTCTTCCTCTTCCTCTTCCACAGCATCCAGTCACGTCCACCATGGATTGTAACAAAGTCCTTTCGGCAGCCACCATCGTTCTGCAACAGTGCAAAGCCATCTGCAGGCTCTGTGAACATTACTGCGAGAAGAAAAGGAGCCACCCAAAAAGAGTCTGGGTCCGAAGATGGTTCACCAGTAGAGCGGAGGACGGACTGTACAACAAGCTGATGGTGGAGCTCAGGAGCGAAGACACTCGGGCGTTCCAGAACTTCATGAGGATGCCTCCAGCCATGTTTGACGAAGTTGTGCAGCGCCTGACACCCACGTTGACCAAGGCAAACACCAGCTTCCGGCCCAGACTGGAACCTGGGCTCAAGGTGGTACTCACTCTGCGCCACCTGGCCTCAGGGACCTCCTACAGAAGCATGCAGAACGGCTGAAGGGTGCCATCCAACACCATCAGCATTGTGGTCAGAGAAGTGGTGCAGGCCATCATCGAAGAATACAAGGAGGAGCTTCTCCAGTTCCCCTCCACTGAAGAAGGATGGAAGAAAGTTGCAGAGCAGTGGTATCAGAGGTGGAACTTACCACACACCGTTGGAGCCATAGATGGCAAGCACGTGGCCTGTAAATCTCCAGCCAAGTCGGGGTCCACTTATTTCAACTCCAAGGGCTTCTTCAGCATCATCCTCTTTGCCATGGTTGATGCTGACTACAAGTTCATGTACATCGATGCTTCAGGCAATGGCTCATCTTCGGATGCCCAGGTATACAACGCCAGTCACCTCAAGGAGGAGCTGGAAGGCAACCTCATCGTGGGCTTCCCAGATCCAGAACCCCTGCCCAACGACACACAAGATGTGCCCTACTTCATCGTGGGGGATGACGACTTCTCCCTCACAACCTACCTCATGAAGCCCTACAGTTCCAGATACCTCACCTGTGAAGAGAGGATCTTCAACTACAGGCTGTCCAGGGCATGGCGGGTGGTGGAGAACGCCTTTGGCATCCTGGCCAACAGGTTCCAGGTACTTCTCACCACCATGCAGCATTGCCCAGAGACCGTCAGGAGAATCATGGAATCTTGCTGCATCCTGCACAATCTCATGCGCACCCGCTACCCAGTCTTGCAGAACAGGCTCGTGGACCTTCAACAAGGCAATGGGGACATGGAGCCTGGGGAATGGAGGCAAGGGCGAAACCTGATCGACACTGAGGATGTGCAATGCCCCAACAGAGCCTCAAATGAAGCGAAGAAGCAGCGCAACCTCCTGAGACAATGGTGCAACTCCCCAGCTGGAGCAGTGGAGTGGCAAGACAGGATGGTAGATGCTTAATGGATGCTTCCTTCAGCCTGTCTCATCACACAGATGAGATTGGGCCATGTATGTTTGGTTGGCCTACAATGAACAGGGCGTTTAATAAAGAGTTGTGTTTATGTTGACATGTGTGGATAATTATTACATTATTATTGATAATAAAGGGCCGTAGGTGTCGCACCTGGGAGGGTGGACCATACAGTCCCACTATGCTTGCACTGGAGGTTTATCTATCCCACAGCTATCCTAACCCATCCCACAGCTATTACCCATCCCACAGGTATCCTAACCCATCCCAAAGCTATCCTTACCCATCCCACAAGCATGCAAAGGCTTAAACCATTTCTAAAAGTTTCCACCAAGACTTTATTAAAAAAAAGAAATGAAGCAAGTGTGTGAATCATAAACAGACTTTATTAACAACAAGCTATGAGACAAAAATGTGTCTCTGGCACACCTCTTGGTCGCTCAGTCCCAGGGGTGAAGGGTGCAGGTGCTGTGGAGGTGGCTGGTGCTGGAGTGCTTGTCATCAGCTCCTCCAGAAGCAGAAGCAGCAGAAGCGCCAGCCCCAGAAGAGCAAGCCCATGCTGCAGAAGCCCCAGCAGAACCAGAGTGAGGGCCAGGGGGTGGGATGGTAGCCCTGTCCCTCTTGCCAGGGCTGACAGCAGATGGCTGAGGCTTGCTGTGCTTCCGCATGGTTGTGGGGTTGCTGGCTGGCAGGGAGGCTGGCAGGAACCAAGGCTGGCAGAAAGGCTGGCAGGGAGGCTGGCAGGGAGGCTGGCAGGGAGGCTGGCACCAAGGCAGGCAGGAAGGCTGGCAGGGAGGTTGGCAGGCAGGCTGGCAGGCACCAAGGCTGGCAGGCAAACATGAACCAAGGCTGGCAGGCAGACATGAACCAAGGCTGGCAGGAAGGCTGGCAGGCAGACATGAACCAAGGCTGGCAGGAAGGCAGGCAGCAAGGCTGGCAGGCAGCAAGGCTGGCAGGGCAGGCAAGGCAGTCGATGTGTCCGGCAGCAGGTCTTTCCTCTGAATGGCGTCCTGCTTCCGAGCTGCTTCCGTTATATCTGCGGGGCTGACGCAATGCATCCTCCCCGCGTGCGCAGTGAATGCCAGGCATCCATTCGGCTTCCGCTGTGCATCCGCTAGGCTTCCGCTCTGCATCCGCTTCATCCGTTCGGCGTCCGCTCTGCTTCTGCTGAATCCGTTCCGCGTCCACTTCGCTGAGGCCCCCCGGAAGCCCTGCGGTTGTGCCATCCGCTCCCATCCGCTTCCATCCGCTGGACTTCCGTTCCGCATCCGCTTTGCATCCACCCTGTGTCCTCCCCGCGTCCGTGTTATCTGCTCTGGTTATGCAAATTTTCACCCCTTTTGAGAGCGGATAACAACGGATGGAACATTTTGCTCATCCGCTGTGTCCTTTTTGCATCCGTTGGCCAGTGTGACATGGGCTTTAAATGCTAAACCATGAAGTCTTCATTTTGCTTCACCACTGAAACTAACCCAAGCACATTTTGGACAAATTAGTAGCGTATGTTGGAACACCATGGTTATTGTAAAAGTTGTCCCAGGTTGTTCAGTACATTCTATTTTAAAAAATATTAGTCTAGCAACTATAAAATAGTGAGTCATTCTGATATCAGTTTGAACAGGTTGGAACTGTAATTCTTTTGCAAACGGCAAACAAAGAATCTCAAATGTTAACAAAGTTAAGATGAGTCAATAGTTAAGATGAGTGTGTGTATGTGTGTGTGTGTTGACATGGATGGGGGACAGCTGTTTCAGTACATTCATGCGATAACTACATGGCTGAACTTGGAAACAAAATTTATGTAATTATTTGTAAGCTAAACACTGCAATCTCTGGCTGGATTAGTATAAAATACTGCAGATAACATGGCTTGTTGGAGAGAAAAAAATCCCAGTAATGAGGAAATAATAGCGACAGAGCCTTTCTTCTGCCCTCAGGCCACATCTGGTCTTTGTGATCAGCTCCATAGGAAAAAAGGCTTTATTGTTTTGCTCTGAGAAACAAGTCCAAGAAAGCCTAAGCCTGCAGAGAGGTAGAAAGGCCACTGCTGTGCTCTCTTACCCTTGTTTTCTTTCTTCTTTTTTAAAAGACAGTTTAATAAGAAGGGTGTTCCTTTCCTGAAAGTAAGAGAGAGAGGGAGAGGGAGAAAGACTGCAAAGTGTCCAAAAGGGCCGTGAGAAAACAGGAAGCTCCGAAAAGTACAAGAGAAAGCAAGATGAAATCTATTTGCAGGCCATTCCCTGGGGACATGCAAGCCATTGTTAAGCAAGCAACTCATACAGCGATATCCTTCCTTCTGTTCAGGAGGAGCATGGTGCCAAAAAGCGGCTATCTGGTCACTGCCTGAACTTGCTGAAGGCCAGCCAAACAGCCCCAATTCTCCAGAGGTTCTTGCAAGCAGGCCAATCACCTTCTCCAAGTGGCCAGTTTCAGCCTCTGCCTGGTTGAAACCCTTCAGGAACAAGCTGTCAGGGTTTAAAATCAGCCCATTGGATTTCCTTCCCTCTATTGACTATCGTAATTTCTCTCCATCTGACCATTTAGTGCAACAAAGATCAGATGGCTGATTCATGCTTTTTGCCCTCCTGCAAAAAGGTCCAGTGTGTTTGACTCTGGGGGTAGTGCTCATCCCCATTTTTTTAGCCAAAAGAGTCAGCATTGTCAAAAGACATCTCCAAGATCACATGACTAGCATGACTATGTGTCAAGATGCATGGAACACTGTTACCTTCTCATCAAAGTGGTACCTACTGGTATTTATCTACTTGCATATGTGTATGATTTCAAACTGCTGGGTGGGCAGCAGCTGGTGCATAATGGGAGCTCACCCTGTTGCGCAGTGCTCGAGTCTCAAACATAGACTGTCAGCTTTCCAGTAACAAACCCAGTATCTTAACCACTGAACTATCACATCCCTCTTCCCTCCTGCATAGATTACTTTATCCAGTGCTTTCTCCCCAAGGATATAAGTACCTTACATAAGAAGTAATACAAAGAATATTGTTTTTAAAGTGATAAAATTATATTTTTAGAAGCATTATTCCAAATCCAGGATTAAGGACCTTCTAGATAAGAATTGATATTGATATAATAGGCATCTTCTCATACCAGTAGACCATGGTGAGTTTGCTAACAAAGGATAACTTTGATAGCAGTAGTAATGTTGGCTATCTCGATCCCCCTCCAATTAAAAGTCCAATTGAAAGTATTCCTGCCATAGTATTGCTTTAAACCACTAACAGCTGCAGTGGTTATGCCCAGCTGCCTGGCATTGTTTAAAGTGCACGGACAGGTAGATTCCAGGTTGGTATTATGAATGGACTGTGCAAGGTTTTTGGAGCCTCAGAAATTGACATCCCCCCAAACACTGGATATCCATTATATCTCTGCATCCTTCCTAATTATTTGACAAAGTTACTTGGTACAATATAGATATATTGAAAATACTCATTATTTTCTGGTTTTTCTATAGTTAAGACATTGCCAGTAATTTCATGTGTAGTAGAGAACAGAAATGTCCTCAAAAAAGTAGGTAGCAGGCAAGGAAAACAGAAAAGTGCAAGAAAAAAACTCATGACCTTGTTTAGTGTGTGAGAGAAGGATAAATGCTATCAGGCTTTGAAAACTCTGCAATTGTAACCTCTATCAATACAGTAAACGAGAGTTACAGTATGTCAAAGACAAAGTTTCCTGTCTACCTCAAAGGCAAACATCAGAGCTTCATATGGCTTTCTAAAGTTCTTGCAAGGTGTGAGTGATTATCATAGAATCAAAACCTTGGAAAAGGGTATTTAGGACCTTAGATAGGACTTTAGTTCTCATTTTAATACAGGAATCTGGTTTAAATCATCTCTAAAGACAGCTGTTCAGCCTTTCCTTGAACATCTCCAGCAAAAGAAAGCCCACTATTCCCTTCTTTTCATTATTGGTATTTTTTTCTGTCACATTCAGGTTGAATTTTCCCTCCTGTAATTAAAATTGTTATCCCATTTCAGAATGATAGCAAACACACCATGGATTACTTCTGACACCATATGGTGTTTGGAAAAAAAATGCTGTTTTATTATCCTATCTCAGTTGCTTCCTGCATAATTTTGCTTCCTGTCCTTAATCATCTTCATGGCTTTTCTTTGCACCTTCTCCACTGTACCTGAACATTTCTTATCTTTGATGCACAGCACTGGATATAATAATATTCAAGGAACCTGATCACTGCAGAATACAGTATTATTTTCTCAATTTATGGTACAATTTTTAATACTCTGAATTGATTAGGCATGAGAAGATCAATCCTGTATGTTTAATTAATTTGATTTCCATATAAACTTTAGATTTTGCCTTGGACCTACCTATTTTTGAGGTAGGCAAGCAATGTTCACTCCTCCCCAACCTTGTAGCCATTCTGTTATGAAGGTGTGTTAACATATGATAAGAGTAATTCATTATATTGCCTGATTTCCGATGTAAAACTTAAAAGAGTGACTTCTTTTCACAAGACTAAAAGTAATGGGTGTTTTTAGAGCAACAGTAAGGATCAGATGCAAATATATAATTGCAGTATTTGCACAATTAAATCATCACATATGTTTCATCATTTTTTGTATCACTTTGCTACACAAAACATCCTACTGTTTTGAATTAAATATACTTGTCAAAGCTACCACACTAAAAAACTCACTAGAGTTTGCTTTGTTCTGGTTTGCTCATCTTCATTTCACTTCTGGGGCCTCCCAAGGCAAGTCCAGTCTAAAAAGGCCCACCCAGAAAGCATTTCCAGGAGCAAACCAGACACCTCCCACCAACAGACACTGAGGAGAAGCCAGAAATGAACCAACAAAATGATTGTTGCACCTCAGGATGGCATGAAATAATGTTGTCTCTGGAGCCAAAGGAGGCTTCATGGGACAACGTCTGGTCTGCTCACAAAAGCCTGATGAGAATTCCATTCCTGCAATGTATTTCCCCTTTCCCTGAGGGAGAGAAATGATGAAATTGAGTCACCAATGCCCTAGTTCATATTTACTTCCTCTTGCAGCCATGTGCTGATCCTGTGCCCTCTCTCAAGAGCAAAAAGAGAAAAGAAAAAAAGGTAAAGCAATCCTAATTTGAGCTCACAGTTGAGGTAAAAGGGATTTTTGCTTCATTCAATAAATAGGGGCTTGGGGAGGGCACCAGAGGTCTTTAGAAACAGCTGCCATCCAAGAGGGTGCTGACGATGAAAAATGAAGACAGGGACCCACTGACTGTATTCTTCTGCAGCTTGCCAGGTGGTTCAGTTATTTCCTTGAAAAGTTAATAGCATTTTCAATAGATTCATTTTGACATGGTTGTGCGAGTTATGCTGGAATTCAATTAATATTATCCTACTTAAAATGTGATATTGTCTCCTCTAGTGTTGCTAATATATTTCCTATCTTTAGGTGTAGGCATAATTGATATTTTGTATTGATTAAAAAAAGGCAACACGCACAGACTGATTCATGTGTTTAGCCTGTATATCAAATTGTTAAATATCCTTGACCTCCCTTTGGAATGAAATGTGCAATACAAATGTCAGATATATTTATCATCAGCAGACTAGCAATTACACTAAGTGCAATGAAATGCAATCTCAAGATGAAGAATAAGACCAAATTTGAAGACAAAGTCTATATTCCAGTTATAATGCTTCTTCAGTTCAATCCGTCTTCTCCTATTTGATATCTGATAAATATATTGTAATTGTAGCTCCCAGAATATCTAGCAAGCATGGCCTTAATGCCATAATTCTGGGAACAGCAAACCCAACATTGCACAAAAATGGAGAAAGCTGATTTAGTGCAGCAACTGAAGAGTCCAAGAATGACACAATGAAACTATGGCTCTATTTCATCAGTCCCAAGTACCTCATCTTTGGAAAAGGAGGAAAAAGAACAATTATCAACTACATAACAAATTAACTATCTATTAATCATGCTAAGTAGTATATAATCTTTCTCTTTGCCCATGTACTCCAGAAATGAATATATTTTGGAAATCCAAATTGATAGTATAACCATATATAGGCACATGTCTATGAAGGTTCATTTCTTGCATTGTAGATTTGAATGTCAGGCAACAGTCCAGAATAGGAGTGGGGCTTTATCTATCAAATTATGTATGTCAGCTGTTTGCAACTTCATCAAATGCCCCAAAGAAACCACTACTTGTTCTGTTGACCCTTAGCTGTGGATTCGCATTGAATGACAACAACCGCAACAAGTGGATTATCCTGGTCTGGTATAAGTAAATAATGAAAAATGAAGTCCCATGTTGGAAGTTGAAGTCTTATAGTTGCTAAGGTTGGAAAGCATTGCACTGACTTTCTCCTGCTTCTGTTGCTTTATAGATCTCTATCTTGTCACATTATGTTAACAGCAAATTAACAATAATCTGCTGCAATGTTCTAGTTCTATTTCCACAGTGCTATGGGAAGGAGAAAAAAGCTTTTTTTATGTCATCTTCAGATGAATCTTAACTCTGTTTTAGTAAATCCATTTTGGGGAAAGATTTCAAATGCAGTGTACCACTAGATGTCTATAGAGATTTTCAGTCATCCAGGTCATGGTTGTTCCAATGGTGCTTTTTAAAAGGCAACTGGACTTTCTGATTTTTCTTTGAAGAAAAATCTTTATCCAAGAAGCTTCTTCAGCTCTGAACCTTTGGGTTTTCAAATGCAGCTTTGCTGGCTTGATCCATAATCATGATTTTCTTGGAGAAAACATTTTTTAGGGCTTGCTAGAATAATAGCTCCATAATATACCAAACGCATATCTGTTTTCATTTTTGCGAAAAAAGAGGGAGGATCTATTTGTTGATTATGGGAGTGCTGGAAGTGGGGAGGGAGGATGCTTAGGCATGGACAAAAAGTGAACAATGACTGGCTGGCCTTTTTAGTGTTCTGGTATTGACTAGCTTTCCCTGAACTTGAAACTACCGTAGTTCCTGTAAACTCCAAATTCACACCACAGTGGAACACTTATCGGTTAGATTTAAAGTTGGGAGCACTTATCGGTTGGGAGTTTTTGGAAAGAAATACTGTTTTGATATGGCTCAACAAACTGTCTTCACTCTAATTTTCTTAAACATGAATTTATCTCTTTCCTTTTAAAATTAAAGAAGGGTCAAACTTACCAGTAAGCATAAGAAAGCAGATATGGGGCATCATGAAAATGAATCATACTGGTTTGTATGGTGATGTATGAAAAGAGGTATTTTGAAGTCTTATTAAATCATCTATGGGCTCTGAATTCAATAATATTGATATTTACATATCTCTATTAGTGCAAAAGTCAGCTAGCCACAGACAAAATAATATTTACGACAAGTTGTTTTTGTTGTTTATCATGCAACTTATAATGAATGTCTCAATTCCTTCTCCACCAGTGACTTAAACAAAATATTTCGATATCTTTTCATTCATTTGACTATGTACCTAGGGTAAGAAATACTCACCTTACACTTGAAAGGTTTGACGTCTGAATGGACAATCATATGAGCTTTGAGAGTTTGTTTCTGCACAAAACTTTTAAAGCAGAGATGGCATTGGTAGGCTCTGATATTGGTGTGAATTAAGACATGTCTTTTCATATTGGCAAGTAGCGTAAACTCCCGGCCACAGATTCCACACTTGTGCTCTTTCACACCCTTGAAAAACATAAGAATGAGGTAAATGTTGGTTCCTAACCCCCTCTTTTCTATTTTAAATTTGATCCTGGTTTTTGCTGAGGTTGCTTTTTATTTAACCTCTGTGATAATGATTGTTCTTTAGTCTGCTATGATAATAACTTGGGGGGACTGACGAACTAAGAAGTATGTTTATGCCAGTCAATTGGATGTGCCAATTAACTGGTGTAGAATTCCAACTCTTTAATAACTCACTCTATCACATATATCAAGATATAGCTTCTTTTTCATGACTTCTCCTTAACATGTTTCTAGTTCTGATGATCGATTTTGGTGTCCTATATACCCTGAAGCATTATTTTGGAAATGGATCCAAAATGCTTCCCAGCCATCATTTGGGATCAAGACTTTAATGATTTGTATATATCCTTAAACATGGAACAATGTTTTCCAAACTGGGTACCTTTAAGAAATGTTAAATTACAAAACCTATACACATAAAGCCACTATGCCTGGTTGGCTAGGGATGTTGGGAGTTGTAATTCAACTATGGAGGGCAGATCAGGTAAGACTGCTATCTATTATGGGTGCTGGTTTATTTAGTTTCTGAAAAATAAGTAGAATATTTTCAGAATAACAATTTGGGGTTTCAACTTAAGTTGGGGTTTCTCAAGAATAAATAAAAATGAAATCCAGAAAACTGTGAGAAAAGAGAATTATTTATTCCTAAAAGCAAACAGGTGAGAGCAGCTGCAGAAATTGGAGTACAAAAGAGTTGTTTTATAGGGGAGCTTGTTCTGGGTGTGAAAGTGTATACATGCTGATTCTAGGGTGGACCTTTGTCAGATGTTGATATGTGTAGGTACATATCATATATGATGTTTATTCTTGTGAACATGCAATTCCTCTGGGAGACCATTTTAATTTACTCTCTGTTTACATATATGTACTAGACCTGGATAAATTATTTGGGAGTTTAAGGAAATCTGAGTAAAAGATCCCACCATCCTTTGCTATTTTTACTTGATTTTTACTTGATTTACTTGATTTCAGCTTGACTGTCAATTATCTCAGTAACATGGATTCTGTTAATGTTTAAGTAAAGATGGAGACAGTAAAAGGAATAAATATATTTTGATATAAAACTTCCCACGGTATGGAAGAGTGTCAGATATCTTTGGGCTAAAATAGCTCAAATTCTGCTCATTTTTGTTTGCTATTATTATTATATTTATGAGTGCAAAAGATACAATACAAAGAAATAAACTTTTGCCTTGGTTCAAAAACTCATAACTATAATTAGAAAATAATATAATAATTCACATGAATCTATCAATTCTACCTTAAAATTATTCTATAAACCCCAAAATGTAGCAATTTAATTGTCACTCACAATTACCTATTTCTATAATGAATATTTATCTTTATTATTACATAATACCTCCAATGTTCCTTCCCCCCTCTCCCTTCCTCCCTCCCTCCCCTCCATCTCTTGTCCATATCACCCAGAAGTGACCTTGAGGGACTTCCTGAACATTAATAGGGATGGAGCTAACCTAGCTTTGGGAGGGAGAATATTCCATAAGGTGGGCATAAAGGCAGAAAAGGTCCACTTCCTGACACTAATCAAAAATAGGTCCTTTATTATTTTATGTATTTATTTATATCCCACCTTTATTATTTTTACAAATAGCTCAAGGGAGCAAACATGCAATACGCCCTCTTTCTATTGTTCTCACAAAACCTATGAGGTGAAATGGGCCAAGAGAGAGTGGTTGGCTCAAGGTCACCCAGCTGGTTTTCATGGCCAAGGCAGAACCTGAACTCATGGTATTTGCAGATGAAACTTGTAAATCATGTTCCTCAATGC